>CM038231.1:21136490-21521447 GCA_021442155.1 Cymbidium sinense | reverse complement strand
CTCCTTGGTGCTTTGTTGACCCAAGCTAATGATGAAGGGATGGAAAATAGACTCTACTACCTCGAGCCATCTTCTAATCCTGCAGGCTAATTATCCACCCATTAAGAACATTGCCTTGCTTTAATCTTTACATCCCAAAGCAACAACACAACAAGCTTCCTTATAAGGTGAACTTAATCTTTAGGATTAATCCACTATAGTATCTAATGATATGATCGACACTATCTGGATGGTTGGCAGGACAGTCCATGATCCTCTTGTAGTTTGACATTTCCTTTGTATTCCTCCATGCGGTGAAAGTACAAGCGCTAGCAAATTTCTTAGCAACACACCTACTTCGTGCTGACTTTCTACTTAGTGATGATCTCCCTGATGAACAAATTATGAACTTAGGGGATACTAGCATTCACTACTGGGAGATGTACTTTTATGGTGTGACTTCCTCTCAAAGAGGAAAAGACCCATAATCTATTATTCCAGGAAAGGCAGGGGTAGGAATAGTTCTCTTAACTCTAGACCATGATGTGATGAGAATCTCATATCATATGTTCAATCCACCACAACAATGAACAAATATGAAGCTTTGATTGCAGAGTTAGTCGTTACTCTAAGCATCCAAAACATCAACATCTTTAGGGATTCTCAGCTAGTTATTAAACAAATTGTTGGGTCATATAAGGTTATAAAACCCAAGCTCCATCACTACCATAAGTACACCATGGAGTTGTTGGCCCAAATCCAAGAGGTTATAATTTATAAGATTTCTTGAGGACATAACCCAGATGCTTTAGCCAAAAGTTGCCAAGGTTGGCCTATCCAAAGGATGAGTCCATATCAATAAAGATCTAAAATAGACAATTCTTATCAATTATTGATATTTAACTCATCAAAAAGCACTCTTTTCAAGGGGAGGTTGCCATTGCCAAGAAAGATGAGGAGTTAGATTGGAGGCAACCATTCATGGATTACCTAAATGAAGGAAAACTACCTCAAGAGAAGTCTCAAGCTCATCAGATGAAGCAGAGAGCACTTTCCTACACTCTTGTGGATGGTGTCTTGTACCGGTAGTCTTTCGATCATATGTGGTTACGTTGTTTATACAAGCATGAAGCCCATAGGATCGTGACCAAGGTACACTCGGATTATGCGAGCCTTCGGTCAAAGATGAAAGCATCAAGAGACTAGGATACTATCGATGATCAAAGGTATGGATATGGCTGAGCGTGCCACCGGTCAAATACATATTGTGGTCTAGCTACCCAACATTCTACATCCTACATTGGCCTCATGGCCATTCAGTGTTGGTGCGACATAGTGGTCGATTGATCCTCCTTCCAAGGGTTATTGATTCATCTTAGCTTCTACTGACTACTTTTCCAAATGGGCGAAGGTGATTCCACTCAAAGAAGTCATAGCTCAACATGTGCTATAATTTTTTAGGAACCAAATTGTATATAGGTACAGAGTACCTCGATAAATTATATTTGATAATTATCTTGCATTCAAGAGCATTGAGATCAACAACTTTGCTTGAAGTCATAGCATAGATTGGAGATATTTTACCATCAACTACCCAAGGGAAAATGGCTTAGCAGAAGACCTCACTCTCATCCAAATATTAAAGAAGAAAATCGACAAGTACAAGCGATAGTAGCATGAGCAGTTAGTTGAAGCCTTGTAGGCCTACAGCACCACATATAGAACTGCAACTTAGTCTACTCCTTTATCCTTAGTGTATGGGTCCGGAGCCATTCTACCATTAGAAGTTGAACTTACATCACTAAGGATAGTTGTGGGTAGCAAGATCACAACAGAGCGGAATGCCAAGGTGCGGTTAGAAGAGATCGAAGGATTGGAGGAGAGACGCCTGCGAGCATGCCAAAACCTTGAGTTATACAAAGATAAAATAACTTACAACAAGTTGGTCCATCCTAAAACTTTTCAAGTAGGAAAGCTTAATTTAGTACTAAGGAGATTGATTATTGCTCGTCGTAAGATGGGATACAAGTTTAAACCCCCTTGGGAAGACCCCTTTTTCCATAGAGAAGCCCTACCAAGGAGAATCTTATCAGTTTATTAATCATAAGGGAGAGTGCCTAATGCTTCCAATCAACAGGCTATACTTAAAGAATTATAATAAATAATGTTTGAAATAATTATCATCAATGAAAATTCTATTCGAAATTCAATCTCTACCATGTTAAAAGTATTCTTATTTATGAATCTGCCACGATGTGTTTAGGGTCAGTGTAATGAACTCGAGCGGCATCCTATCTATCATCAACACAGCACAAACATAAACTATACACAAACATATAAAACAAATACATATATTTTATCTCGGGCTACTCTAAGTAGAGATAACACCACCAGCGAAACTCACTTAGTAGCTGCTCTAGGTTGGGCTAACGTGCAACCCTGCTAGTGGTCTTCTTTCTTTGGAAGATGTAAGTATGTTATGATTTCCTTCTTGGCCACTTTGCGTGGCCTTATTAGTTTTTGCCTTACTGGTGGGTATGCTACCTCATGTTGGCTTTGTTTAAGAGGATGTGAGTTTGCTACACTTTCTTCTTGGATTAGCCTTAGTGCTCTTACTAGGTTGAGTATATTTGAGGTTTATGATAAGTCTCCTAGTGGTTTTTTCCCTCTTGACTATTTCAAGTCTAGGTCCAGTCCTTCCTCGAAGTTCCCCGCTTAGTAACTGATCTAGATCAGATAGCATTTGTCCCATCGATGAAAGACTATCTCAATGTTTAGTTCCATTCAAAAGTTGTAAGCCTACATGCTTTCTTTCCAGATTGATCATTGCAGGGCAACTTAGGTTGGTTGGTTCTCACTATCTTGATGATGATACCACTCATCGACAAATACACCTTAGGTTGGTTGGTTCTCGCACCATAGGATACACCACTCATGGCGATTTAAGTGCTATGCTTTCTCTTGAGTTGGCCACCATACATCTGCCTCGATAAATTATATTTGATAATGGTCCTTCAAAGCGAGATCAACAACTTTTAGTCACAACATAGATTGGAGATATTCTACCATCAACTACTAAAGGAAAAATGGCTTTGAAGCCTTCAATAAAAAAACGAATATTGAAGAAGAAACTTCATTAGTGGCGTAGTGAGAAGTTGTTGAAGCTTGTGGGCCTGCCCCACACACTCCTTTCTCCTCCTTTCTCCTTGGGTGTATGTGCCATTCTACTATTAGAAGTCAAACTCTCATCACTGGGATAGTGTGGGTAGCAAGATCACAATGAGTAGCAGCAATTAGAAGAGATCGAAGGATTGGAGGAGAGACGCCTGCGGGCATGCCAAAACCTTGAGTTATATAAAGCTAAAATAATTCAAGTTCACAACAAGTTGGTCTATCCTAAAGCTTTTCAAGTAGGAAAGATTATTTTAGTTCTAAAGAGACTGATTATTTCCTATCGTAAGATGGGAGGCAAGTATGAACCCTTTTGGGAAGACCCTTTTTCCATAAAGAAGGCCTACTGAGGAGAATCTTATATGTTTATTAATCATAAGGGAGAGCACCCAATGCTTTCAATCAATAGGCTATAGTTAAAGAATTATAATAAATCATGTTTGAAAATAATTATCATCAATGAAAATTCCATTTCGAATTCAATCTCTTCCATGTTAAAAGTATTCTTATTTGTGAATCTACCACGATGTATTTAGGGTCGGTAATGAACTTCGGCGACATCCATCATCATCAACACAACACAAACTACACAAACATATAAATAAACACATATCTTTTATCTCGGCTACTAGTAGTGATAACACCCGGCACTCACTCATTCGGTCTGTTGGTGTCGTCTACCCTAGTGTGTCACCCAGTCTTCTTGGTTTTAAGGATGTATGTTTGCTTCTTTCTTCCTTGCCAGCCCTTTGCTGAGTGCCTTATTAGTTTGGTATGCCTTAATGTGTGGCCGGTAAGCTCCCTTATGTTGGCTTTATTTAAGAGGATGTGAGTTTGCTACACTTTCTTCTTGGATTAGCCTTCATTGACTGACTGGGTTAATTATATTTGAGGTTTATGATAAGTCGCCTAGTAGTTTCTTCTCTCGTTACTGCTTCAAGTATGGGTCCAGTCCTTCCTCAAAGCTCCCCGCTTAGTAATTGCTCTAGGTCAAATAGCATCCCACGATGACGACTATCCCGATGTTCAATTCCACTTAGAAAGTTGTAAGCCTACTTGCTTTCTTCCCAGATTGATTGTTACACACTGACAAGAACCTTAGGTTGGTTGGTTCTCACTATGCTGATGGATACACCACTCATGCTAACAAATACACCTTAGGTTGGTTGGTTCTCGCACCATAGGATACACCACTCATGGAAGATGTAAGTCTACTATGCTTTCTCCTTGAATTGACCACCACACACATATAGACTTTCTTTTTTAGGGCTTAGGATAACGCCCTTTGCAGCACCTCCCCTGTGGGCACTATATTTGGATCACATCCTTCGTGAACCCATTTAGACACTACCCGAGTTACTATTGGATTGGACAGTTCCCCTTTCCTTGTAACCACCCCTATGGTTGGAGAATCCATCCTGTGGATGTGCAGATTCTCCCTTATTCTAGTAAATCTGAGATAGGTCAAGGCCCACATAGCCTATTCTTAGTGTGGTCCCTCACACACCAATAAAGTCCATGCAAACATATAAACAAAATATATATTCTATTGTGGATTAAGAGGACACATCTAGCGGTACCTTTTCCCAAGTAGGCATTCTATCTTTAAGGTAGTGTCAGCAAAAGTCCATGTAGGAATCGCCTGATTACCCTTGAGTTGATATAAGTCCCTAGTGAAATTAACTCAGTAGTCTCTCCTAAGTCAAGTTCTATTTGTTGTGCTACCAACAGGTCACCTTAATGATTATTCCCTACTTTAGAAGATGTAAGTCTACTACACCTTCTTCCTAGCACAACCATTGCAGACCGAAAGGAAACCCTTTAGGTTGGCTAGTTCTACCACATGACTATTGGACTATCCCTTCGGATTTGTAAATCTGAGATATGAAACATCTAATATAACCCCTTCTCAGTGGGTCCATTGCACACTGACATGGTCTATAAATTAAATCTATCAAATTCGATCAAGCTCACATCCCCAATGGATATTCCCTCAATTTAAAATTAAACTAAACCAAACAAACATTATCAAATCACATGAATTTAAGATAAAAATAATCCTGACTACTTTTGAGTTGCAATAAGTCCCCAGCAGCATTCACTCAGTAGTCACCTTAGGTTAGGTTCAATTTTTTGTGCATCTAATAGGTCACCCCAGCAGTTGTTCCTCACTTTAGATGATGTAAGTCTACTATGCCTTCTTCCTAGCACATTCATTGTACACCGAAAGGTGCTCCCTTAGGTTGGCAAGCTCTACACCATAGTTGGTAGACTATCCCATTAGATTTGTAAACTTGAGGTTGGTCAAGGCAGATATAGCCCCTTTTTAGTGGGTCCATCACACACTGATAGGGTCCATACATTAACTCAAACTAATTTAAACTTGATCTAATTTTTCCTAGTGGAGTTAATTCACACCCTTCTCCCTAGTGGAGCCCCAAATCATATATAAATAAGTCAAGCAAATAAATCAAATTCAAAACCAACCTCCCCAATAGAGCCAAATTAAACCATCACCCCTAATAGAGTCTAAATCAAAGAAATCTAACCAAATTTTTATTCCTAGTGGATACATCCCCAAAAAAATCTATGAAATTAAACTCAAATCCAAATTGTAGCCCCCAACCTACTTTCCCTAGTAGAAGGTTCATATACCGATCCCGAAACGAGCCCATATCTCCAACAGATGTGCCTCCACATCAATTAAAATAGAACAAATTAAAGTCATTTCAATCTTAATCCATAGTGGATTATAGATTCTTATCCCCAACAGATCTTCTTTCCATAAATCATATAACCAAATCAAATTCAAACCTTATCCCCAACAGATTTTTTCTTCATTGCCCTCAACATAGACCCCTCACATGTCATGTCCAGCACATGTGTGATCCCTTAGTGGATCTCCCTCCATGTCCTTCACATGGAATTCTCATCAAATCTGATTTCTTCTCTTATGCACACCTTTAATACTTTAACCAAAAGCCTAATAATGTATTCATTCTAATTACATCATCTTAACATTGTAATCAACATTTTATGATTTGTGATGGTGCAAGCTCAAACTAACTATACAATATCATGCTAAACATATTATAGTGTGAATTAACACACAATATTATATTATATATGATTTTATATTATAATTTACTATAATATAATATATTGTCTAACATTACACCTCATTAGAATCACTTAAAAGTAACAAATAACAAAATTTTCTCAAAATATGAATAATGTTCATTTAGGATGTAAAATTGTTTATTTTCTATTAGAAATGGTACAAAATAGCATAATCTTGGTGTGTGCCATGAATTTGGCCAAATTCTTCCATCTCAATCTTCAAATTAACATTTTTGTGAGTTTTGACCCAATGTATTATAACAAAAGTAAAACATACTAAAATGTACAATAACATTTAGTAACAATACACCATATTCATATATATGTGAAGTTATATTGTTATGTACATTATATTTTAATATTCTTTCATATAGTATATTATCTTACATTACACCTTCAAATGAATCACTTTAAGAAAGAAATTTATAAAATTTGGTTGAAAAATGAACATTTATTTTGGATGCAAAATTTCATTCTTTGATTAAATGACACCATAGCACACCCCAATGATGTTCCCTAAGGCTTACCTTAAATTTGGCCAAATCCTATCATCTCAGCCTATAAATTAGTATTTTTATGAATTATACTAGTACAAACTCTACTACATCATACTATAATAGACTAAAATATGCTAAACAACAAGTAGTAATACACAATAGTATGCTATAATGCATGGTGCTACACTATGTTATGGCATCCTATATCATAATACACTATAACATTTTATAATATATTATATTGCATATCACATCACAAGAGATTGCTTAAGATAAAAAAATCATAAAATTAGTCTAAACAATAAAAAATTATATATTTTAGTCATATCACTTACATATTTTAAATTAAAATAATATATTATGATGACATGCCCTACCTATTATGAATTTGGCCAAATTCCACCATTTTAAAGTATAAATCAATATTTTTATAAATAATTCTAGTGTAGGCTCTCCTGCATAATTATAAAATACTAAAATAATTTAAAATCGCAGAATAATATATTATGATATATGATGCTATACTATGTTACAACCTATAATATTTATTTTGAACATGAAATCTTACTTCGTATAGTACAAGTGGCATAGCACCCCTTTGGTACTGCAACCTAATTCCCACTTCAAATTTAACAAATTTCATCATCTAATTTATTAAATCAATATTATTATGATTTATATTAATATAGTCTATAGGGCACAATATCATAATATACTAAAACATTTTAGAACATCTTATAACATCCAAAAACACATCACTACATGCTCATATATATGATGCTACATTATACTGTAATATATGGTATTATAATATGATTAAGGGTTAGGATTTAGGGTATTAAAATCTCTAATAGTTAAGTGAAAGTCACTTGAAGACATTTTCTTTAGCTACCATAACTATGTTAGGAATAGGTCATTTGTAGATCTACTCCTAATGAAATCTTTATTCATGGTTTAGGGTTTGTGATTTAGGGTTAGGGTTTAGGATTAGTTTAGGGTTTAGGGTTAGTTTAGGGTTTAGGTTTAGGTTTTAGGGTTTGGAGTTTAGGGTTTAGGGTTTAGGATTATAGTTTTTAGGATTTAGTGTTTAGGGTTCTACAATTTAGGGTTTAAGGTTTATGGTTTAGAGTTTTAGAGTTTTAGGATTTTAGGGTTTAGGGTTTCAATTTTTATGTTTGGGGTTTAGGGTTTAGGGTTTGGGGTTTAGGGTTAGGGTTTAGGGTTTACTTTTAGGTTTAGGGTTTAAGTTTTAGTTTAGTGTTTAGGGATTAGGGTTTAAGGTTTTCTTTAATAGAGAACAAATTCAGATTCAATATTTCTTCTTTTTGATTTCATCAACCAAGAAGCACCTGAAGTTTACTAAGAGATAAGCGATGACATAGATAAAAAATGAACACCAATGGAGCAAATCAAAAACCCTAGATAAGTAGAACCATCTTTATTATAAAGACACAGTTCCATAAGAAGTAGATCGGATCAACCACTCTTCAATTTCTCCAGTTCCCATCAGAACCACCCTCGCTTCTCGAGTAGCAGGATCCGCCATCATATCATCGATCTCTCCCTCTACCACAACCAAGGCTATAACCTCATCTCCTCGCATCCATAACAACCCTTGCACCACCACCTCCCATCACCACACCTCAGGCGCCACCACTGATAACCTCCTACCTTGCCTCCATAGATCTAGGCGAGCCTAGTTGAAGGTGATGTTGCTACTGTCGAGGTTCTTCCCATTCTTATGGTATAGGATTAGTTTAGGGTTTAGGGTTTAGGATTTAGGGTTTAGGGTTATAGGTTTTAGGGTTTAGGGTTTAGGGTTTAGGGTTTAGGATTTAGGGTTTAGGGTTTAGCCTTTAGGGTTTAAGATTTATGGTATACTATTTAGGTTTTAGAGTTTAGGGTTTTAGGGATTAGGGTTTAGGGTTTAGGGTTTAGGGTATAGGGTTGTAAGTTTAGGGTTGTGGGTTTAGGGTTTAGAACTTTTTTAAAAAAAAAAAAATTAAGTGAATCAGTAGGTTTAAGTTTATTTCATTTATTTTTTATTCATCTAGGTTTATTTTATTTTTTATTTTTATTTAGGTTTATTTTTATTTTTCTTTAATTTAGTTTATTTATTTTACTATATGTGTTTTATTATAGTTTATTTTTTAGGTTGAGGTTTGTTTTTAACCGAGTTTTATTTTTAGGTTTAGGTTTTCATTTTATTTTTTTAGCTCTGGGTTTTAGCTTTTTATTTTAGGTTTTAATTTTTCATTTTAGGTTTAGGTTTATTTTTATTTTATTTTATTTTATTTTATTTAGGTTTAAGTTTAGGTTTAGTTTATTTTAAGTTTAGGTTTAAGTTTTATTTATTTTAGTTTCGTTTATTTAGTTTAGGTTAAGGTTTAGTTTATTTTAGTTTAGGTTAAGGTTTATTTTATTTTATTTATTTTATTTTTGTTTTAGTTTTGGTTTTTTTTAGTTTAGGGTTTAGGTTTTATTTTTTATTCATTTTTAGGTATTTATTTCTAGGTTTATTTTCAAGTTTAGGTTTTTATTTAGATTTTATTTTATTTTATTTTAGGTTTATTTTATTTTAAAATTTTATTTTATTTAGGTTTATTTTATTTTTTTAGTTTAATTTAAGTTTTTATTTATTTTACTTTCATTTATTTTATTTTTTATTTTATTTTATTTTGAGGTTTAGGTTTAGGTTTTTTTATTTATTTTATTTTTAGGTTTTATTTAGTTTAGATTTAAGTTTTTAAGTTTTTAGGGTTTAGAGTTTAGGGTTTAGGGTTTACTATTTAGTGTTTATGGTTTAGGGTTTTAGGGTTTAGGTTTTAAGGTTTGGGTTTTAGGGTTAAGGTTTAGGGTTTAGATTTAGGTTTAGGGTTTAGTTTAGGGTTTAAGGATAGTTTAGGGTTTAGGTTTAGGTTTTAGGTTTGTTTAAGGTTTGTTTAGGTTTAGAGTTTGATTTAGGTTGGGGTTTAGTTTTGGGTTTAGAGTTTAGGGATTAGGGTTTAGGGTTTAGGGTTTTTAGTAAGTTTAGGGTTTAGGGTTTAGGTTTTAAGGATTTTTAGGGTTTAGGGTCTAGGGTTTAGAGTTTAGGGTTTAGAGTTGTAGGTTTTAGGTTATAGGTTTAGGGTTTAGGGTTTAAGGTTTATGATTTAGGGTTTAGGATTTAGGGTTTAGGGTTTAGGGTTTAGGGTCCAAGATTTTTTTATTTTTTTAATTAAATAAACAGGTAAGTTTAGGTTTATTTAGTTTATTTTTAATTTAGTTTATTTTATTTTATTTTTATTTATTTTAGCTTAGTTTTTTTTATTTTAGTTTATTTTTTAGGTTTAAGTTTATGTTTATTTTTTAGTTTAGTTTTATTTTTATTTTAATTTTGAGGTTTAAGTTTTATTTTTCATTTTTAGGTTTTGGTTTAGGTTTTTATTTTATGTTTATTTTTAGGTTTTATTTTTTAATTTAACTTTAAGTTTATTTTTATTTTATTTTATTTTATTTAGTTTATGGTTTATGTGTAGTTTATTTTAGGTTTAGGTTTAGTTTTATTTTAGGTTTAGGTTTACTTTTTATTTTATATTATTTTACATTTAGTTTTTATTTTATTGAGGTTTTTTATTTTTTTGGTTTATTTTAAGTTTTTATTTATTTTATTTTAGTTTAGTTTTTATTTTTTAATTTTATTATATTTTTACATTTAGGTTTAGGTTTAGGTTTATGTTTTTATTTTATTTTATTTATTTATTATATTTAAGTTAGGTTTTATAATTTATTTTATTTTTTTGTTTTCTTTTGTTTAAGTATAGGTTTTTAGGTTTTTAAGGTTTAGGGTTTAGTTTTTTTGGGTTTGGGGTTTAAGGTTTGGGGTTATAGGTTTTAGGGTTTAAGGTTTATGGTTTAGGTTTTAGGGTTTATGATTTTAGTGTTTAGGGTTTAGGGTTAAGGATTTAGGGTTTCAAGGTAATGTTATTAGGGTTTAGGTTTGTAGGTTTAGGGTTTAGGGTTAGTTTTAGGGTTAAGAGCTTTGGGCTAGGGTTTTTTTTATTTTAGTTTTTGTTTTAATTTTTTAATTTTTTTTATATTAAGTAAACTTTTAGGTTTAGGTTTATTTAGTTTATTTTTATTTATTTTAATTTATATTTTTATTTAGTTTTGGTTTTATATTTATTTAGTTTAGTTTATTTATTTTAGGTTAATTTATTTTAGTTTAGGTTTTTTATTTTAGTTTATTTTTTATGTTTAGGTTTTTATTTTATTTCTTTTAGGTTTAGGTTTTAGGTTTATTTTTAGGTTTTATTTTTTAGTTTAGGTTTAGGTTTATTTTTATTTTATTTAGGGTTTAGGTTTAGGTTTAGGTTTTATTTTTTTTGTATTGTTTATTATAGTTTTGTTCTAGGTTTATTTTATTTTTATTTTAGGTTTAGGTTTTTTATCTAGTTTAGGGTTCAGGTTTTATAGTTTATTTATTTTGAGGTTTTATGTTTAGGTTTATTTTTTAGGTTTAGGTTTTTATTTAGTTGTTATTTTATTTTATTTTTGGTTTAGTTTTTATTTTGTTTAGGTTTTTTATTTTTTAGTTAAGTTTAGGTTTTAATTATTTTATTTTAGTTTTGTTTTTATTTATGTTTATTTTATTTTATTTTATTTTCTTTTTAAGTTTAGGTTTATTGTTCATGGTTTAGGGTTTAAGGATAGTTTTAGGGTTTTGGGTTTAGGGCTAGTTTTTTTTTTTAATTTTACTTTAATTTAATTAATTTATTTTTTAAATTAAGTAAACTAGTAGGTTTAGGTTTATTTACTTTATTTTTTTACTTATTTTTGTTTATTTATTTATTATTCTTATTAGGTTTATTTTTAATTTTATTTAGTTTACATTATTTATTATAGGTTGGTTTATTTTAGTTTATTTTTTAGGTTAAGGTTTAGGTTTCGGTTTATTTTTTGCTTAGTTTTATTTTATTTTATTTTTTAGGTTTAGGTTTTATTTTTTATTTTTTTATTTTTAGGATTAAGTTTAGGTTTTTATTTTATTTTTTTTAGGTTTAGGTTTTAGGTTTATTTTTAAATTTTATTTTTTGGTTTAGGTTTAGGTTTATTTTTAGTATATTATATTTTATTTAGGGTTAGGTTTTATTTATTTTTGTTTATATTATTTTTGCTTAGGTTTAGGTTTATTTTATTTTTATTTTAGGTTTAGGTTTTGTTTTAGTTTAGGGTTTAGGTCTGTTTTTATGTTTAGGAGTTAGTTTTAGGTTTAGGTTTTTATTTAGTTTTTATTTTATTTTTATTTTAGGTTTATTTTATTTTTATTTTAGGTTTAGTTTTTATTTTATGTTGGTTTTTTACTTTTTAGTTTAGTTTTTATTTTTTATTTTGATTTCTTTTTAAGTTTAGGTTTAGGTTTCAGTTTAGGTTTTAGCTTAGGTTTTTTTTATTTTATTATTTTATTTTGGTTTAGGTTTTTTAGTTATTTTATTTTGAGGTTTAGGTTTAGGTTTTTAGATTTTTAGGGTTTAGGGTTAGTTGAGGGTTTAGGGTTTAAGGTTTAGGATTTGGGGTTTAGGGTTTAGGGTTTAGAGTTTAGGTTTTAGGGTTTAGGGTTTAGGGTTTTTAGGGTTTAGGGTTAGGGTTGCGGGTTTAGGTATTAGGTCTAGGGTTCAGGTGTTAGTTTAGGGTTTAGGATTTTTGGTTTTTTTTAATAGAGAATAAATTTAGGTTCAACATTTCTTTCTTTTGATTTCATCAACCAAGTAACACACCAAGCTTTCTATAACACAAGTGATGACGTAGATCAAAAAGCATGCATAGAGCAATTTAAAAACCCTAGATAACTAGAACTATCTCTACTTTAAAGACATAGTTCCATAAACAGATTTGATTAGCGTTCTTTTAATTTTGGTTTCCATCGAACCAGCACTTGTGTAGTAGGATCCACCATCATATCCCTCCGCTAACACCACAGCTATAACCTCCGTCTCTCATCCAACCTCCATAACCACCATTACTTCAACCACTACCTCCATATCCACCAGAAACTCCAAATCCCCAACCACCACTATGATAACCGCCTCCTCCATCTTCGCCTCCACTTGAAGATTAATTTATGGTGATTTTCCTACTGTCAAGGTTCTACCCATTCTGAGGGTTTAGGTTTAGGTTTAGGTTTAGTAGGTTTTAAGGTTTAGGTTTATTTTTTAATTTGTTTAGTTACTTAAGTTTATGTTTAGTGTTTGTGGTTTAGGGTTTAGGGTTTAGGGTTTAGGGATTATGCTTTTAGGGTATAGGGCTTATGGTTTTTAAGGGTTTATGGTTTAGGGTTGAAGGTTTAGTGTTGTATGTTTAGGGTTTAGGGTTTTTTTTTAAAAAATAATAATTAAGTAAACGAGTAGGTTTAGGATTATTTAGTTTATTTTTATTTATTTTAATTCATTTTATTATATATATTTATTTAGGTCTTTTTTATTTTTATTTTGTTTGGTTTGTTTATTTTAGTTTAGGTTTTTTATTTTAGTTTATTTTGTAGGTTTAGGTTTAGGTTTATGTTTATTTTTTGATTTTAGTTTTTTTTATTTTTTTTTTATTTTTTTAGGTTTCAATTTTATTTTTCATTTATAGGTTTAGGTTTAGGTTTTTATTTTATTTTTTTAGGTTTAGGTTTTAGGTTTTTATTTTAGGTATATTTTTTGGTTTATTTTTAGGTTTTATTATTTAGTTTAGGTTTAGGTTTATTTTTACTTTATTTTATTTTATTTAGTTTAAGGTTTAGTTTTAATTTATTTTAGGTTTATGTTTAAGTTTTATTTATTTTAGTTTAGGTTTAGGTTTATTTTATTTTTCTTATCTTGGGTTTAAGTTTTTTTTTTCATTTAAGGTTTAGTGTTTTTTAGGTTTATTTTTTAAGTTTAGGTTTTATTTAGTTTTATTTTATTTTATTTTATTTTAGGTTTATTTAATTTTTATTTTACATTTTGTTTTTATTTTATTTATGTTTTTTATTTTTAGGTTTATTTTATTTTTTAGTTTTGTTTAGGTTTTTATTTATTTTAGTTTCTTTAGTTTTTAATTTAATTTTTTTTAGATTTAGGTTTAGGGTTAGGTTTTAGTTTAGGTTTGTATATTATTTTATTTTATTTAGGTATAGGTTTATTTATTTATGTTATTTTTATGTTTTATTTAGTTTAAGTTTAAGTTTTCGGTTTTTTGGGTTTAGGGTTTAGGGTTTAGGGTTTACGGTTTAGGGTTTACAGTTTCAAGTTTAGGGTTTGGAGTTTAGGGTTTAGGGTTTAGGGTTTAAGGTTTAGGGTTTAGGGTTTATGAGTAAGAATTCTAGGTTTTAAGGTTTAGGGTTTAGGGTTTACGGTTTTAGGTTTTAGGGTTTAGGGTTTAGGGTTTAGGGTTTAAGGTTGTAGGTTTAGGGTTTAGGTTTAGGGGTTTTAAAATTTTTAATTTTTTTAAATTTTTATTTTTCTTTTAAGTTAAGTAAACTGGTAGGTTTAATTTTATTTAGTTTACTTAGTTTATTTTTTATTTATTTTAGTTTACTTTATTTTTTATTTTAGTTTACTTAATTTTTTTATTTAGGTTTATTTTATTTTTATTTAGTTTAGTTTATTTATTTTAGTTTTTTTTTAGGATTAGGTTTTGGTTCAGATTTATTTTTTTGTAATTTTATTTTCATTTTATTTTTTTAGGTTTAGGTTTAAGATTTTTATTTTAAGTATTATTTTTTAGTTTAGCTTTAAGTTTCTTTTATTTGGTCCATGTTTAGGTTTAGGTTTACTTTATTTTAGGATTATGTTTAGGATTTATTTATTTTTGTTTAGTTTATTTTAGTTTAGGTTTAGGTTTATTTTATTTTTATTTTAGGTTTAGTTTTTTTTTTAGTTTAGGGTTTAGGTTTTATTTTTTATTTATTTTCAAGTATATTTTTTTTTTTTGCTTAGGGTTTTATTTAGTATTTTATTTTATTTTAGGTTTATTTTATTTTTATTTTAGGTTTAGTTTTTATTTTATTTTGGTTTTTTATTTTTTTAGTTTAGTTTAGGTTTTTTTTTCATTTAAATTTTATTTTTAATTTTATTTTCTTTTTATGTTTTGGTTTAGGTTTTTATTTTATTTTAATTTATTATTTTTTATGTTTAGGTTTTTTATTTAATTTAATTTTAGGTATTTAATTAGTTTAGGTTTAGGTTTTTAGGCTTTTATGGTTTAGGGTTAGTTGAGGGTTTAGGATTTGGGTTTGGGGTTTAGGGTATAGGGTTTAGGGTTTAGGGTTTAAGGTTTAGGGTTTAGGGTTTAGTGTTTAGGGTTTAGGGTTTAGGGTTTAGAGTTTAGGGTTTTTGGGATTTAGGGTTTAGGGTTGAGTGTTTAGGTTTTAGGTCTAAGGTTTAGGTTTTAGTTTAGGATTTAGGATTTTAGTTTTTTTATTTTAACAGAGAACAAATTCAAATTCAACATTTCCTTTTTTTTCAATTTTTTCAACCAAGTAACTCACTAAGTTTTTTAAGATAGAAGCGACAACATAGATAAAAAATGAGAATGCATAGAGAAAAATGAAAGACATTATTCCATGAGCGATGATCAGATCATTCTTGTTTCTCAGTTCCCATCATAAGGCCTCCCTGGCGGATCCACCCTCAGATCCTGATCTCTCCCTCGCCCACCACGGTATAACCTCTCTCTTCCCACCTCCATAACCATCTCGGACCACCACCTCCATATCCACCACCTCCATCCCCCATGTGATGTCGTTTTTCCTTCACCTCCGATAGAACTAGACTAATCTGGTTGATGGTGATGTTCTGCGTCAGTTCCATTCTTAGGGTTTTGGTTTATTTTTAATTTATTTAGTTTCTGTAAGTTTAGGATTAGACTTTAGGTTTAGGTTTAGTGTTTAGGGTTAGGGTTTAAGGTTTAAGGTTTAGTGTTTTGGTTTAGTGTTTAGAGTTTAGGGTTTAGGGTTTTATGCTTTTAGGGTTTAGGGTTTAGGGTTTGGGTTTAGGATTTAGGGTTTAAGGTTTTAAGGTTTTTTTGGATTGTAGGTTTAGTGCTGTAGGTTTAGGGTTTAGGGTTTAGGAGAATTTTTTAAAATAAAAAAAATTAAGTAAACGAGTAGGTTTAGTTTATTTTTTTATCAATTTTATTTTTTATTTTTATTTAGAATTTTTTTATTTTCATTTCATTTAGTTTAATTATTTTAGTTTAGGTTTTTTGTTTTAGTTAACTTTTTAAGTTTATGTTTATGTTTACTTTTTAGTTGAGTTTTATTTTTATTTCATTTTTTAGGTTTAGGTTTTATTTTTTATTTTTATGTTTAGGTTTAGGTTTTTATTTTATTTTGTTAGGTTTAGGTTTTAGGTTTATTTTTGGTTTTATTTTTTAGTTTAGATTTAGATTTATTTTTAGTTTATTTTATTTTGTTTAGTTTAGGTTTAGGTTTAGGTTTAGTTTATGTTTTGTTTAGGTTTATGTTTTATTTATTTTAGTTTAGGTTTAGGTTTATTTTATTTAATTTATTTCATTTTTATTTTGTTTATTTTATTTAGTTTATTTCATTTATTTTTTTAGGTTTAAGTTTTTCTTTAATTTTTATTTTACTTTATTTTAGGTTTACTTTATTTTTATTTTAAATTTAGTTTTTATTTTATTAAGTTTTTCTATACTTAGGTTTATTTTATTTTAAAGTTTAGTTTAGGTTTTCTTTTATTTTATTTTAGTTTATTTTTATTTTTTATTTTAATTTTTTTTAGGTTTAGGTTTAGTTTTTAGTTTAGGTTTTTCTTTTATTTTATTTTTTTATTTTATTTAGGTCTAGGATTTTTTTAGGTTTTATTTAGTTTAGGTTTAGATTTTTATATTTTTAGAGTTTAGGATTTAAGGTTTAAGGTTTAGGGTTTTAAGGTGTAGGTTTTTATGGTTAAGGGTTTAGGGTTAGGATTTAAGGTTTATAGTTTAGTGTTCAGGCTATAGGGTTTAGGGTTTAGGGTTTAGGGTTTAGGGTTAGCTTAGGGTTTATGATTGTTTTAAGGTTTAGGGTTTAAGGTTTTAAGGTTTAGGGTTTAGGGTTTAGGGTTGTAGGTTTAGGATTTAGGGCTATTTTTATTATTATTGTTATTATTATTATTATTATTATTTTATTTCTCTGTAAATTAGCTAAATTGGTAGGTTTTTGTTTATTTAGTTTATTTTATTTTTTATTTTTATTTCAATTTATTTTTGTTTTTATTTAGTTTAGTTTATTTATTTTAGGTTTATTTATTATATTTTATGTTTTTTATTTTAGTTAATTTCTTATTTTTAGGTTTTGGTTTTGGTTTAGGTTTAAGTTTATTTTTTAGTTTAGGTTTATTTTTATTTTATTTTTTAGGTTTATGTTTTATTTTTTATTTTTAAGTTTAGGTTTTTGTTTTTATTTTAATTTTTTTAGGTTTAGGTTTTAAGTTTTTATTTTAGGTTTAATTTTATGTTTTATTTTTTAGTTTAGGTTTAGGTTTTATTTATTTTAGTTTAGGTTTAGGTTTATTTTAATTTTATTTTATGTTTATGTTTTTTTTAGTTTAGGGTTTAGGTTTATTTTTTAGGTTTAGGTTTTTATTTAGTTATTCTTCTATTTTATTTTAGGATTACATTTTTATTATTTTAGGTTTATTTTTTCATTTTATTTAGGTTTTTTAGATTAGTTTAGGTTTTTATTTATTTTACTTTAGTTTAGTTTTATTTTATTTTATTTTTTCTTTTTTTAGGTTTAGGTTTAAGTTTAGGGTATTATTTTATTTTATTTTATTTTGGTTTAGGCTTTTCTATTTATTTTATTTTTAGGTTTTATTTAGTTTAGGTTTAGGTTTAGGTTTTTAGGTTTTAGGGTTTAGGGTTTAGGGTTTAGGGTTTCGAGAACGGTTATAGATTTTAGGGTTTAGGGTTTAGGGTTTTAGGATTTAGGTTTTAGGGCTTAAGGTTTAAGGTTTAGGGTTTAGTGTTTTATGGTTTAGGGTTTAGGGTTTAGGTTTTAGGGTTTTGGGCTTACGACTGTAGATGTTTAGGTTTTCTTTATTTGATTTTATTTATTTTTATTCTTTTTAAATTAAGTAAACTAGAAAGTTTAGGTTTAGACTTTAGGGTTTTAGGTTAGTTTAGGATTTAGGGTTTAGACTTTAGGGTTTAGGTTTTTTGGGTTTATGGTTAGTTTATGGTTTAAGGTTTAGGGTTTAGGGTTTAGGGTTTTTCGAGTTTAAGGTTAGTTTAGTGTTTAAGGATTAGGGCTTTAGGGTTTAGGGTTTAGGGTTTAAGGTTTAGAGTTAGGGTTAGGGTTTAGGGTTTAGGGTTTAGGGTTTTTATTTTTTGTTAGGAAAATCAAGGAAATTTTATTACCACGAAGAAAAGGTACAAAGTCCTTAAAGGGATTAAATCTCTAAGCTAATGCTTAAAGAGATATAATAAGTCCTAAAGAGATAAACTCCCTTACTATTACATTAATTAAGGAAAGAAAGCAAAGGAAAAGCAGCCAAATAAACAACAATAGAAAATCCATGTAAGCAACAGCCAACTTCATCTAGTCCATCTGATGCCAATAAGATCCACCTAAAAGTGTCTTCCAGCCTGTAAAAGAAATCTACAACATACTTTTGAAAGGATAAGTACAAATAATTAAGCATAAAGAGTAAGAGAAGATAAAAGGAGTAAAGTAAAGAAAAGGCTTGGGCTCAGTTACAATCATGTCAAGGAGCAAGACGGTCACACTTACATATAGCCTACCAGTCAAAAGAAGAAAGAGTGGGAAACATCAAAGCCATCATTGCGGTACCTTGTCACACATAATCCAAAAGGCGTCCTCGACAATCTGCAAAATCATCAAACCAACAAATATAGCAACCAACCACCAATCCACCAGAACATTCAAGCTTAAAAAGATAGGTGGTTAAGCAACCCGCAAGGATAGTAGCAAAACAAAAGGAGCACCACCAGTGACACCACCAAGTGAGAATAACCAATTCAAGATGAGAAACATCATGATATGGGTAACAACACTAAAATGAGAAAGACAAGAGCAAAAAGGAAGACCATAATTGCTCAGATCCTCCAGCCACCGAACAAAAAAATCTAGCCTAACAGCAAGAGGGGTGGGGAGCAAAGCTGCCATCACAGCAGGAAGAGGGTGTTCTTCTTCATCCAAGAGAGATGAGACCAAGCAGGAGGAAATTAGAAGAAAACAATCATAGAAAGACAACCAGTAATTTCCTAAAGCAGTCATCAAAAGAGTAGAAGTTATCTCCTCCAACCTGTCCAGCTAGCTAAAACAAATAGTCCAAATAGCTATCCAACTAATCCTCCTATCAAACCACCTCAACAGAAGAAGATCCAAGTCATCAAACCCAAAAACATTAGTATCAAGACCAACAACAGTCATCAAGCCAGAAGCATCCAAAATAGCACGGGAAGGCGAAGAGAAAAAATAACAGCCTCCCAACCCAATCAAGGCAAAAGAAAAACCAATCTAGAAGGGTAGAAAAACTAGCCAAAGACAGAAAGATACATAGCCCAGTAAGACATATAACAAGCCAAATAACAAAAATAGGTCAAGAAAGGCACAAAAACAAAAAAAAACTACCCAAGGCCCATATGGACATACAGGTCAAAACATTTCAAAAAAATACCCAAACCCAAAGCCTCAGTATTACAAGAGGAGGTCCAACCCATAACCAAAAAAATCCAACCAAAAACAGTCCTAACAACCACCAAACCCCAATCAATAAATAGCTGGCCAACCTCCTTCACCATGCCAAAAATAAGCAAGAGATAAACCACACAAAATAACCATCCAACCAAACAATTAGCAAAAGTGCTAAAGTAACCAACCACATAGTCCACCACCACAACAATAAGTATAATAGATTTGTAGGGAGGCTAGAAAAGAGGTAAAACCCATACAAAAGAAAATTCCTGCACCAGCCAAAGTCGCAACCTAGAAGGAAATTGGAAATACCCAAGGAAAATTTTTGATAAAAGCCCAGCCAGATAGTTACCAACCACCAAGCTGAAAAATCTAAAACACCCCAGGTTGCATTGACAAAAACCATGTGGGAGCAAAAAATAAGCCAGAAAAAAAACAAAAATTGAAGAGGGAAAATTAGAAGTTGACCACAACCCAAAGATGGTTTAACAATGCAAAAAAAAAAAAAAAACAAAAGATCATCACAAAAGGATAAAACCAATCAAAGAAATTATAATCTGAGATAAGGCAATCCAGTATTATCCATATTAACCAAACCTCTTAATAATTTAGGCAAAGTTTGGTTGTCAAATAAAGTGAACTCAGTCAAGTTGACACCAAAATTAGCTAAATAATCAACACTAGCATTACCTTCACAAATGATGTGAAAAATTTAAAAGCAACTTGAGAAAGCAGAACTTTAGTATGATTAAGAAGATAAAATAATTCAATATTCCCATTTTTGTTGGAATTAAGGAAATCAAAAAGCAAGAGAGCATCAACTTCAATCTAGATGTTGAGGAAACCTCTATTCAATCAAATATCAATTGCTGTATTAACAACCATAAGCTCAGCAAAGAGAACATAATAGGCTTTGAGAGGGTGGGCAAAAGCACAAATGATAGTACCTTTAGAATCTCTAAGGATACCACCATAGCCATATTTATTGGAAGTAACAAAACCATCAGTATTAACTTTAATCACATTATCTTTACGTTTGATCCAATAGATAATTCTAGCACCTTTATGAGGATCAAAATCATGCAGAATGATACCCAATTTATCAGACGTAAATTTGTAACCTCTAAAATGAATGTTACTAATAAGGCTATCATTAAAAAGAGCATGACTTTTTTTCTTTAGTTCTATCCAGGATCCTTTTATGGTTCATAGGAATACCACAATATTTAGCATCATACACATCCATCCAGATGAACCAGATAAGGGTAATAGCAATTAAAACTTTTATATGACCTTTCACAATGTTTTTGAAACAGGCTTCAACAAGTTGCTATAAAGAAAAAGAGCCATGAAAATAGTTGTTATTAAATAAATCATCAGACCAAAACCATAATTTAGAAACATTTGCACCATTGATAAAGACATGATTTACATTTTCAATATGAAAGAAGCAATAGCCATTTGAAGGTAAACAAAACCCTTTAGTCTAGAAACAAGAGTCCAGAATATAGTTATTCAAAATCATCCAAGCTAAAAACTGAATAAGAAATGGGAATGATATTGTTCCAAAGTTTAATAAAACATTAGAAGGTTGAAGTGTATCTAATAAAGTTCCAAACCTCTTTAAGAACAAAATCACCATTATGAGAAAGTTTAAAAGAATTTGATCAAGTTTGTTAGAAGTAATAGGAATATTTTAAAGTTGTCAAAAGAAAGAAGTAGATATAGTTATCAAGTTTGTTTTCATTCCAATTATTATTAAGCCAAAAGAATTAACTTTGATAGAACTAGTAGAGTGCATACATAATTGGTGTCAATCAAACATTGCCAATCTAATTGTCTTGCCAAAAGAAGATCGATCCCGATACCCCAAGAAATTAATGATTTAGTAACCCATTTAATGGAACAAAGCCTTTTCCAAACTAGAGAGTCACCAACTTTATAAGCACAGTTAAGAGGGTGTTTACCTTGACAAAATTTTTCATCATAAAATTAGCCTGAAGGTTATCATTCTTTCTAAAATTTCACCAAAGTTTATGAGAGAAAGCAGTGATAGCTTCACAGATAGGTTTGCAACCAAGAGTACCTTCACCAAAAAAACCATAACATTTATGCCAAGATGTCTAATGCATTCTTTTGATAGAATTATTAGAGCCCCAAAAAAATTTTTTAAGCAAACGATCAATTTTAATAAGAGTAGCATTAGTGGGAATAATGGTTTGAATCAAATAAAGATGCATAGAGTTGAGAGTGCCTTTAAGGATAGTGAGCCTACCACCAAAGAACAGTAAATGGAATTCCCAAACATATATTTTGTATGAAATTTTTTAAATTTTCTCATCAAAGAGATGGGAACATTTTGGGCTTTTAAAGAGCGGAGCACCGAAGTACTTAAGAGGTAGGTGTTGATGTTTAAAATTTGTGATATGAAGGACTTGATTGATAATATTATTTGAGATGTTAGAGTACATGATAAAATAGTATTTGTTATCATTGATTGAAAGGCCACTTTCTCTACCAAATTTATTTAAAAAATTCTTAAGATGGTCGTTGTGATTAATGGAAGCATTGCAGAAAATGATGAAATCATCAGCAAAAATTAGATGAGAAATAAGGAGACCACCAAGAGTTCTGTAGTATGTACTAGGATTATTTAAGAATAAGTCATTGATGCTCCTAGAAAAGTACTCAACAGTAATAATAAATAAATCTAGAGATAAGGGATCCCCTTGTCTTAAGCCATGAGAAGAGGGAAAGAAGCACAAAGCTTCCCCATTAAACCAAATTGAAAACAAGGAATTATTGATACAATTACTAATTAGAAAAATAAATTTGTTAGAAAAACCAAATAAATCTAGAATATGGTAAAGGAAATCCCAAGAGATATTATCAAAGGCTTTGGTAATATCAAGTTTGAAAAGAATGTGGCCTCCTCATTCTTGGCATCAAGATTTAATTTCTTGGGCAAGTAAAATATTATCGAAATAGATCTACCTCTAACAAAACTAGTTTGGTTGAGAGAGATATGTCTATTAAGTAAAGGACGAAGTGCATGGTAAGGATTTTGGATATCTTATTGAAGAAGGTGCAAAGACTAATATACAATCACCAATAATCAATAAGTTATCTTTCTTTGGAATGAGAATGATAGAAGTACTAAAAGAATATCAGGAAAAGGATTACAATTAAAAAAATCAATCATAGCCTCAATCAAATCATTTTTAATGATAATCCAACATTTCTAATAAAATTGAGTAGTGAAACCAAAAGAGGAGCATGCCATTAAGAACCAGTAATAGAATCAGTGTTCATGCCATTAAGAACTTTAAGAATTTCCTCTTCATTAGGCACCAAGGTAAGCAAATCATTATCATTATTCTTTATAATAGAAGGAATCAGTTGAGAATTAGAAATAGCTTCATAAGAGCAATTCTTATTAAGCTTATTTCTAAAGTAATTAATAGTCAAATCCTTAATCTCATTATTCACCAAAATCCAATCTCTATTATCATTTATAATTTTTAGAATATTATTGAAAGCTCTTATTTTGTTAACCAAAGCATGGAAATATCTAGTATTCCTGTCACCATCCGTAATATGTTTACTAGCCACTTTTTGGCGCTAGTAAGTCTCTTCCATGTTTTAGAAATTGGCAAGCTTATCATTCACTTGGTCAAATCGATAAGCTTTGAAGGGTCAGACATAATAGACACTTAAAGGTAATAAAGCAAATTTTCCATGTCTTTAAGATTAGCAAAAAGGATTTTAAAACAATGCTTGTTCCACCAACCCAAATTTTTTTTATGTCTTTTAAGTCTAAACCATAGTCTATTCATCCCCATAATTGAATTATTAGGATGTAAAGGGGCTTTCCAATTCTTAGCTACAACAATAAAGAAATTAATATGCTAAATCCACATGTTTTGAAATCTAAAAGGAGAGGAGTTTTTTAATCTATTGTAATTATTTTTAATAGAAACCAAAAGAGGAGCATGATCAGACAAGGTTATGCTTAAGTGATCAATAGAAGTATTAGACCATTGGGTTATCTAATGAGCATTAAAAAAAATCTTGTCCAACTTTTGCCAAAATCTAGAGTTTTGTGAAGTTTAGTTGGAGTCCTTAATACTAATATAATTCAAACTACAATCAAGGATCATATTGGAAAATTCTTCCATGGAATGAATATTGGGAGAGTAACCACCACTCCATTTAGAAGAAAATAAAATAGTGTTGAAATCACTCCACACAAACCAAGGTTTGTTGATGGAGGTAGCAATGTTCCTCAAATTATCCCAAAGGAGATTACGACCAGATCTATAGCAAGAAGCATAAACAAAGGAGCCTAAAATACAATAGTCACCATAGGAGATTAGAGCATTAACAACTTGTTGAAAATCATCAATAATAAAAACCTCAATGAAATTATTCTAAAAACACCATATCTTATTACTAACATTAGAGTAAAATTTATTAAAGTTGATCATTCTAGCAACATGGCCAATTTTATTAGAATGAATGAGAGGTTCCAAAATAATGAGTAAAGAAATATTATGAATACGACAAAGATTTCTAATACAATTCCAAATAGAGAGGGTACTAATTCCTATAACATTCCAAATAATAAAATTAAACATAATGGAAAAAAAGGGTAAGCAAAGGTTTATTGATAGATGAGTGAGAGACAGTAGTAGTTCTAGTGTTTTTGGATAGTTTGGGAGTGTAATTTTTAACACTTTTTTTTTCTTTTTAGCATGATAAGTTTGAAAATGATCTCCTTTTTCCCTAGAATTATATTTAAAGAGAAGTTCACCCTCTACCAAATCCAAATTAAGTTAAAAAGTAGGATTAACATGAATATCAAGATTAGAAATGAGAGATGGTAACCACTTAGAACCATTTAAAGCACAAACAATTAAATTCGGATCAAAAACATTTTCATCTTGATCGACATCATTTAAATCCTCATTGGAACTATCATTTTTGTTGATCGAAGCAAGCATAAAAGCAAGGAGGAATTAAAGGAAACTGATTCATCATCTAATAACTTAGAAAAATTTATATTCTTTGTATTAGAAATATTCATTTCTAAAGAAGAGGTAAGAGGTATTTCATCCTTCCCATTTTGAAAATCAGTCGAAGCCCTAGCAACCATAGGATCCAAAACAAGTTCAACATGGATAATCCCAATATTCCAGGAATCAACCTCAATAGAAGCTTTCATACCATTCTTAAGATCTGAGGCTGATTTTTGAACATATGTGGGGATCAACTTATTATTAGGAACCAAATTTTCCTTGGAAGGATTTCAATTTTTTAAATGAGGATGGAGAATAAAGCAATCCAAGTTATTATGACCATGAATTTCAAAATGATAGCAAAAAACTGAAAGATTCTCCAATTCAACCTTTTGTACTCATACTTTTCAGAGCCAATCCAAACTTCCTTAGGGTATTTTTTTAATTATGTCTAATTCCACTAGGATTCAAGCGGAGAAGGGCGATTCAAAAAGACAAGAAAAGAAAAGTACATGATGTGTACCAAAATGAATGTGAATATTAGGAAGAGATAACCACACAGGGATAATAGGAGATTCCTCCTTAATATCAAAAAGGGGTGACCACTTTAGTAAGCACATTTGACAATTAAAAATGAAGTAAGAATGATGCACAAAAACTTGAGAATAATACAAATCATTAGAAAGTTGAATCAGAATATGTCGGGGGTGAATAAGACCAATCGAGAAAACACTCGTAAGCTTAATATTATGAAAAAAAGGTGCTAATCTTATCCAAATTCAGGCGATACAAAGAAAATTTTCCAAAGAGAGAGAATTCAAATGGTATTGCCAACATTAAAACATCCATATCAGAGCACATTACAGCTGGAAAACCACAAAAGAAGTTGAGATGAGATTAAACGATGCATTAGATGAAGAAGCCTTACCATTGAACGCATCCTTAAATCATTTTATTGAGGTTGTAGCATTAAAGCTGCCAACCAATGAAATGTTAGATTCCCTAGCCGAAGCATCCAAAATTTGAGGTGGAGCCATAGGAAACGAACTCACCATAACAACCAGGATTAAGAATGGAGCATTATGCAATCGGTCAGGTGCCAATCAACCTTTGGAATCAGACGAACCAAAGCCAAAATAATAGAGATCCCTAGTCAGGCGCGCCAGCAAGAGGAAATACAAATCACTAGAGAGAAAAGAGCCCTGGGAGGGGGGGGCGGGTTTAGGTTTAGGTTTATTTATTTAGCTTAGGTTGAGGTTTAGGTTTTATTTAGTTTATTTTATTTTTTAGTTTAGTTTACTTAGTTTATTTTAATTAGTTTAGCTTAGTTTAGTTTAGTTTAATTTATTTTTTATTTATTTATATTTTTTATTTATTCTTAGGTTTACTTTTAGTTTATTTATTTTAGTTTATTTTAGGTTATTTTATTTTTTTTAGTTTATTTTTAGTTTAATTTAGGTTTATTTTATTTTAATTTAGGTTTAGGTTTATTTATTTAGGGTTTAAGTTTGGTTTATTTTTATTTATTTAATTTAGTTTAGTTTAGGTTTATTTTAGTTTTTTTAGTTAAGTTTAGGTTTTTTTTATTTTTATTTTTTATTTTAATTAATTTTAAGTTTAGGTTTATTTTATTTTTTTTTATTTTATATTTTTATTTTAGTTTATTTGAGTTTAGTTTTTTAAGTTTTATTTTAATTTTTTTAGGTTTAGGTTTTAGTTTATTTATTTAGTTTTTTTTATTTTTAATTATTTATTTTTAGTTTAAGTTTAGGTTTAGGTTTTAGTTTATTTTATTTTTTTAGGTTTAGGTTTAATTTAGGTTTAAGTTTAATTTAATTCTTTATTTATTTTATTTAGGTTTAGGTTTTAATTTTTTTTAGTTTAGGTTTAGGTTTTTTTGCTTTAGTTTAGTTTATTTTAGTTTATTTATTTAGTTTATTTATTTTAGTTTTGTTTAGGTTTTATTTATTTAGTTTATATATTTTAGTTTATTTAGTTTAGTTTAAGTTCTAGTTTAGTTTAATTTATTTAGGTTTAATTTATTTTTTTATTAAGTATATTTTAGTTTAATTTTTAGTTTAGATTACTTTATTTATTTTTAGTTTATTTTATTTATTTATTTATTTTATTTTTTAGTTTAGGTTTACTTTTTTTGGGTTTAGGGTTTAGGGTTTAGGGTTTATTTAAGGTTAGTTTAGGGTTTAAGGTTTAAGGTTTAAGGTTAGCTTAGGGTTTAGGGTTAGTGTAGGGTTTAGGGTTTAAGGTTTAAGGTTTAAACTTTATGGTTTAGTGTTTTTAGGATTTAGGGTTTAGAGTTTAGGGTTAGTTTAGGTTTTTAGGGTTTTATGTTTTAGGGTTTAGGTTTTTTAGCTTTTAGTATTTAGGAGTTTAGGTTTAGGGTTTAGGAGGGTTTATGGTAGGTTGAGTTTAGGTTTAGGTTTAGGGTTAGTTTTTAGTTTAGGTTTAGGGTTTTAGTTTAAGGTTTAGGGTTTAAGGGTTTAGGGGTAGGATTTAAGTTTAGGGTTTAGGGTTTTAGGTTTTAGGTTTAGGGTTTAGTTTGGGGTTTGAGTTTAGAGTTTAAGGTTTAGGGTTAGGTGTTTTTAATTTTTTAATTTTAATTTTCTAATTTTTCTTTAATTAAGTAAAAACTATTAGGTTTATTATAGTATATTTTTTATTTATTTTAGGTTATTTTATATCTTGATTCTTATTTTTTATTTAGTTTAGTTTTTAATTTTGATTTATTTATTTTTGTTTAGATTTTTATTTTAGTTTAGTTTTAAGTTTATTTTAGGTTTAGTTTTAGTTTATTTTAGTTTAATATCTTAGGTTTAGGTTTTCTTTTTTTATTTTTAGGTTTAGGTTTAGTTTTTTATTTTATTTTTTTAGGTTTAGGTTTTTATTTTATTTTCTTATGTGTAGATTTTGGGTTTTTATTTTAGGTTTATTTTTTAGTTTAGGTTTCAATTTATTTTAAGTTTTTTTTATTTTATAAAGTTTTGGTATAGGTTTAGGTTTCGGTTTTATTTATTTTAGTATAGTTTATTTTAGTGATGGTTTAGGTTTATTTTATTTTTATTTAAGGTTTAGGTTTTTTTTTAGTTTAGGGTTTAGGTTTTATTTTTATTTAGTTTTAGGTTTTATTTTTAGGTTTATTGTTTAGGTCTAGATTTTTATTTAGTTTTTATTTCCTTTTATTTTAGGTTTATTTTATTTTTATTTTAGGTTTAGTTTTTATTTTATTTAAGTTTTTTAGTTTAGTTTAGGTTTTATTTATTTTATTTTAGTTTAGTTTTATTTTTTTTATTTATTTTCTTAGGGTTTAGGTTTTAATTTATGTTTTAATTTTTTTATTTTTTTATTTTGGTTTAGTTTTATTTATTTATTTTATTTTTTTTTTTATTTAGTTTAAGTTTAGGTTATTAGCTTTTTTTAGGGTTTAGGGTATTTTTTATTTTATTATTTTTGGGTTCATGGTTTAAGGTTTTAGGGTTTAAGTTTTAGGGTTTAGGTTTTTGGGGTTTAGGGTTTAGGGTTTTAATTGTTTAGGGTTTAGTGTTTAGGGTTTAGGTTTTAGGTTTAGGGTTCAAGTTTTAGTTTATGGTTTAGGGTTAGGGTTTAGGTGTAGGTATTTTAATTTTATTTATTTTCTAGGTTTAGGTTTATGTTTATTTTTTAGTTTAGTTTTAGGTTAGGTTTTGATTGAATTTTTCAAGGTTTAGGTTTAGGTTTTATTTTAGGTTTATTTTTACACTTTATTTTTAGTGTAGGTTTAGGTTTAATTTTAATTTCTTTTATTTTATTTAGTTTAGGGTTTATGTTTAGTTTATTTTAGGTTCAGGTTTAGGTTTTTTTTTTAGTTTAGTTTATTTCAGTTTAGCTTTATTTTTGTTTTATTTTGACTATTTTATTTTTATTTTAGGTTTACATTTTTTTAGTTTAAGGTTTAGGATTTATTTTTAATTTTTTTAAGTTTTATTTTAAAGTTTATTTTTTAGGTTTATGTCTTTATTAAGTATTTTTAGGTTTATTTTCTAGGTTTAGCTTTTCAGTTAGTGTTTATTTTTTATTTTAGGATTATTTTAGGTTTATTTTATTTTTATTTTAAGTTTAGTTTTTATTTTACTTAGGTTTTTCATTCTTAGGTTTCTTTTATTTTTTAGTTTAGTTTAGGTTTTTATTTAATTTATTTTAGTTTATTTATTAGTTTATTTTATTTTATTTTTAAGCTTAGGCTTTCATTTTAGGTTATTATTATTATTATTATTATTATTTATTTTTTTATTTTCTTTAGGTTTAGGTTTTTTTATTTATTTTATTTTTAGGTTTTATTTTGTTTAAGTTTAGGTTTTAGGTTTTTAGGGTTTAGGGGTTTGGAATTTAGGGTATAGGGTTTACAATGTTATGGTTTAGGGTTTAAGGTTTTATGGTTTAGGGTTTAAGGTTAGGGTTTAGGGTTTAGGGTTTAAGGTTAGCTTAGGGTTTAGGGTTAGTTTAGGTTTAGGTTTTAGTTTAGAACTTTAGCTTTAGTTTTAAATTTAATTTAGGTTTAAGTTTAGGTTTAGTTTAGGAAGGTTTAAATTTTAAATTATTTAGAGGTTTTAATTTTAAGGTTTTAAAATTTAGTTTAATTTATTAGTTTATTTAAGTTTAGATTTAATTTTATATTTAATTTAGAATAGTTTTAGTGTTTAGGGTTTAGGGTTTAGAATTTTGAGGGTTTAGGGTTTTAGAGGTTTAGTAGATTTAGGTTTAGGGTTTAGAGTTTAGGTTTTGGTTTAAGGTTTTAGGGTTTTTTAGGGGTTTTAGGTTTAAGGGTTTTAGGGTTTTGGAGATCAGGGTTTTGGTTTAGGGTTTAGGGTTTAGGCATGGGATTTTATTTAGATTTAGGATTTAAGGTTTAGGTTTAGGTTTAAGTTTAGGGTTTTATTTTTATTTTTTATTTTGGTATTTTATTTATTTTTGTTTAGTTTTATTTAGGGTTTTATTCTTAGTTTATTTTATTTTTATTTAGTTTAGGGTTTTATTTTATTTATTTTTTTTTTTATTAGTATTTTTATATATTTTTTAGGTTTAGGTTTAGGTTTTAGTTTAGGATTATATTTTATTTTATTTTTCTATTTTATTTATAGGTTTATTTATTTATTTTATTTTTTGGGTTTATTTAGTTTAAGAGGTTTTAGGTTTTTTAAGTTAGGGTTTTAGTTTAGGGTTTTAAGGTTTATGGTTTTGGGGTTTAGGGTTATAATTTTGGGATTTGGATTTAGGGTTAGTTTAGGATTTTGAGCCTAGGGTTTAGGGTTTAGGGTTTACGGTTTTAGGGCATAGGGTTTAAGGTTTAGGGTTTTTTATGGTTTAGGTTTAGGGTTTAAGGTTTAATGATGTTGGTTTAGGGTATAGGGTTTAGGGTTTAGGGTTTTAGGTTTATGGTTTAGGGCTTTGAGTTTAGGATTTAGGGTTTAGGATTTAGAGTGTAGGGATTTTATTTTAGGTTTATTTTATTTTTATTTTACATTTAGTTTTTATTTTATTCAAGGTTTTTATATTTTGGTTTATTTTATTTTTTAGTTTAGTTTAGGTTTTTATTTATTTTATTTTAGTTTATATTTATTATTTATTTTAATGTATTTTTAGTTTTAGGTTTTTATTTTATTTTACTTTTTTATTATATTTAGGTTTAGGTTTTTTTATATATTTTATTTTGAGGATTTATATAATTTAGGTTTAGGTTTTCAGGTTTTTAGGGTTTAGGGTTTAGGGTTTAGGGTTTTAGGGTTTAGGGTTTGGGGTTTAAGGATTAGGGTTAGGGTTTAGGGTATAGGCTTTAGGGTTTGCGGTTTAGGGTTTATGGTTTAGGGTTTATGGTTTAGGATTTACGGTTTAGGGTTTAGGGCTTAAGGTTTAGGGTTGTAGGGTTGTAGGGTTTAGGGTTTAGGGTTTAGGTTTAGGCTTTAAGGTTTTAAGGTTGAGGGTTTAAGGTTTATGGTTTTTTAGGGTTTTGGGTTTAGGGTTTTAGGTTTAGAGTTTTGGTTTTAGGGATGTAGGTTTAGGGTTTAAGGTTGTTGGTTTAGTTTCTTAGAGTTTTAGGTTTTAGTTTGGGGTTTAGGGTTTAGGGTTTAGGTTTTAAGGTTTAGTGTTTAGGGTTTAGGATTTCAGGGTTTAGGGTTTAAGGTTTGGGGTTTAGGGTTTAGGGGTTTAGGGGTTTAGGGTTTTTATGGTTTAGGGTTAAAGCTTTTTAGGGTTTAGGGTTTAAGGTTCAGGTTTTATGTTTAGGATTCAGGTTTTAGTTTAGGGCTTTTGGTTTTTTTTTAATAGAAAATAAATTCAGATTTACCATTTCATCTTTTGGATTTCATCAACCAAGTAACAAAGTTTTCTAAGACAGAAGCGATGACATAGATAAAAAATGAGCACGCATAGAGAAAATAAAAAATCCTAGATGACTTGAACCGTCTCTACCGTAAAGTTACAGTTCCATATGCAATAGATAGGATCGATCGTTCTTCAATTTCTCTAGTTCCCATCAGAACCACCCCGACATCTTGAGTAGCAGGATCCATCATCATATCGCCAATTTCTCCCTCCGCCACCACCACGGCTGTAACCTCAATTGCTACTCACGCCTCCATAACCACCACTAGTCTGACCACCACCTCCATTTCCAACACCTCAGATCCCCACCACCCCGCAATAACATTGCCCGCCTCACGCCGGATCTCTGAACCTAGTTGGCGGTGATGTCCATGCCATCAAGGTTCTACCCATTCTTAGGGTTTAGGTTTAGGTTTAAGTTTATTTGGTTTTAGGGTTTAGGTTTATTTTTTATTTTATTTAGTTAGGATTAGGTCAAGGGTTTGGGGTTTAGGGTTTAGGATTTAGGGTTAGGGTTAGGGTATAAGGTATAGGGTTTAGGGTTTTACAATTTCTGGTTTTAGGATTTAGGGTTTAGTGTTTAGGGTTTCCTAGGGTTTAGGGTTTAGGGTTTATTGAATTTCTTTAAATAAACTAAACTAGTAGGTTTAGGTTTATTTAGTTTATTTTATTTATTTTAGTTTATTTTATTTTTTTATTTTTATTTAGGTTTATTTTTTAGTTTATATTTAGTTTTTTTATTGATTTTAGGTTTATTTATATTAATTAAAGTTTTTATTTTAGTTTATTTTTTAGTTTTAGGTTTAGGTTAATTTTTAATTGAAATTTATTTTTATTTTTTTATTTAGGTTTAGGCTTTATATATTATTATTACGTTTAGGTTTTTATTTAATTTTTTTAGGTTTAGGTCTTAGGTTTTTATTTTAGGTTTTTATTTTAGGTTTTGTTTAGGTTTACTTTTAGTTTATTTTCTTTTATTTAGTTTATGTTTAAGTTCAAGTTTAGTTTATTTTAGGTTTAGGTTTAGGTTTTATTTATTTTAGTTTAGTTTATTTTAGTTTGGGTTTAGGTTTATTTTATTTTGTTTATTTTACTTTTATTTTAGGTTAAATTTTTTTTTTAGTTTAGGATTTAGGTTTTATTTTATTTTTTATTTTTTTGGTTTTATTTTAAGGTTTATTTTTTAGTTTATTTATTTAATTTTTATTTTATTTTATTTTAAGTTTATTTTATTTTTATTTTATGTTTAGTTTTTATTTTATTTAAGTTATTTATTCTTAGGTTTATTTTATTTAATTTAGTTTTTTTTTTATTTTATTTATTTTTTTATTTTAGTTTATTTTATATTTAGGTTTATGCTTAGGTTTTAGTTTAGGTTTTCTTTATATTTATTTTATTTTATTTAGTTTAAATAATTTTTTATTTATTTTATTTTTAGGTTTTATTTAGTTTAGGTTTACGTTTTTATGGTTTACGATTTAGGGTATAAAGTTTAGGGTTTAGGGTGGATTAGGGTTAATGTTTAGGGTTTAGAGTTTAGTGTTAGTTTAGGGTTTAATGCTTAGGGTTTTGGGGTTTAGGGTGTTAGGGTTTATGGTTTAGTGTTTATGGTTTAGGTTTAGGGTTAGGGTTTAGGGTTAGGGTTAGGGTTTAGGGTTTAGGGTTTAGGGTTTAGGGTTTAGGGTTTAGTTTTTTTTGGGAAACCCCATATAGGGTGAATTTTATTGCCACAAAAAATGGGTTACAAGGTCCTTAAAGGATAAACTGAACTAGTGCTCAAGAGCTACTGAATCAAGAGTAAATCCCAATCTGTACATCCAAAAGCAAAAGAAAAGTTAAACAAGCAAAAGATACAAATTGATTAACATATATAAGCAAATGAAGGATAAGGGTCAATGTTACATAGGATGTGAGAATGCATGACCTGGAGTGACTGCAAGAGAAAAAAAAAAAGCTACAAGATTGTAGACAGAAAGAAGTTAGAACAGTTAAGGTAATACAAAGAAAGTGGTAATTGAGAGCAACAAATTCTAAGAATGGTAATAATAAAGAGGTGTGATAGAGGTGGCTCAGGCTCAGTCACACCAAGTTGGGGCAGATGCAAATATGAGCATCCAAACATCAGCGGAAGGGTTACATCACAAGAGCTACTACCAAACCAAAAAGAGTGAAATCATCACAACCATCATAGCCAACAAACTTGTATAGCAGCCATTTGATGAAGATCTGTTGAGCCATAATACCTGCAAACATAGGCAAAGCCATATACAGAGTAGAAAAAAGAGCAGCAAAGAGCAAAGTGGTAAGGGGATCACATGCAAATTATATGTCATCATATTAGGCTCCATGGCATGATAATCCCAACTCAAATGAAAGAGAGCCATCAATGTCAGGTCATCCATATTTTTAACCAGATTTAAAGGATTAATGAGACCAGCAAGAAGAGTCACTAGAGGGAAACAACAGAAATTCTGCTGCAAACCATCCACGCAAAGACAAGAGCATGGAATTAACCCCATTCCAAGCCTAAAGGACAATAATTAATATACATTCTTGGTAAACAATCCAGTAAGCAATTCAGGGTTATTTCCCAGAAAAGGATAACCAAAGAATGTAAGTAATGCAGCTCTTAACAATCTCCTTGTTTCAGAATTAAAAAAGCATCAATTATAAAGGGAAACAACAAACCCCAATCCCTAATTACCACAGGAATTGGGAATACAGCAACATATAAGAAGAGATAGGTAAAGGGTAGCTCCCCACCACAAATTGCTCCAATAAGAGACAATCAGAGATAACACCACAGGATCAGATTGCTTATCATCATACTCGTTCGAAATAAAAGAATGTAAGTAATGCGACTCTTAACAACCTCCTTGATTCAAAATTAAAAGCAAATATAAAGGGAAGCGGCATATCCCAAGCCCAAATAACCATAGGAAATGGCGTGGGATGTATGAAGAATGAAGTGGGGATGATCCTACAAACAACTCAAATAAGTGGCAATCAGATAACACGAAGCATCTTACTTATCATTAAACTCAATAATCCAGTTCAAAATCATGATAGTAATATCTAGCTAGTTGGCCATAAATCCATCCATTGAGATTAAATTCAAAGATTAAAATCAAGAGAGGCAAAAGCATAATCTGATGATCTACATAAATCTAGCATAGAGGGAAAAAAAGCGGCAAGATGAAGTTAGCTACAACCCTTATGTTGCGGCAAAACCCAAAAGCCAATAACCAGAATGTGCAAGAAATAGCCAACCATAAACAACTGGATAAAGGACTCAAAATCCAAAGGCCAAGGATAAGCAATACAATTATTACCCCATCTAAAACTCTTTGTTAGAAGGCAAATAAGTAGAATAAAAAAGAAGGTGTTCAAAGGATGATCGAAAAGTCCTCTAAAATATAAGTGGCACTAAACCCCAGATCCTCATTAAAACAAGCGCATTAAGGAAGTCCAATCCTACAAAGGGATAGTAAAATAAATAACATCAAAATGATGACATGATGGACAACCAGAAGCGAAAGAACAAAAGATTGATGATCGGATAGCAACCCCAAGATATAAAACTAGACAAGTTGGCCAAAACCAACCTAATCAAAAAAGAAAATACAAAAGTTAATTTCTAGATAGATAGGAAAAGGCTTGGCCAAGACTAGCAGTGGAAAAAAAAAGCAAGTGAAACCATTGCCTGATGAAACATCAAAACCAGAAAATCAAAAGACCAGCAAGAGCCAACAATCACAAAGAAAACCTGCTGGATAAAGGACCCGAAAATCCAAAAGCCAATAGTGGAAAAAATAGAACAATTAAAGTACCCATCATATAAAACTCCAATAAAAAACAAAGTAGAGAGATAGAGACAAAAGGGGTTCAGAAGATAACCAAGAAAAAAACCCTTCCAGAAAGGATGATGCATCAGCAAATTCCAAAGGAATGGAAACACCTTATCATTGAAAGTAGCAGAAACATGAAGGCCCCAATTAGAATTAATGCAATTAAACCAACAGCACATGCCACAGAAATCAACTGAAAAACACCAAGGGATATCCGAACGAAGCATCAGTAAATACCAAGAAAATAATAACACTGAATAGAAAGTGATCATGTAGTTAAACAGGAATTGAGACAAATCAAGCCAGAGGTTAGATTACATTCTAAGATAAGGGAGCCCAGTATTGTCCAGATTAACCAAGCCACGCAAATGTTTAGGAAGTGTTAGTTGATCAAAGAAGTTTATACCATCCAATCTAGCACCCAGATTGGCAAGGTAATCAGCACATGCATTACCCCACGCTATACATGTGTGATTCTAAAATTAAGTTGGGTAAGGAGAGCTCTAGTTTGCTTGAGAAGGTAGTACAATTTAGTGTTTCTCATTTTGGTAGAATTCAAAAGATCAATCAGCAAGAGGGCATCCACCTCAATCAAAATATTGAGCCAACCATTTCGAAAGAAAATATGGAGAGCTTTGTACACTGCCATAAGCTCAGCAAATGGAACAGAGCAAGAAGCAAGGGGTAGGCAAAAGAACATAGGACTTTACCTTTAAGATTTTTGAAAATGCCACCACAGCCTGAACCTTTATGAGAGATAGTGCCATCAATGTTAATTTTAATAGTATTATCAAGAGGTTTTACCCAATAGACAATCTTGTCATTGTTATAGTAGGGTAGATCCGGCAAGTTAAAACACAATTTACTAGCCACAAATTTACAACCTTTGAATTGTTTGTAATTAATGAGATTGGCATTGAACATGTCTAAAATTTTATTTTTAATTCTAGCAATTATCCTCATGTGATTCATAGGGACCCCACGATATTTTGCATCATTTCTGTCCATCCATATGAACCAAATACGAGTGATAGCAGTTATGACTTTAATGTGAGCTTTAATAGTGTTGTCAAAATAAACTTCAAGAAGTTGATATAAAGTTAAGGAGCCATTGAAAATGATAATGTTAAAGAGGTCATCATACCAAATCCAAAGTTTAGAAGCAATGGCCCCGTTAACAAAAACATGGTTCACATTCTCAATGTGAAAGCATCATTAGCATTTTGAAGGTAATTGAAAGCCTTTACCCCACAACATGGAATCAATATGGATGAAGTTTTTCAAAATATGCAAGTAAGAAGAATAGAAGTAGGGATAATGTTATTCCATAGTTTGAGAAACACATTGGAAGAATCATGAGTTTCTTTAATGTGAATCCAAATATTTTTAAAGTTGAAATCACCATTATGTGAGAGCTTAAAAGGATCTGGTCTTGATTGGTAGGAATGAAAGGACTTGTAGTAAGCTTGTTTAAGAGAAAGGAAGGAATATAATCAATAATCTTACTAATATTCCACATATTATTCTGCCAGAAAGATTTCACTTTAATAGCGATAGTGGAATGGGTGAAAAGTAAGTCATCAATGGACCCACATCCAGTCTAGTTATCTTGCCAAAAGAAGGAGGAGCCAGAGTTAATCCCCCAAAAAAATTAAGGATTATGCATCCCATTTGATGGAACAAAGTCTTTTCCAAATAGGAGAGTCTCTTGGTTTATAGGAACAAATGAGGGGGTGCTTACCTTGGCAATATTTAACAGTCATGAAATTAGCCCAAAGACTATTGTTACACCTAAAATTCCACCAAAGCTTATAGGAAAAAGCAATGATAGCTTCTTTGATTGGCTTACATCCAAGGCCACCTTCAGCTAGGGTGCCACAACTTTTAAACCAAGAGGTCCAGTGCATTCTTTTAGAGGAGTTATTAGAGCCCTAGAAAAATTTGTTAATGAGGCGCTCAATTCTATTTATAATAGAAATGGTCGGCATAATGGTTTGGAGGAGATATAAAGGCATGGAGTTAAGAGTGCTCTTAAGAAATGTGAACCTACCACCGAAAGAGAGTAAATGGAATTCCCAAAAATAAATTTTATCAGAGATTTTCTAGATTAGATCATCAAAAAGATGAGATCTTTTCTGACCTTTAAAAAGTAGTTCCCCAAGATAATTAATGGGAAGTTGATGTTGTTGAAAATTAGTAATTCTCAAGATTTGATTGATCCTATTAGAAGGGATTTTAGATGAAGGAATGAAACAACATTTTCCTTCATTGAGAAAGAGATCACTTTCATTGCCAAATTTATTTAGAAGGCTCTTAATAATTTGTGAAATAGAGGCATTGCAAAAGATTATAAAGTCATCAAAAACTAAGATGAGGGACGGAAGACCACCTTTAGTTTTAAAACATGGAAGGATTTTTGTAGAAAAGATCATTTAGTCTCCTTGAAAGATATTCAATAATAATAAAAAAGAGAGGGTGAAAGGGGTCTCCTTGTCTCAATCCATGCCTCAAGTAAAGTAACCAAGGGACTCACCATTCATGATACAGAGAACCAAACATTGGTAATACAATTTTGATGAGCAAATAAATTATCGAAAACCCAAACAAATGGAAAATTTGAAGAGAAAATCCCAAGAGGTTATCAAAAGCTTTAGAGATGTCCAGTTTGAAGAGGATGTTGCCATCAACATCAAGGTCATGAACACTCTGGGGCTAGAAGGATATTGTCGGATATAGCTCTACTTTTAACAAAGCCAATTTGGTTGGAGAAATAATTTTAGGAGCAGACTTATCCTATTATTAATTAATTTAGCAATGAGTTTTGAAAGAAATTGCAAAGGCGATAGGTCTTAAATCTCCCCAAGTATCAAGATTATTAGTTTTGGGAATGAGACATATGGAAGTGCTAGAAAAAATTATCTAGGTAAAGAAGTTGCCATCAAAGAAATCAAACATCATCAACAAGGTCGGACTTAATAATAGGCCAACAATGCTAAAAAGTGAGTGGTGTATCCATGAGGCATAGCGTGGAATGTTCATGAGTACCACTAATCTCAGTTTCTGTGGGGCACAAAGTGAGTAAATGGTTTTCATCATTAGTAATCATAAAGGAGATTAAGTGAGTGTTGGAGAGGGGTTCAAAGTTAGGGTTGTTGTTTAATAAATTTTTAAAATATTGAATGACATAATCTTCAATTTCATTATTATCAATGATCCAGCTACCGTTAATAATTTTGATTTTTTGAATAGAGTTTAAGGATGTCTTTTTTCTGAAAAGAGCATAGAAATACATTGTGTTTCTTTCACCATCAATAATATGTTTGCTAGCAGCCTTTTGTCGCTAGTATGTTTCCTCCATATTTTGATAATTAATCAAGTTATCTTTAGCGGTGTTCAACTCAGCAAGCTTACTAGGCAGTTAACACAGCATCTTCAAGGGAGCAAACTAATTGTTCCATATTTTTTAGATTGGCAAAAATATTTTTAAAATGGTGCTTGTTCAACCAATTTAGGTTTTTTTTTAATCTTTTAAGCTTAAGCCAAAGCTGAATCATGCCTTTAACAAAATTTTCTGGGTGAATAGGGGCCATCCAATTAGTGGAAACAACATTAAAGATATTACTATGCTGTGTCCACATATTTTGGAATCTAAAAGGAGGGGGAGAGGATATAGTACTAGAAGGAGTTTTGATAGAGATCAATAGAGGAGCATGGTCAGACAAAGTTCTGCTCAAATGCTCAACAGAAGTGAGGGGCCATTGATTGATTCAAACAGAATTAAAGAGGGTCTTATCAAGCCACTGACAGAGTCTAGAGTTATGCCATGTATAGTCAGAGCTAGAAAAAATAATATCAATCAGATTACAATCGAGAATCATATTAAAAAAATCTTCCATATAGTGGATGTTAGGAGAGCAACCCCCCCTTCTTTCCGAAGAAGCAATAATAGTGTTGAAATCACCCCCAACCAACCAAGGTTTATTGACCGAGGAGGTGAAAGTTCTTAATTGATCCCAAAGGTTGTTCCTACCAGCTCTATTACAAGATGCATAGATAAAGGAACCAAGAGCAGAAAATTCACCCAATGAAATTTGAACATTAACCAATTGTTGGAGATCATCAAGGATAGAAATGTTGACTGAATTATTCCAAAAATACCAAATTTTATTACTAATATTATAAAAGAAATTTTGAAAGCCTAGTGTTCTAGCAACATGGGTAATCTTAGAAGAGTGAATGAATGACTCAATAACAACAAGTAAGGTTAGTTTAGGGTTTAAGGTTTAAGGTTTAGGGTTTAGGGTTTGGTCTTTTTTATTTCATCTTTATATTTTTAAAATTAAGTAAATAGGTAGGTTTATGTTTATTTAGTTTATTTATTATTTATTTTAGTTTATTTTATTTTATTTAGGTTTTTTATTTTTATTTAGTTTAGTTTATTTATTTTACGTTGATTTATTTTATTTTAGGTTTTTTATTTTAGTTTATTTTTTAGGTTTAGGATTTATTTTTTAGTTTAGTTTTATTTTTAGTTTAATTTTTAGGTTAATGTTTAATTTTTTTTTTAGGTTTAGGTTTAGGTTTTTATTTTATTTTCTTAAGTTTAGATATTAGGTTTTTATTTTAGGTTTATTTTTATGTTTTATTTTTTAGTGTAGGTTTAGGTTTATTTTTCATTTATTTTATTTTATTTAGTTTAGGTTTAGTTTATTTTAGGTTTAGGTTTAGGTTTATTTATTTTAGTTTAATTTCTTTTAGATTTGGTTTAGGTTTATTTTATTTTATTTGAGGTTTAGGGTTTCTTTTTTTTTTTAGCTCAGGGTTTCAGTTTTATTTTTTTTATTTTTAGGTTTTATTTTAGGATTTTTTTAAGGTTTAGAATGTTATTTGGTTTTTATTTTATTTTATTTTCGATTTAGTTTATTTTTTTTTAGGTTTAGTTTTTCTTAGGCATTTTATTTTTTAGTTAAGTAAAGGTCTTTATTTATTTTATTTCAGTTTGTTTTTTATTTTTTATTTTATTATCTTTTTTGGCTTAGGTTCAGGTTTAGGTTTTAATTTTTTTTCGTTTTATTTTTTTATTTTATTTTCATTTAGGATTTTTTATTTATTTTATTTTTAGGTATTATTTAGTTTAGGTTTAGGCTTTTAGCTTTTTAGGGTATTGCATTTAGGATTTAGGCTTTAGGGTTTGGGGTTTAGGGTTTAGGGTTTTTTTTGGGGGTTTAAATTTTATTACCATGAAAGGAAAGGATACAATGTCCTTAAAGGGGTAAAGCTTTAATTCTACTACTCTTAGAGCAATAAAAAAGAGCTAGGCATATCTAAGTACATTAGAATAAGAAAATAAAAATAAAGAGGAAATACAATAAAAAACAAGAGAAAAGACAGAGTAAAACTAAAACAAATCCTAAAAATAGTAAAAGGATGAGCCAGCAGTAGTTCATGATTCATTTGAGAAAGCAAGATTAGCAAGATCCACAACAACAACACTTGGGTTGACTAAGTAACGACCATTCCCTTTATATAGTTCCAACCTATAAAATAAATCTACAAAACACTACAAAAGAAAAAGTCATAGCTAAAAAGGATAAGGATAAAGAGAGGAAAAGGAGAGAGCTGAGAAAGAGAAGGCTCAGGCTCAATTAGGATCATTTGAAGGGTCAATAATACATATTAGCATTGAAAATTTATAAAGAATGGTTATAATCATATGTAATACTACCAACCAAAGAGAAGAGGTGAGTAACATCAAAGCCATCATACATACACAAACACCCAAGGAGAGTTAAATAGAGTTCTGATACTACACCATTAAATAAAACAATGACAAAGATAAACCAATAAACAAAACCACAATAGACTAATCACAATAACCTAGAGAGAGGCTAGAACAAAGTTAAAACAACAATAATAGCCAATATCCAAATACTGATCCAAGCTCTAAACTAAACTAGAACCAAAACATCGATGCAGAAATAACCAACAAAAAGATAGAGCCCTCAAGCCAAAGTCCCAATAAGTAGTAGTCACCAAGCCAAACCATGGTGAGCAACCACAAATGAGTAAACAACCAAATGAAACCATCAATTGATGGAAACATAACGCACCGTCTGAAATCACCAAGATAAAATAACCACACAAAAAGGGGCAAAAGGCAACCACCAACCACTAGAAACCAAAAAGTCCAATCCAATAAGATCAACAAAGGTTTGACCAGCATAGCAAAATGCTCTAGCAAATTGTCCAAGAATAATAAATAGACCAACAAAGAAAAAAATCAACCAACCAAGATTCCAAAGACTACTAAAAGTCCTCCAACAAAACCAGCTAAGTAAAATAGCCATAAGGCAACCACCAGAGAATAGCCCATCATAAGTAACCAACAAAGGAAGCATCCCCAGCAGCTAAGGAAAAGCATAAAACCAATAAAGCACCACAGAATAGAGGTCCAAAAGAAGCACAACCTTCATATAAAGGCAACAGTGTAGGAAGCCCGGACCAGTCAAAAAACCAAACTTCCCCAGCAAGAAAGACTAACCCGACAGGAAGCATAGTAGCAACATAAAATGTGCTACAACCATGACTAATCAGGAAGAATAAGCAAACAAAACCAAGGAAAAGAAGGATCTAGTAATGAATGACAAGGAACCAGGGAGGCAACCCTAAAAGCGAAGAAATTATCAAAAATAAGGCCTAGAAAGGCAACAACCAACAATAGTTCCCACAAGGAAGGCCACCCATCCAACCATGAAAAACCAATAAAAGTAATTCGAGTTGAAGAGCAGAGCCAACAAACTAAGTAGTGCATAAAACATAATAAAGTAAGGGCATAAGCCATCTCTTCCACCAAATATGAGGAGAAGATATCACTACCAAGCTAAAACCAAGCTACCAGAAAGTCAACCACTAGGTAGCTACAACCAAGCCAACCCAAAGCAAGAGGCCAAAAATATAACCCAGCTCAGGCTAAAAAGTGAAAATAAATTTAAGGTTTAGAATTTAGAGTTTAGGGTTTATGGTAAGGGTGTAGGGTTCAGGGTTTAGGGTTTAATGTACAGGCTCTAGGGTTTAGGGTTTAGGGTTGTAGGGTTTAGGGTTGTAGGGGGTATAGGGTTTAGGGTTTAGGTTCATTTTAGGGTTTAGCATTTAGGGTTTATGTTTGTTTAGGGTTTAGGATTAAGGATTTAGGTAGGGTTTAGGGTTTAGGGTTTATTTTAAGTTTAGGGTTTTTTTTTGGAAAATTAAGTAAATTAGTAGGTTTAGGTTTATTTAGTTTAATTTTTATTTATTTTAATTTATTATATTTTTTATTTAGGTTTATTTTATTTATTTTGTTTAGCTTATTTATTTTTTAATTTAGTTTATTTTTTTTTTAGGTAGGTTTTATGTTTATTTTTTAGCTTAGTTTTATTTTATTTTATTTTTTAAGGTTTAGGTTTTTATTTATTTTAGGTTTAGGTTAGGTTTTTAATTTATTTTTTTAGGTTTTTATTTTAGGTTTATTTTTCATTTTAATTTTAAAGCCTAGGTTTAAGTTCATTTTAGTTTATTTTATTTTATTTAGCTTGAGGTTTAGGTTTAGTTTATTTTAGGTTTAGGTTAATGTTTGATTTATTTTAGTTTAGTTTATTTTAGTTTAAGTTTAGGTTTATTTTATTTTGTTTATTTTAGGTTTAGTTTTTTTTTAGTTTAGGGTTTAGGTTTTATTTATTTATTTAGTTTTAGATTTTATTTTTAGTTTTATTTTTTAAGTTTAGGTTTTTATTTAGTTTTTATTTTATTTTATTTTAGGTTTATTTTATTTTTATTTTACATTTAGTTTTTTTTATTTAGCTTTTTTATTTTTAGGTTTATTTTATTTTATAGTTTAGTTTAGTTTTAAATTATTATATTTTAGTTTAGTTTTTATTTTTTTTATTTTATTTTTAGGTTTAAGTTTAGGTTTAGGTTTTAGTTTAAGTTTTTATTTTATTTTATTTTGGTTTAAGTTTATTTATTTATTTTATTTTTTGGTTTTATTTAGTTTAGGATTAAGCTTTTAGGTTTTTAGTGTTTAGGGTTTAGAGTTTAGGGTTTAGGATTTGGGGTTTAGGGTTTAGGGTTTAGGGTCCTAGGTTAGAGGATTCAGGGTTTAGTATTTAGGGTTTAAGGTTTAGTGTTTAAGGTTTTAGGGTTTAGGGTTTAGAGTTTATGGTTAGTTTTAAGGTTTACGATTTAGGGTTATGGTTTTTTTACTTATTTATTATTTTTTTATATTATTAAGGAAACTAGTATATTTAGTTTATTTATTTTAGTTTATTTTTTATCTTTTATATTTATTTAGGTTTATTTTTATTTTTATTTAGTTTAGTTTATTTATTTTAACTTTATTTATTTTAATTTAGGTTTTCTATTTTATTTATTTTTTAAGTTTATGTTTAGGTTTATTTTTTAGGTTTAGTTTTCTTTATTTTATTTTATTTTAGTTTTTATTTTTATTTTATTTTCTTTTTAGGTTTAGGTTTTCATTTAGAGTTTAGTTTAAGATTTTATTACATTTTATTTTTCTATTTTATTTTGGCTTAGGTTTTTTATATTTATTTTATTTTTAAGTTTTATTTAGTTTAGGTTTATGTTTTTAGCTTTTTAGGGTTTTGGATTTAGGGTTTAGGATTAGTTTAGGGTTTCAGGTTTAGGGTTTAGGGTATTGGAGTTTAGGGTTTAGGGTTTAGGGTTTAGGGTTTAAGGTTTAAGTTTTAGGGTATAGGGTTTAAGGTTTAGGTTTTAGGGTTTATGGTTTAGAGTTTAGGGTTTAGGGTTTAGGATTTAGGGATTAAGGTTTAAGGTTTAGGGTTTAGGTTTTAGGTTTAGGGTTTAGGTTTAAGTTTAGGGTTTAGGGTTTTTAATTTTTTTTAATAGAGAATAAATTTATATTAAACATTTCTTCTTTTTGATTTCATCAACCAAGTAACCACCAAGTTTTCTAAGGGACAAGCGACAACATAGATAGAAAATGAGCACGCATAAAGCAAATCAAAAACCATAGATAACTTGAATCATCTCTACTACAAAGATACAGTTCCATTAGCAGCAGATCAGATTCATCATTCTTTAGTTTCTTTAGTTCCCATCAGAACAACTCGAGCCTTTCGAGTTGCGGGATCCACCATCATATCCCCGATCTCTCCCTCCGCCACCATGATTGCTATAACATCTGTCGCACTTCTCGCCTGCATAACCACCATTGCTCTGACCACCACCATCCAACACCTCTAGATCCCCACCACCCGATAGCAGCCTCTACCTTAGCCTCCACTCATATCTGGCGAATCTAGTTGGGTGTGTTCCGTTAAGGTTCTGCCCATTCTTAGGGTTTAGGTTTAGCTTTAGGTTTCTTAGGTTATAAGGTTTAGGTTTATTTTTTTAATTATTTAGTTACTTTAATTTTAGTTTTATGGATTGGGGTTTAGGGTTTAGGTTTAGGTTTAGATTTATTAGGTTTTATTGATTAGGTTTATTTTTTAATATATTTAGTTACTTATGGTTTAGGTTTAGGGTATATGGTTTAGGGTTTTAGGGTTTATGATGTTAGGGTTTAGGGTTTAGGATTAGGGTTTAGAGTTTAGGATTTAGGGTTTAGTGTTTAGGCTTTTGCATTTAGGGTTTTTAGGGTTTATTATTTAGGGTTTAGGGTTTTGCCTTCAGGGTTTAGGATTCTGTGTCTAGGGTTTAGGGTTTGGGTTTAAGGTTTAGGGTTTAGGGTTTAAGGTTTTAGGGTTTAGAGTTATTTTGGGTTTAGGATTTTGGGTTTAAGGTTTAGGGTTTAGGGTTTAGGTTTATGGTTTTTTAGAGTTTAGGGTTAGTTTAGGGATTAGGGTTTGAGGTTTAGGGGTTTTTAGGGTTTAGGGTTTAGGGTTTAGGGTCGTAGGTTTAGGGTTTATGGTTTAGGATTTAGGTTTATAGTTTTAGGATTTAGGATATAGGGTTTATGTTTTTAATGTTTTAGGGTTTAGGGTTTATGGTTTTCTTTTAATTAAGTAAACCAATAAATTTAGGTTTATTTAGTTTATTTTTTATTTATTTTCATTTGATTAATTTTTATATTTTTATTTAGGTTTATTTTATTTTTATTTAGTTTAGTTTATCTATTTTATTTTTATTTATTTTAGTGTAGGTTTTTTTAGTTTTTATTTAGGTTTAGGTTTAGCTTTAAGTATATTTTTTAGTTAAATTTTATTTTTATTTTGGTTTTTTAGGTTTAGGTTTTATATTTTATTATTCAGATTAGGTTTAGGTTTTTTTTTTAGGTTTAGGTTTTAGGTTATTATTTTAGGTTCGTGTTTATGTTTTATTTTTTAGTTTAGGCTTAGGTTTATTTTTAGATTATTTTATTTTATTTTTAGTTTAAGTTTAGGTTTAGGTTTAGTTTAGTTTAGGTTTAGGTTGAAGTTTTATTTATTTATTTTTCTATTATTTTAGTTTCAGTTTAGGTTTATTTTATTTTATTTATTTTAGTTTTATTTTAGGTTTAGTTTTTTTAGTATAGGGTTTAGGTGTTATTTTTTATTTTGTTTAGGTTTATTTTTAGGTTTAACTTTTATTTAGTTTTATTTTGTTTTATCTTAGATTTATTTTAATTTTATTTTATGTTTTGTTTTTATTTTAATTAAGTTTTTTATTTTTATGTCTAGTTTATTTTTTAATTTTAGTTTAGGTTTTTATTTATTTTATTTTATTTTAATTTTAATTTTTTATTTTATTATATTTTTAGGTTTAGGTTTAGGTTTTAATTTAGGCATTTACTTTATTTTATTTTATTTATTTTATTTAGGTTTAGGTTTTAGGGTTTATGGTTTAGGGTTTTAGGGTTTAGGGTTTATGGTTTCATGTTTAGGGTTTAGGGTTTGGGGTTTAGGGTTTAGGGTTTAGGTTTTAGGTTTAGGGCTTAGGGTTTAGGGTTTAAGGTATTGGTTTTAAGGTTTTTTGTTTAACAGAGTTTAGGGTTTAGGGTTTATGGTTTATGGTTTGGAGTTTAAGGTTTTAGGGTTTAGGTTTTAGGGTTTAGGGTTGTAGGTTTGGGGTTTAGGGTTAGTTTTATGGTTTAGGGTTTTGGGTTAGAGTTTTTTTTTTAATTTTTAATTTTATTTTTTTAGGGTTTTGGGTTTTATTTTCAGGTTTAGGTTTTTTTTAATGTTCAATTTTTATTTAGTTTTTATTTTAATTTTATTTTAGGTTTAGTTTTTATTTTATTAAGGTTTTTTATTTTTTTTAGTTTAGTTAAGGTTCTTATTTATTTTATTTTTGTGTATTTCCTATTTTTTATGTTATTTTCTTTTTTAGGTTTAGGTTTTAGTTTTTATTATATTTTATTTTTTATTTTGGTTTAGGTTTTTTTATTTATTTTATTCTTATGTTTTATTTAGTTTAGGTTTAGGGTTTTAGCTTTTTAGGCTTTAGGGTTTAGGGTTTTAGGTTTAGGGTTAATTTAGGGTTTAGTGCTTAGGGTTTTGGATTTAAGATTTAGGGTTTAGGGTTTAGGGTTTAGGGTTTAGGTTTTAGGTTTTAGGGTTGTTTATTATTTAGAATTTTTTTGGGGAAAGTTAGAATTTTATTATAATAAATGAAAAATATATAATGTCCTTAAAAGGGGTAAAGCTCTAAAATTCTTACGCTCGAGAGAAAAAACTAAACTAAACCCCATATTAGAAAAAGAAAAGAAAATAAAAGAGCAAATAGAACAGCTAGAAAGCATAAGAGAAAAAGGATAAGTCAAAAGTAGTTCATGATATATTTGAGAAAGTAAGATAAGCAAGATCGACAACAATAACACTTGGGTTGACTGAGTAACGACCATTCCCTCAAGTTCCAAGGCGTAAAGAAATCATAAAACACTACAAAGGTAAAAGTTATAGCTAAAAAGGATAAGGATAATGAGAGGAAAAGTAGAAAGCTAAGAAAGTGTAGGCTCAGGCTCAGTTAGGATCATCTCAAGATATAACCCTGAAAAACCAAGCCAACTGGGAGAAAACCACAGGGGAGAAACCAAACCAATCAAAAAAATATTCAAACTAAAAGTAAAGAAAATAAGTTTAGGGTTTAGGGTTTTGGGTTTAGGGTTAGGGTTTAAGGTTTAAGGTTTAGGGTTTTGTGTTTAGGCTTTAGGGTTTAGGGTTTTAAGGGTTTATTATTTAGGGTTTAGGGTTTAGGGTTTAGGGTTTAGGGTTTAGAGTTGTAGGGTTTATGGTTTAGGGTTGTAGGGGGTTTAGGGTTTAGGGATTATGGTTGTAGGGTTTATAGTTTAGGGTTGTATGGGTGTTTAGGGTTTAGGGTTAGTTTACAGTAGGGTTTAGGGTTTAGGTTAGTTTAAGGTCTAGGTTTAGGGTTTATAGTTTTTTAGGGTTTAGGATTTAAGGTTTAGGGTTTAGGGTTTAGGTTTTTATGTTTTAGGGTTTAAGGTTTAGGGTTTTTTAGGGTTTCAGGTCTATGGTTTATTTTAGTTTTGGTGGTTTTTTATAAAATTAAGTAAAGTAGTAGGTTTAGGTTTATTTATTTTATTTTTAATTTATTTTAGTTCATTTTATTTTTTATTTTTATTTAGGTTTATTTTTTAATTTTATATAGTTTAGTTTATTTATTTAATGTTTATTTATTTTAGTTAAGGTTTTTATTTTACATTATTTTTTTTTTGGTTTAGGTTTGGGATTATGTTTTTTTATCTTAGTTTTATTTTTATTTAATTTTTCTAGTTTACGTTTAGGTTTAGGTTTTTATTTTATTTTATTTTGGTTTAGGTTTTAGGCTTTTATTTTAGGTTTTATTTCTTAGTTTAGGTTTAGGTTTATCTTTAGTTTATTTTATTTTATTTAGTTTAGTGTTTAGGTTTAGTTTAGGTTTAGGTTTAGGTTTCATTTATTTCAGTTTAGTTTATTTTAGTTTTGGTTTAGGTTTATTTTATTTGGTTTAATTTTGGTTTAGGTTTTGTTTTTAACTGAGGGTTTATGTTTTATGTTTTATTTGTTTTTAGGTTTTATTATTAGGTTTATGTTTTTATTTAGTTTTTAGTAAATTTTAATTTTAAATTTTTTTATTAATTTTTATTTTTTATAAATTAAGTAAACTAGTAGGTTTAGGTTTTTTTAGTTTATTTTTTATTTATTTTAGTTTAAATTGTATTTTATTTTTATTTAGGTTTATTTTTTATTTTTATTTAGTTTAGTTTATTTATGTTAGGTTTATTTATTTTATTTTATTTTTTCATTTTAGGTTTAAGTTTAGATTTATTCCTAGCTTAATTTTGTATTTATTTAATTTTTTTGGTTTAGGTTTAGGTTTTATTTTTTTAGGTTTAGGTTTTAGGCTTTTATTTTAGGTTTATTTTTAGGTTTTATTTCTTAGTTTAGGTTTAGGTTTATTTTTAGTTTATTTTATTTTTTTTAGTTTACGATTTTGGTTTAGTTTATTTTAGTTTAGGTTTAGGTTTATTAAGTTTATTTTTTATTTATTTTAGTTTATTTTATATTTTATTTTTATTTAGGTTTACTTTCTTTTTTGTTTAGTTTAGTTTATTTATGTTAGGATTATTTATTTTAGTTTAGGTTTCTTATTTTAGTTTATTTTTTAGTTTTAGATTTAGGTTTAGGTTTATTTTTTTAGTTTAGTTTATTTTTATTTTATTTTTTAGGTTTTGACTTTATTTTTTATTTTTAAGTTTAGGTTTAGGTTCTGTCCATTCTTAAGGGTTAGGTTTAGGTTTAAGTTTGTTAGATTTTAGGTTTTATGTTTATTTTTTAATTTATTTAATTACTTTAGGTTTAGGTTTAAGGTTTGGGGTTTATGGTTTAGGGTTTAGGGTTAGGGTTTAGGGTTTAGGGTTTTAGGTTTTATGCTTTTTGGGTTTAGGGTTTAATGTTAAGGTTTAGGATTTAGGGTTTATGGTTTACTATTTAGGTTTTAGGGTTTAGAGTTCTTAGGGTTTAGGGTTTAAGGTTTAGGGTTTAGGGTTTTAGGGTTTAGGGCTTATGGTTTAGGTTTAAAGTTTAAGGTTTAGGGTTTACGGTTAGGTTGTTTAGGGTTTAAGTTTAGAGTTGAGGGTTTAAGGTCTAGTGTTTACGATTTAGGATATATGGTTTAGGGTTGTAGGGTCTAGCATTTTTTAATTTTAATTTTAAATTTTTTTATTTATTTTTATTTTCTAATAATTAAGTAAGCTAGTAGGTTTAGGTTTATTTAGTTTATTTTTTATTTATTTTAGTTTGTTTTGTATTTTATTTTTATTTAGGTTTATTTTTTATTTTTATTTAGTTTAGTTTATTTATGTTAGGTTTATTTATTTTAGTTTAATTTTTAGTTTTAGGTATAAGTTTAGGTTTGTTCTTAGCTTCATTTTATTTTTATTTAATTTTGTTGGTTTAGGTTTAGGTTTAGGTTTTTATTTTATTTTTTTAGGTTTAGGTTTTCGGTTTTTATTTTAGGTTTATTTTTAGGTTTTATTTCTTAGTTTAGGTTTAGGTTTATTTTTAGTTTATTTAATTTTTTTAGTTTATGGTTTAGGTTTAGTTTATTTTAAGTTTAGGTTTAGGTTTTATTTATTTTAGGTTTAGGTTTAGGTTTTATTTATTTTAGTTTAGGTTTAGGTTTATTTTTTTTGTTTATTTTAGGTTTAGGTTTTGTTTTTTACTTTAGGGTTTAGGTTTTATTTTTTATTAGTTTTTGGTTTTATTTTTAGGTTAATTTTTTAGGTTTAGGTTCTTATTTAGTTTTTAATTTATTTTAGTTTTATTTTATTTTTATTATACTTTTAGTTTTTATTTTATTTAGGTTTCTTATTTTTAGTTTATTTTATTTTTTTAGTTTAGTTTAAAGATTTATTTATTTTATTTTAGTTAAGTTTTTATTTTTAATTTTATTTTATTTTTAGGTTTAGGTTTAGGTTTAGGTTTTAGTTTACGTTTTTATTTTAATGTATTTTATTTTATTTTATTAAGGTTTAGATTTTTTTCTTTATTTTATTTTTAGATTTTATTTAGTTTATGTTAAGGTTTTTAGGTTTTTAGGGTTTAGGGTTTAGGGTTTAGGGTTCAGGTTTTTTCTCAATTTTAATATTAATTTTTTCTATTTTTTTTTAAAATTAAGTAAACTAGTAGGTTTAGGTTTATTAAGTTTATTTTTTATTTATTTTAGTTTATTTTATATTTTATTTTTATTTAGGTTTACTTATGTTAGAATTATTTATTTTAGTTTTATTTTAGTTTATATTTTAGTTTTAGGTTTAAGTTTAGATTTATTTTTTAGTTTAGTTTATCTTTATTTTATTTTTTAGGTTTTAATTTTATTTTTTATTTTTAGGTTTAGGTTTAGGTTTTTATTTAATTTTTTTAGGTTTAGGGTTTAAATTTTTATTTTCGGTTTACTTTTAGGTTTAATTTTTTAATTTAGGTTGACCTTTATTTTAAATTTGATTTATTTTATTTAGTTTAGGTTTAGTTTATTTTAGGTTTTATTTATTTTAGTTTAGTTTATTATTGTTTAGGTTTAGGTTAATTTTATTTTTATTTTAGGTTTGGTTTTTTTTTTCAGTTTTGGGTTTAGATTTTATTTTTATTTATTTTTAGGTTTAGTTTTTAGGTTTAGGTTTTTATTTAGTTTATATTTTAGGTTTATTTTTTATTTTATTTTGGTTTTTTAATTTTTACTTTAGTTTAGGTTTTTATTTATTTTATTTTAGTTTAGTTTTTACTTTTTTATTTTATTTTCTTTTTAGGTTTAAGTTTTGGTTTTTTTTTATTTTTTTATTTTATTTTTGTTTAGGTTTTTTTATTTATTTTATTTTTAGGTTCTATTTAGTTTAGGTTTTGGTCTTAGCCTTTTATGGTTTAGGGTTAGTTTAGGGTATAGGGTTTAGGGTTTAGGGTTTAGGGTTAAGGATTTATGGTTTAAAGTTTAGGATTTAGGGTTTTAGGTTTAGGGTTTAGGTTTTATGTTTAGGGTTCAGATGTAAGTTTAGGGTTTAGGGTTTTTAGATTTTATTAAAACAGAGAACAAATTTGGATTCGACATTTCTTCTTTTTGATTTCATCAACCAAGTAACACACCAAGTTTTTTAAGACACGTGCAACAACATAGATAAACAATGAGCAGACATAGAGAAAAATCAAAAACCCTAGGTAACTAGAATTATTCCTACTCTGAAGACACAGTTCCATAAGCAATAGATCTGATTGACTATTATTCATTTTCTCCAGTTCCTATCAAAACCACCCCGGCCTCTCGAGTAGTAGGATCCACCATCATATCCCCAAACTCTCCCTCAGTCACCACCACAGCTATAACCTCCATCGCTCCTCCCACCTCTATAACCAGAACTTCTCTAATGACCACCTCGACATCCACCAGCACCAACAGATCCCCCACCACCACTGTGCTAATCGTTGCCTCCACCACTAGATCTAGACTGAGCTTAGTTGATGGTGATGTTATGTTGTCAAGGTTCTGTCCATTCTTAGGGGTTAGGTTTAGGTTTAAGTTTATTAGATTTTAGGTTTTAGGTTTATTTTTTAATTTATTTTGATACTTTAGGTTTAGGTTTAAGGTTTGGGTTTATGGTTTAGGGTTTAGGGTTAGGGTTTTAAGTTTAGGGTTTTAGGTTTTATATTTTAGGTTTAGGTTTAATAAGTTTAAGATTTAGGGTTTAAATTTAGTGTTTATACTTTAGGTTTAGGGTTTAAGGTTTAGGGTTTAGGTTTTAAGTTTAGGCTTATAGTTTAGGTTTAATATTTAGTTTAGGTTGATTTTAGGTTTAGGTTTAGGTTTATAGTTTAGGTTGTTTAGAGTTTAAGGTATAGGTTTAAGGTTTAGTCTAGTATTTTTAGATATAGTTTAGAATTTAGTTTAGGTTTAGGTTTAAGTTTAGTTTAGGTTTAGAGTTTTAATTAGTTTTAGGTTTATAGTTTAGGTTATAGGTGTTTAGGTTAATTTAGGGTTTGGAGTTTATGGATTTATAGGGTTTAGGGTTTAGGGTTTAGGGTTTAAGGTTTAGTGTATTTTAAGGTTTAGGGTTTAGGGTTTAGGGGTTAGGGTGTAACTTTAGGGTTTAGGATTGTAGGTTTAGGGGTTTAGGGTTTAGGGTTTAGGGTTGTAGGTTTAGCGTTTAGGGTTTATGATTTAGGGTTTAGGGTTTTTAGGATTTAGGGTTTAAGGTTTAGGGTTTTTAAAAAAAATTAAATAAACCAATACGTTTAGGTTCATTTAGTTTATTTTTTATTTATTTTTGTTTATTTTATTTTAATTATTTTTATTTAAGTTTATTTTTATTTTTATTTAGTTTAGCTTATTTGTTTTAGGTTTATTTATTTTATTTTAGGTTTATTTTGATTTTATTTTAGTATTTAAGTGTAGGTTCAGGTTTAGGTTTATTTTTTAGTATAATTTTATTTTTATTTTATTTTTAGGTTTAGGTTTTATTTTTTATTATTAGGTTTAGGTTTAGGTTTTTATTTTCTTTTTTTAGGTTTAGGTTTTAAGTTTTTATTTTAGGTTTTATTTTTTAGTTTAGGCTTAGGTTTATTTTTAGTTTATTTTATTTTATTTAGTTTAGGTTTAGGTTTTGGTTTAGTTGATTTTAGGTTTAGGTTTAGGTTTTATTTATTTCAGTTTAGTTTCTTTTAGTTTAGATTTAGGTTTATTTTATTTTATTTATTTAGGTTTTGGTTTTTTTTTTGTTTAGGATTTAGATGTAATTTTTTATTTATTTTTAGGTATATTTTTTAGGTTTAAGTTTTTATTTTATTTTATCTGAGGTATATTTTATTTTTATTTTAGGTTTAGTTTTTATTTTCTTTAGGTTTTTTATTTATAAGTTTGTTTTATTTCTTTAGCTTAGTTTAGGTCTTTATTTATTTTATTTTAGTTTAGTTTTTATATTTTCTTTTATTTTATTTTTAGGTTTAGGTTTAGGTTTTAGTTTAGGTTTTTTTATTTTTTAATTAAGTTTAGGTTTTAAGGTTTATGGTTTAAGGTTTTAGGGTTTAGGGTTTAGGGTTTACAGTTTAGTGTTTAGGGTTTAGGGTTTTAGGAGTTTAGGTTTTAAGTTTAGGGTTCAGGTTTTAGTTTAGGGTTTAGGATTTAGGGTATAGTCTTTAAGGTTTAGGGTTTTAGTTTTTTTTTAATGAAGTTTAGGGTTTAAGGTTTAAGGTTTAGGGTTTAGGGTTTAGAGTTTATAGTCTATGGTTTAGGGCTTAGGGTTTTAAGGTTTAGGGTTTACAATTTAGAGTTTTTTTTTTGGGAAAGTTAGAATTTTATTATCATAAAAAGGAAAAGATACAATGTCTTTAAAAAGGGTAAAGCTCTAAAATTCTAATGCTCTCAGAGCTACAACAAACCTAAAGAGATGTACATTAAAAAAAGAAAAGAAAATAAAAGAGCGAATACAACACCTAAAAAGCATAAGAGAAAAAAACACAAAGTAAGACTAAAATAAATCCTGAAAATAGTAAAAGTATGAGTCAGCAGTAGTTCATGATTCCTTTGAGAAAGCAAGATAAGCAAGATCCACAGCAACAATGCTTAGCTTGACTAAGTAACGACCATTCCCTCTTTAAAGTTCCAATCTGTAAAAGAAATCTGCAAAACACTACAAATGTAAAAGTTATAGCTAAAATGGATAAGGACAAAGAGAGGAAATGGAGAGACCTAAGAACGAGAAGGTTCAAGCTTAGTTAGAGTCATCTCAAGGGGCAACAATACATATGAGCATCGAATCCTCATAAAGAGGGCTACAATCAAATGTAATCAAATGTAATCAAAGCCATCATAGCCAACATGATACAAGCAAACTTGAAAGCCAGCCGGTCCATAGAGTTCGGATCTTGCAACATTAAACAAGAACAACAGACCAACAACGACTTAGCTAAAGCGGGAAAACCAACCGAGATCGACAAAGCAAACCAATGCCAATTAATAGAGAAATAGCCAACAAAACCAAGATAGGAGCTCTCAAGCCAATGTCCCAACAAGTACATCACCAAACTAGGGTTAGCAACCACAAATGACTAAACAACTCAGAAATGAAACCATCAACTGAAGGAAACATAAGATGGAGCCAGTGAAAATGACCAGAAGACAAAACATCCACATAAAAGGGGGCCAAAGACAACCACCAACAACTAGAAACAAGAAAGTTCAATCCAAAAGGATTAGGAAAGGTTTGACAGGCAGAGCAAAAGGCTCCAACAACTTTCCAAGAAGAAGGAAAAGACCAACCAAGATTCCAAGGACAAGTAAAGCTTCTCCAACCAAACTAGTAAAGTAAAATAGCCATAAGGAAACCACTAGAGAACAACCCATCATAAGTAACCAACAAATGAAGCATCCCCATCAGCCAAGGAAAAGTAGAAAACCAATAAAGCACCACACAATTGTGGTTCAAAATAAGCACATCCACCATAGAAAGGAAACAATAGCAGCTAGCCGAGACCAATCAAAAATTAAAACTTCCCCAGCAGCAAAGACAAACTTGACAGGAAGCATAATTACAACACAAAATGTGTTGCAAATAATGCACCCAACAGAGGCTAATCCCAGGAGAATAACCAAACACAAAACCAAGGAAAAAGAAGTATTTAGTGACAAACAACAAAGAACTAGAAGGTAACCCTAAAAAAATAAGTAGGAAATTCTCTAAAAGAAGGACCACAAAGGCAACAACCAATAATAGTTCCCACTGAGAAGGCCACCCATCCAACCATGAAAAACCAGTAAAAAGTTATTTGAGTTCAAGAGGAAAGACAACAAATAAACCAGTGCTGAAAATAAAATAAAGCCAGAGCAGAAACTATCTCATTCCCCAGCAACCAGTGTAATAAGGTAGATAAGCCCAGCTGAAAAAAAAACTAAAGACAAGAACTACAGGTAACCACCAGGGAAAACAGCGTAACCCATCTCAAGCTAAAAATTAAAAAATAAGTTTAGGGTTTTGAGCTTAGGGTTTAGGGTTTATGATTAGGGTTTAATGTTTAGGGTTTAGGGTTTAGTGTTTAGGCTTCAGGGTTTACGGTTTGAGGGTTTAGGCTTTAGTGTTTAGGGTTTAAAGTTTAAAGTTTAGTGTTTCAGGTTTAGGGTTTAGGGTTTAGGGTAGTATGGTTTAGGGTTTTGGGTTTAGGGTTTAGGGTTAGTTTATGGTTCAGCATTTAAAGTTTATGATTTAGGGTTTAGGATTTAGGGTTTAGGGTTTTAGGGTTTAGGGGTTTAAGGTTTAGGATTTTTTAGGGTTTAGTGTTTTGGGTTTAGGGTTTTGGGTCTAGGTTTTATTTTAGGTTTACAATTTTTTTAAAATTAAATAAACTAGTAGGTTTGAATTTATTAATTTATTTTTTATTTATGTTATTTTATTTTATTTTATTTTATTTATATTTATTTAGGTTTATTTTTTATTTTTTTAGGGTTAGGTTTTGGGGTTTAGGATTTAGGTTTAGTTTTGGGGTGAGGTTTAGGGTTTAGGTTTTGGTTTTAGGTTTAGGGTTGGTTTTAGTTTAGGCTTTAGGGTTTTGTTTTTTTTAACAAGAACAAATTAGATTCATCATATCTTATTTTGATTTCATCAACCAAGTATCACACCAAGTTTTCTAAGACACAGCGACAACATAGATAAAAAAATGAGCATGCATAGAAAAATAGACTAGAACTAGAGCTATATAAAGATATAGTTCCACATGTGGTAGGTCGGGGTCATTCTTCAATTTCTCCATGTCCCATCAAAACCACCATCATCTCAGTAGGGATCCACCATCATATCCCCAATGTCTCACTTGCCACAACCAAGGCTGTCTCCATCCTCCTCCACACCGATAACCACCACCTCCATATCCAGCACCTCAGATCCCCACCACCCTTGTGATAAGCCGCCTCCTTTGCTTCCACACTTCTAGATCTAGGCTGGCGGGCGGTGATGTTCCTTTTGAGGCTACGCCCATTCTTGGGGTTTACATTTTAGGTTTGGTTTATTAGGTTGTATGTTTTAGGTATATTATTTAGTTTATTTAGTTACTTTAGGTTTACATTTAGGGTTTGGGATTAGGTTTATGGTTTAGGGTTAGGGTTTAGGGCTGAGGGTTTAGGGTTTAAGGTTCAGGAATTTTTTTTGAAAGATATAATATTATTACCATAAAAGTAAAAGATATAATGTTCTTAAAATGGGTAAAGCTCTAGAATTTTACTATTCTCAGAGCTACAAGAAACCTAAAGAGCTAAACTACCATTTAAGTACATGGGAAAAAAAAAGAAAATAAAAGAGCAAATAGAATAGCTAAAAAGCATAACAGAAAAATACATAGAGTAAGACTAAAAAAATCCTGAAATTAATAAAAAGATGAGTCAGCAGCAGTTCATGATATCTTTGAGAAAGCAAGATAAGCAAGATACATAGTAATAATAGTTGGGTTGACTGAGTAATGACCATTCCCTATAAAGTTCCAATAAAAGAAATCTATAAAATACAAATGCAAAAGTCATAGCTAAAAGGATAAGGATAAAGAGAGGAAAAGGAGAGAGTTGAGAAAGAGAATGCTTAAGCTCATTATGATCATCCTAGGAAACAATACATATGAGCATCCAAACTTCATAAAGAAGGGTTACAATCATATGTAATGCTAGAGAGAAGAGGGAGTAACATCAAAGCCATCATATCATATCTAATATAAGCAAACATCAAGGTAGTTCTAGATCTAAACCATTAAACAAAGAATGGACCAACATTTAGAAACCACCAAAAAAAACTACAACAAACTAATAATAATAATCTAGAAAGAGGATAGAACAAAGTAATAACACCAACAACAACAATTATCTAAATACCCATCAAAGCTATAAACTAAGGGAAACCAGAACCAGCCATTAGCAAGCACCTGGCCAATGCCAATTAATAGAGAAACAACCAACCAAACCAAGATAGGATCCCTCAAGCCAAAGTGCCAACAAGTAGTAGTCACCAAGCCAAATGAGGGTGAGCAACCACAAATGACTAAATAGCTCAAAAATGAAACCATTGACCAGCAAAAAGTAATTCAAGTTCAAGATGAGAGCCAATAAACCAACTAATGCAAAAAATAAAATAAAGATAGAGCAGAAACATCTCATCCACTAGCAACTAGAGTACAAAGCAGAGATGATAGTAGCCACAAACTGAAAGAACCAAGCCAACCTAGGTGGAAGACAACTACCGTGTACTACCATGCCAACCAAAATCTAGAGGTCAAAAACATAACCCAAAAAATAGTGATAAGTTTAGGGTTTAGGGTTTAGGTTTTTGGTTTCTTAGGGTTTAGAGTTTAGTTTAGGAGTTTAGTTTTTTCTTTAAGGTTTAGGGTTTTGAGCATTTAGGGTTTAGGATTTAGGGTTATAGGGTTTTGGATTTTGGGTTTTAGGGTTAAGGTATGGGGGGGGGGGGGGTTTAGTTTAGGGTTTAGTTTAGGGTTTAGTTTAGTGAGTTTATAGTTTATGGTTTAGGGTTTAGGGTTTAGTTTAGGTTTAGGGTTTAGGGTTTTAGTGTAGGGTTTTATGGTTTATGGTTTTAGGGTTTAGGGTTTAGTTTAAATAAGTTTTATTTAGGGTTTTTTAGTTTATTTAGTTTTTATTTTATTTATTTTTTATTTATTTTATTTTTTATTTTTATTTAGGTTTGTTTTTTAATTTTATTTAGTTTAGTTTATTTATTTTAGTTTAGATTTTTTGTTTTAGTTTATTTTTTTAGGTTTAGGTTTAGGTCAATATTTACTTTTTAGTTTAGTTTTATTTTTATTTTATTTTTTAGGTTTAGGTTTTATTTTTTATTTTTAGGTTTAGTTTTGGTTTTTATTTTATTTTTTTAGGTTTAGGTTTTATGTATTTATTTTAGGTTTATTTTTAGGTTTTATTTTTTTAGATTAGGTTTAGGTTTATTTTTAGTTTATTTAATTTTATTTAGTTTAGGGTTTAGGTTTAGTTTATTTTAGTTTTTGGTTTAGGTTTTATTTATTTTAGTTTAAGTTTAAGTTTATTTTATTTTATTTATTTTAAGTTTAGGTTACTTTTTAAGTTTTGGGTTTATGTTTTATTTATTTATTTTTAGGTTTAGGTTTTATTTAGTTTTTATTTTATTTTATTTAAGGTTTATTTTATTTTATTTTAGATTTTTTTTTATTTAAGTTTTAGGTTTATTTTATTTTTAGTTTACTGTTTTATTATGTTAGTTTAGTTTTTATTTTTTTATTTTGTTTTATTTTTAGGTTTTTGTTTAGGTTTTTATTTTATTTTAATTTTCTATTTTATATAGGTTTAGGTTTTTTATTTATTTTATTTTTAGGTTTTGTTTTTTTTAGATTTAGGTTTTTTGGTTTTAAGGGTTTAGGGTTCAAGGTTTGGGGTTTAGGGTTGTAGGTTTCAGGGTTTTGGGTTTAGGTTTTAAGGTTTAGGGTTTTAGAGTTTAGGGTTTAGGGTTTAGGGTTTAGGGTTAATTTTACGGTTTAGGGTTTAGGGTTAGGGTTTGGTTTATTTTTTTTTTATTTTTTTATTTGTTTTTATTTTTTTTGAATTAGGTAAACTCATAAGTTTAGGTTTATTTAGTTTATTTAGTTTATTTATTTGTTTGAGTTTATTTTAATTTTTTTCTTTTTTTAGGTTTATTTTTATTTTTATTTAGTTTTGTTTATTTATTTTAGGTTTATTTATTTTAATTTAGGTTTTTTATTATAATTTAATTTTTAAGTTTATGTTTAGGTTTACTTTTTAGTTTAGTTTTATTTTTATTTTTATTTTGTAGGTTTAGGTTTTATTTTTTATTTTTAGGTTTAGGTTTAAGTTTTTATTTTATTTTTTTAGGTTTAGGTTTCCATTTTTTATTTTAGGTTTATATTAAGATTTTATTTTTTAGTTTGGGTTTAGGTTTATTTTTAGTTTATTTTAATTTATTTAGTTTAGGTTTATGTTTTATTTATCTTAGCTTAGTTTATTTTAGTTTAGGTTTAGGTTTATTTTTTATTTATTTTAGGTCTATGCTTTTTTTACTTTAGGGTTTAAGTTTTTTTTATTACTTATTTTTAGGTTTATTTTTTAGTTTTAGGTTTTTATTTAGTTTTTATTTTAATTGATTTTTATTTTAGGTTTAGTTTTTATTTTAATTTGGTGTTTTATTTTTTAGTTTAGTTTAGGCTTTCATTTATTTTAATTTAGTTTAGTTTTTTTATTTAATTTTCTTTTAGGTTTAGGTTTAGATTTTGGTTAACAATTTAGTTTAGGTTTGTTTATTTATTTTATTTCTAGGTTATATTTAGTTTAGGTTTAAGTTTTTAGCTTTTAGGGTTAGTATAGGGTTTAGGGTTTAGGGTTTGGGGTTTAGCATTTAGGGTTTAGGGATTAGGGTTTAGGGTTTAGGTTTTAGGGTTTAGGGTTTAAGGTTTACGTTTTATGATTTAGGGTTTAGAGTTTAGCGATTTAAGGTTTAGGCTTTAGGGTTTAGGGTTTAGTGTTTTCAGGGTTTAGGGTTTAGAGTTTAAGTTTTAGGTTTTTTAGGTTTTAGTTTAAGGTTTAGGATTTTTGGTTATTTTGTTTTTGTACATAGAATAAATTCGGATTCAACATTTCTTTATTTTGGTTTCATCAACCATAAGTTTCTAAGACAGAGACTACATAGATCAAAATTGTGCAGAGCAAATCAAAACCCTAGATTGCATGAATTGTCTCTATTGTAATGACAGTTCCATAAGCGACATATCAGTCTGTTCTTGATTTCTCAGTTCCCATGAACCACCCGGCCTCTCAGTAGGGATCCACCATCATAACCCCCTCTCCTCTCCACCACCCACAGCTGACCTCCATGATCCTCACCCTTGCCCACCACCACCTCCAAATCCACCAGCTCCTCCGGATCCCCTACCACCACTACGATAATAGCCACCTCTGCGTTCACCTCCACCACCAAATCTAGACTTATCCTTGTTGACAGTGATGTTCCTATCGTCAAGGTTCTACCCATTCTTAGGGTTTATGTTTATTAGGTTTAGGGTTTAGGTTTATTTTAAATTTATTTAGTTACTTTAGGTTTAGGTTTATGGTTTGGGGTTCAATATTTAGGGTTTAGGGTTTAGTGTTTATGCTTTAGGGTTTATGATTTTTAGGGTTTAGGGTTTAAGATTTAGAGTTTAGGCTTTTTAGGGTTTAGGGTTTAGGTTTTAGTGTTTGGGTTTAGGGTTTAGGGTTTAGGATTTTAGGGTTTAGGATTTAGAGTCTAGGATTTTTTTTTTTGGGGGGGGGGGGGGTTGGGGTTATAATTTTAGAAGGAAAAGATACAATATCCTTAAAAGGGGTAAAGCTCTAAAATTCTACTCCTCTTAGAGCTACAAGAAACCTAACGAGCTAAACTCCCATCTAAGTATATTATAAAAAGAAAACAAAATAAAAGAGCAAATATAACAGCTAAAAAGCATAAGAGAAAAAGACAGAGTAAGACTAAAACAAATATGAAAAATAGTAAAAGAATGAGTTAGCAATAGTTCATGATTTCTTTGAGAAAGCAAGATAAGCAAAATCCACAGCAACAACACTTGGGTTGGTGAACCAACCATTCCCTCTATAAAGTTTCAACCTATAAAGAAATATGCACCACACTACAATACGAAAAGTCATAGCTAAAAGGATAAGGATAAAGAGAGGAAATTGAGAGAGGCGAGAAAGCTCAAGCTCAGTTAGGATCATCTCAAGGGTTAACAATATATATGAACAACCAAAATTAATAAAGAAGGGTTTCAATCATATGTAATGCTACCAACTACAGAGAAGATGTGAGTAACATCAATGCCATTATAATCGACATACATCACATCCAAGGCCAATCTATAGAGTTCCGGATCCACACCATTTAATAAAGAGCAACAAGCCAATAACTAGCTAGTAGCCAAACCACTAAATAGAAACCACAGCAGACTAATCACAATAACCTAGAGAGAGTCTAGAACAAAGTTAGAACACCAACAATAGACATTATCCAAATACCCATCCATGCTCCAAATAAGGGAAAACCTAGAACCAATAGTCAGCAAGCACCAGACACATGCAATTAATAGAGAAACAGCCAACAAAACCAAGATAGGATCCCTCAAGCCAAAGTACCAACAAGTAGCAGTCACCAAGCAAAACTAGGGTGAGCAACCACAAATGACTAAACAGCTTAAAAATGAAACCATCAGCTGAAGGAAACATAAGCTGCATCTAGTGCAAATCAATAGAAGATAAAACAGTCACACAAAAGGGGGCAAAAGGCAGCCACCAACCACCAGAAACCAAAAAGTCTAATTTGAAAAGATCAACAAGGGTTCAACCAGCATAGTAAAAGGCTCCAACAAATTGTCCAAGAATAAGGAAAAGACCAACAAGGAAAAAAAAATCAACCAACCAAGATTCCAAGGACAACTAAAAGTCCTCCAACCAAACCAGCTACATAAATCAGCCATAAGGCAACCACCAGAGAATATCCCATAATAAGTAACCAACAAATGAAGCATCCCCAACAGCCAATGAAAAGCAAAAAAACCAACAAAGAACCATACAATAGAGGTCCAAAAGAAGCTATGAAACCATAGAAAGGAAACAATAGTAGCTAGCTAGGACTTGCCAAAAACCAAACTTCCCTAGAAACAAAAATTAACCCGACATGAAGCATAATAACAAAGCAAAATGTGCTACAAATAATGCACCCAGTAGAGGCTAATCTCAAGAGAATTACTAAACTCAAAACCAAGGCTAAAGAAGTATCTAATAATAAATAACAACAATGAGCGGGAGCAAACCAAAAAAAGTAACTAGGAAATTACAAGATGGTTTAAAGGCAACAACCAACAATAGTTCCCACTAGGAAGGCCACCTATCCAACCATGAAAACTAACAAAAGTAATTGTGTTCAAGGGAGAGCCAACAAACCATCTAGTGTAAAAGAATAAAGCCAGGCAAAAATCTCATCCACCACAGAGTAACAAGGAGAAGACGTATCCACTAAAAAAAGCTAAGAAAACATGATCGAGACCACCTAGCAACAGCTAGAGGTAAAAAACATAACCCAACTCAGGCCAAAAAGTGAAAATAAGTTTAGGTTTTAGGGTTTAGTATTTTTCCTTTACGGTCTAAGTTTTTGAGGGTTTAGGGTTTAACGTTTAGGGTTGTAGGGTTTAGCATTGTAGGGGGTTTACAGTTTAGGGTTGTAGGGGGGTTTAGGATTAGTTTAGGGTTTAGGGTTAAGGGTTTAGGTTAGTTTAGGGTTTAGGGGTTTTTTGCATTTAGGGTTTAAAGTTTAAGGTTTTATGATTTAGGGTTTAGGGATTAGGGTTTTTTATGGTTTAGGGTTTATTTTAGGTTTAGGGTTTTTCTTTAAATTAAGTAAACTGGTAGGTTTAGGATTATTTAGTTTAGTTTTTATTTATTTTAGTTTATTATATTTTTTATTTTTATTTATGTTTATTTTTTACTTTTCTTTAGTTTAGTTTAATTATTTTAGTTTAGGTTTTTTATTTTAGTTTAATTTTTTATGTTTAGGTTTAGGTTTATGTTTGTTTTTTAACTTAGTTTTATTTTTATTTTAGTTTTCTAGGTTTAGGTTTTATTTTTAAGTTTTATGTTTAGGTTTTTGATTTTAATTTTAGGTTTATTATAAGGTTTTATTTTTTTCATTTTAGGTTTAGGTTTATTTTTAGTTTATTTTATATTATTTAGTTTACGGTTTAGGTTTAATTTATTTTAGGTTGTGGTATTGGTTTTATTTATTTTAGTTTAGGTTTAGGTTTATTTTATTTTGTTTATTTTAGGTTTAAGTTTTTTTTAGTTTAAGGTTTAGGTTTTAGTTATTATTTATTTTGAGGTTTATTTTTAGGCTTAGGTTATTATTTAGTTTTTATTTTACATTATTTTACTTTAAGGTTTTGGTTTTAGGGTTTTGGGTTTAGGGTTTTAGGTTTTAGGGTTTAGGGTTTAAGGTTTAGACTTTAGGGTTTAGGGTTTTTTTTTAATTTTATTTATTTATTTTATTGTAGTTTAATTTTTAATTTTTATTTTATTTTATATTTAGGTTTAAGTTTTGGTTTAGTTTTAAGTTTAGGTTTAGGTTTTATTTAGTTTAGGTTAAGGTTTTTAGGTTTTTAAGGTTTAAGGTTAAGGGTTCAGGGTTTGGGTTTTAGGATTAAGGGTTTAGGGTTGTAGGTTTTTTTAGGTTTAGGTTTTGGGTTTATATGGTTTGGGTTTAAGGTTTAGGTTTAGGGTTTAAGGTTTAGGGTTTATTTTAGGTTTTGGATTTTTATTTTAATTATGTAAACTAGTAGGTTTAGGTTTATTTAGTTTTATTTATTTATTCTAGTTTATTTAATTTTTTATTTTATTTATATTTATTTTTATTTTTATTTTATTTAGTTTAGTTTTATTTCAAGTTTTTTTATTTTAGTTTTTTTTAGGTTTAGGTTTAGGTTTAGGTTTATTTTGTATTTTAGTTTTATTTCTATTTTATTTTTTAGGCTTAGGTTTTATTTTTTATTTTTAGGTTTAGGTTTTAGATTTTTATTTTAGGTTTATTTTAAAGTTTTCTTTTTTAGTTTAGGTTTATTTTTATTTTATTTTATTTTATTTAGTTTAGGTTTACATTTTAATTTAGTTTATTCCAGTTAGGTTTAGGTTTTATTTATTTTAGTTTAGGTTTAGGTTTATTTTATTTTCTATTTTAGGTTTAGGTTTTTTTGTTTAGGGTTTAGGTTTTACTTTTTAATTTATTTTTTAGGTTTATTTTTTAGGGTTTATTTTAGGTTTTTTGGTTTTTTATTTAATTTTAGGTTTAGGTTTATTTAGTTTATTTATTTATTCTTTATTTAATTTTTAATTTTATTTATATTTATTTTATTTTATTTAGTTTATTTTTTTATTTAGTTTTTATTTTAGTTTTTTTATTTTATTTAGTTTATTTATTTTATTTTTTAGGCTTTTTATTTTTATTTTAGGTTTAGGTTTTAGATTTTTTATTTAGGTTTATTTTAGTTTTCTTTTTTTTAGTTTAGGTTTATTTTATTTTATTTTATTTATTTAGTTTATTTTTATTAGGTTTGGTTTATTTATTTTAGTTTTGATTTAGGTTTATTTTATTTTTCTTTTAGGTTTGGGTTTTGTTTTAGGTTTACTTTTTAATTTATTTTAGGTTTATTTTTTAGGTTTAGGTTTAGGTTTATTTTATTTTAGTTTATTTTATTTTATTTTAGATTTAGTTTTATTTTAAGTTTTTTATTTAGTTTAGTTTAGGTTCTATTTATTTTGTATAGTTTTTTTATAATTTTATTTTATAGTTTAGGTTATAGTTTAAGTTTTATTTTATTTTATTTTATTTATTTTAGGTTTAGGTTTATTTTATTTAAGGTTTTCATGTTTATCTTTTAGCTTTTAAGTTTAGTTAGTTTAGGGTTTAAATTTAGTGTTTATAGGAAAGTTTGAATTTTAACCATAAAATAAAGATATAATGTCCAAGGGTAAAATAGAGTTCTAAAAGAAACAAATAAAATCTACAATGGAAAAAAATTAAAGAGCAAATACAATAAAAAGTGAGAAAATAAGACTAATATAACTCAAGAAAGTAGTAAAAGACTAGTCAACAACTCATGATCCTTTGAGAAGTCAAGATAAGCAAGATCCACATCAACAATACTTGAGTTGGTAGTAAATATCATTCCATCTATGAAGTTCCAACAAAATAAATCTACAAAACACTATAAATGCAATGGTCATAGCTCAAGAGAAAATGATAAAGTAGACAATTTAGAAAGAGCTATAAAAGAGAAGGCTCGGGCTTAGTTAAGATCATCTCAAGGACAATAATACATACGAGCATTCAAACTTCATGAGAAGGGTTACAATCATATGCATGCTACCAACCAGAGAGAAGATATGAGGAAAAATCAAGGTCATCATAATTAGTATACCTGATAAAAGCAACCATCCAAGGCAAATAGTCCATAGTGATCCAGTTCCTGCACCAAACAAATAGGGAAAATAGCCAGCCAGTAGCCAACCAGAAGCCAACCCACCAACCAAAACCCAGAATAAACTAATCACATAAAGCCAACATCTTAGAAGTTACAACAGGATTAGTGGCCAAGATAAAATAAACCAAGCAGTAACTCCACCGAAGGCACCACCAATAGGAAGAGAAACATGAAAAGGGGCAGTTAGCATAAATAGGGGGGATAACACAATCAAGCAAAATGGTCCCAAAGGCAAAACAATAACCAGCAACTATCTACAGAATACTAGCAATCCAAATCCAAGAGGAAAACCTCCACCCAAATAGCCAAATAGTATGAGATAAGCAGTAGCAGAGAGGAAAGCCATAACATAGTGAGGCCAAGAGGGTATCCAAAAATTAGCATCAAAACCACCAGCAAGGCTGCCAAAAGAATAACAAATCCACAACCACCAACCAAGAGGAAAATATCAATAAATAAGGAGAGCCAAATAAACTAGAGGGAGTCAATACCAATAGCCAACATAAATCCCAAAACACCAAGCCACAACACAACCATACAAGGCAAGACAATAGCCACAAAAAAAACCACAATAACTCATATCCTCCACCAACAAAATAGCCAATAAGACCACCTGGGCTAGCAGCCAACAAGATGAGGATCAGGAGAAATCAGAGCAGCAAAAAAACTGACACCCATACCCGGAACAAAAATAAAAGAAAAGCAGCTGCACCCAAAAGAGGATAACCAACATAGGAGTAGACCAAAAACCCAACCAGAGAACCCAACCAAAAGCACCTAAACCAACCATCAAACAACACATCCACACCATCCAACCCAACCAATACCAACTAGTCGAAAAACCATAGACAAAGCCAATACAAAGCCCAAAAAAGAGGGAAAGAGCAACAACAAACAAAGCCACAACCCACTTGGAGATCTCAAAAATAACCAAGAAACAAAAATGGTAGTCACCCAGCTAGACGAAGGCCAAGGAGGACCACCCAACCACAAGCAGGAAAAGTATAAGGAAAGGAACAAGGCCAGAGATAAACAAAACTCTTTCTAATTCCCAAAGAGTAGACAATCATCACAAAGGAGAAAATAGGAAGACAACAATCATAGAACAACTACATCCAATCCATAAGGCAGAGGGAAAGGCATCCAACAGAGGCCCCCAAGGCAACCCAGGAAAGGAGAACATCAACCATAAAAAAACCCAAAACTAAGCCAGGCTAGAAGAGCCCAACAGCAGCCATGAAAAAATAACCACCCAAAATAACCAGGAAAATCGAAGAAGCAAATCAAAAGGTAGAGAATAATAGCAAAAATCCAATTGAATAAGGCCATAGCTAACCAAAACCAGAGGCAAACCCAACATCCATTAATAAAAGGGGTAGGCTAAAAATGGGCACAACCACAACCAAATAGGAGACCCTCAAAAAATCACTAGCTGTGTGACAAAAGAAGCATAGCATGAGCCATAGAAAGAAAACCACCAGTCTTAGAGGAGAGTGAAATCAATTATAACCACCACAACCTAAAGAATGGTTTGTAAAGTATAGAATGGGGTTAAGAGGAAGGGGGTTTAAGTATAAAAATAAACTCAGAAAAAACCACTTCCTGGTGAGAGAAGCACAAAATAAACAACCAAAAAATAGTTTGAATAAAACCACCATAGAAAAAAGATCAACAAAATAGCATAAGGTTAAAATCTAAGGTAAGACAGTCCAGTGTTATCTAGATTGACTAGACCATGCATATGCTTAGGTAAGCTATGGTTATCAAATAAAGTGAGCTCATTTAATTCCCTTCCCAAATTATCCAGGAAATCAGCACAAGCATTACCTTCACGAAGAATGTGAAAATTTTTGTAGAAAACTTGAGAAAGAAGCTTTTCAATGTGATTATGAAGATAAAATAAGTCAACATTCCCCATTTTTTTATTATTGAGCATATAAAGTAAAAAAAGTGCATCAACTTTAATCTAAATATTAAAGAGGCCTTTGCTTAAACAAATATCAATAGCTTTGTTAATAGCCAAGAGCTCAACATAAATAATAGAACAAGCTTTGAGGGGGTAGGCAAAAGCACAAATGATAGTACTTTTAAAATCCCTAAGAATTCCACCATGGCCATATTTGTTTGGGGAAATAGAACTATCTGTATTGATCTTAACAAAAAAAATTTTAGGCTTAATATAGTGTATCATCCTAATACTCTTGTAGTAAGGATCATCATGCAAAGTGATACCCAATTTTTCAGCTACAAATTTATAACTTCTAAAGTGAAGATTACTAATTAAATATGCATTTAACAAAGTATGAATTTTTTTAGTTCTGATAAGGATCCTTTTATGGTTCATAAGGATACCATGATATTTAGCATCATTTCTATCAATCCAAATGAACCAAATATGGGCAATAACAATTAAAACTTTGATATGACCTTACACAATTTTATGGAAACAAACTTCAAGAAGTTGATATAATGAAAGATAGCCATGAAAATAATTAGTGTTAAGCCATATCCAAAGTTTGGAAGCAATAGTACCATTGACAAAAACATGATTAACATTTTCAATATGAAAGCAACAATAACACTTAGAAGGTAAATAAAACCCTTTAAGCTAGAGCAAGGGATCAACAAATATGAAGTTATTCAAAATCTTCCAACTTAAATAGAATAAGAAATGGGAATGATATTGTTCCAAAGTTTAATGAAAACATTAGAGGTGTTCTAATAAAATTCCAAACCTCATTAAAAACAAAATCACCATTGTAAGAGAGATTGAAAAGAATTTGATCCGATTTATTAGAAAAAATAGCGATGTTGCAAAACTTGTCAAAAAAAGAAATAGGAATGTCATTCTCAAGTTTGTTTTTATTTTAATTGTTATTAAGCCAAAATGAGTTAACTTTGAGAGTAGCAGTAGAGTGTGTAGATAAAAGGGAGTCAATAGAGGCATTGCCAATCCAATTGTCTTGCCAAAAGAAGAACCTAAATGAATACCCCAAGATATTAAGGATTCAACAACCCATTTAATTGAGCAAAACCTTTTCCAAACTGTAGAGTCATTGACTTTATAAGCACATGTAAGAGGGTGTTTACCTTGGCAATATTTTTCCATCATAAAATTAGCCCAAAGGCTATCATTCTTTCTAGAATTCCACCAGAGCTTATGAGAGAAGGCAGTGCTAGCTTCATGAATAGGTTTGCAACCAAGACCACCTTCACCCAAAGGACCACAACATTTATGCCAGGAAGTCCAATGCATTCTCTTAATAGAATTATTGGACCTCCAAAAACATTTAATAAAAGAATGCAATCAATTTTGTTAAGAGTAGAATTTGTGAGAATAATAGTTTGAATCAAATAAAGAGGGACTGAATTGAGAGTGCTTTTAAGAATAGTAAGCCTACCGCCAAAGGAAAGTAAATGGAATTCCCAAACAGAAATTTTATTTTAAATTTTTTGAATTAACTCATCAAGAAGGAGGGATCATTTTGGAACTTTAAAAAGAGGAGCACCCAAGTACTTAAGTGGTAAGTGTTGATGTTTAAAATTAGAGATATGCAAAATTTGATTGATTTTATTATTGGAGATACTTGAAGAAGTAATAAAATAGCTTTTGTTATCATTGATAGAAAGACCACTTTCTCTACCAAATTTATTAAAAAAAATCTTGAGGTTCTTGATATGATGAATAGAAGCATTGCAAAAAATAATAAAATAATCTATAAAGCTTAAGTGGGAAAAAGGAAGACCACCAAAAGTTTTGTAGTACATACTAGGATTATTTAAAATAACTGATTGATGCTCCTTGATATGTAGTCAATATTAATAATAAATAAAGTAAGAGATGAAGGATCCCCTTATCTTAAGCCATGGGAAGAAGGAAAGAAGCCCAAAGCTTCCCCATTAAGCAAAATAGAGAACCAGACATTATTAATACAATTTTTAATAAGAAAAATAAATTTAGCAGAAAACCTAATTAAATTCAGAATATGGAAAAGGAAATTCAAGAGATAATATTAAAAGCTTTGGTAATATCTAATTTGAAAAGAATGTTTCCACCTCTAGGTTTATTTAGTTTATTTTTTTATTTATTTGAGTTTATTTTATTTTTTATTTTTATTTAGGTTTATTCTTATTTTTATTTAGTTTTATTTTGTTTATTTTAGGTTTATTTATTTTAGTTTGGGTTTTTTTATTTTGGTTTAGTTTTTAGGTTTAGGTTTAAGTTCAGGTTTATTTTGTAGTTTTGTTTTAGTTTTATTTTATTTAGGTTTAAGTTTTATTTTTTATTTTAGGTTTAAGTTTTGGTTTTTAATATATTATTTTGGTTTATTTTATTTTTATTTTAGGTTTAGTTTTTATTTTATTTATGTTTTTAGGTTTTTTATTTTTTAGTTTAGTTTAAGTTTTTATTTATTAAATTTTAGTTTAGTTTTTATTTTTTTAATTTTATTTCTAGGTTTTTGTTTAGGTTTAGGTTTTAGTTTAGAAATTTATTATATTATATTTTATTTTATTTAGGTTTAGGTTTATTTATTTATTTTATTTTTAGGTTTAATTTAGTTTAGGTTTAGGTTTTTTCATTTATTGGGTTTTGGGGTTAGGGTTAGTTTAGGGTTTAGGGTTTAGGGTTTAGGGTTTGGAGTTTAGGGCTTAGAGTTTAAGGTTTAGGGTTTAGGGTTTAGGGTTTTTTTAGGGTTTAGGGTTTAGGGTTTATGGTTTAGTTTTAGGGTTTAAGTTTTAGTTTAGGTTTTTATTTTATTTTTATTTTATTTTTTTATTTAGGCTTAGGTTTTAGGGTTTAGGGTTTAGGGTTTAGGGATTAGGGTTTAAGGTTTAAGGTTTTTTTTAACATAGAACAAATTCAAATTCAACATTTCTTCTTTTTGATTTCATCAACCAAGTAACACACCAAGTTTTCAAAGGCACAAGTGACAACATAGATAAAAAATGAGCATGCATCAAGCAAATCACAAACCCTAGATATCTAGATCTATTTCTACTGTAAATACACAGTTCCATAAGCAGTAGATCGGATTGGCCGTTCTTCAATTTCTCTAGTTCCCATCAAAACCACCCCAGCCTCTCGAGTTACGGGATCATCATATCTTCATCTCTCCATGCCATCACCTAACCTCGTCCTCCTCCTAGCTCCATAACCACCACTACTCAAACCACCACACGCATCCACCAACACCACGGATCCCCACCACCTTTGCAATAATGACCTCCACCTTCGCGTTGATGGTGATGTTCCTGCCGTCAAGGTTCTACCCATTTTTAAGGATTATCTTTATTTTTTATTTATTTAGTTACTTTAGGATTCATTTTAGGGTTTAGGGTTTATAATTTTAGGGATTAGGGTTTCAGGGTTTAGCATTTAGGGTTTAGGGTTTAGTGTTTAGGCTTTAGGATTCACAATTTTTAGGGTAAGTTTAGGGTTTATGTTTCGGGGTTTAAGGTTAGTTTAGGGTTTAGGGTTTAGAGTTTATGGTTTAGCATTTTAGGGATTAGGGTTTAGGGTGTAGGGTTTAGGATTGTAGGTTATTGGTTTAGGGTTTAGGGTTGTAGGATTAGGGTTTTGAATTTAGGGTTTAGGGTTTGTAGGGTTTAGGGTTTAGGCTTTAGGGTTTAGGATTTTTTTTAAATCAAGTAAACTAATAGGTTTAAGTTTATTTAGATTATTTTTAATTTGTTTGAGTTTATTTTATTTTTTATTTTTATTTTTATTTAGTTTAGTTTATTTATTTTAGGATTATTTATTATAGTTTAGGTTTTTTATTTTAGATTATTTTTAGGTTTAGGTTTAGGTTTAGCTTTATGTTTATGTTTTAGTTTAGGTTTAATTTAATTTATTTTAATTTTATTTTTTATGTTTAAGTTTTATTTTTTATTTTTAAGTTTATGTTTTGGTTTTTATTTATTTTTATTTGTGGTTTAGTTTTATTTTATTTAGTTTTTTTTTAGGATTTTATTTTTTTAGTTTAGTTTAGGTTTTTATTTATTTTGTTTTAGTTTATTTTTTTATATTTTATTTTATTTTATTTTTAGGTTTAGGTTTAGTTTTAGGCTTTAGTTTACATTTTTATTTTAATTGATTTTTTATTTTATTTATGTTTAGGTTTATTTATTTATTTTATTTTTAGGTTTTATTTAGATTAGGTTTATGTTTTTAGTTTTTTGGGTTTAGGGTTTAGGGTTTAGGTTTTAAAGTTTAGGGTTTAGGGTTTAGGATTCTAGGTTTAGGATTTAGGGTTTTGGGCTTTGGGTTTAGGGTTTTAGGGTTTAAGATTTAGGTCTTAGGGTTTACTATTTTAAGGTTTATGGTTTAGGGAGCTTTAGTGTTTAGGGTTTAGGAATTTTAGGGTTTAGGGTTTTGGGTTTAGGGTTTAGGTTTTAGGTGTACGATTTAGGTTTTTAATTTAATTTATTTTATTTTGTTTATTTAGGTTTAGATTTTATGGTTTAGAGTTTAAGGTTTATGGTTTAGGGTTTTAGCATTTTAGGGTTTATAGTTTAGGATTTAGTGTTAGGATTTTTAAGGTTTAAGGTTTAGGTTTTGGTTTTATGTTTGGGGTTTAGGTTTTAGTTTAAGGTTAGGGTTTAGGATTTTTTTTGGGAAAATTGAATTTGCCACAATAAAAACAAAGTCCTTAAAGGGGATAAATCACTAAACTAATGCTCAAAGAGCTATAATAAAACCATAAGAGATGAATCCCCAAACTATTACAATATTAAATAAAGAGATGCAAAAGAAAAACCAAATCATCAACAATAGAAGATCCATATGAGAAATAACGAAATCCACTTCTTCTCTTTGATAATAGGAAAATCCACTGGCTAGACTGCCAACCTATAAAAGACATCTACAACATTCTAAGGAAAGGATGAGTACAATTAAGTAGGCATAAAGAGAAAGAGCAAAGTAAAGAAAATGCTCAGGCTCAGTCGCAATCATCTCAAGGAGCAACATTATATGTAAGCATCCAAACTTCAGATGAAGGGTTACAATTATATATAGTGCTACCTACCAAAATAAGAAATAGTGGAAAACATCAAGGCCATCATAGCCAACATACCTCATATAGGCAGTCATCCAGAGATCATCATCCAACAATGTTCCAAAGTCCAAGACAACCAGAAACAAACACAAAACCAAAATAACCCGGTAAGGTAGACCAATAGCCATCCATTAGGGATAGCAAACCACCAAATCCAACACCAAAAGGGAGGAGAAATACCAAAAAGAGCAAGCACCATTAACAGGGATAATAACATAGTCCAGAAAAGATAGGCCTAAAGCCAAAGAACCATCCCAAGGTTGTCCCCAAAGCAACAGCAAACCAATACCCAAATAGATGGGACAACTAACACCAATAGAAGCCATCAATCCAATCCAGTCAGAGGATAACCCAAGTAGACAACCAAAAGATAAATTGGTGTGCCGTACCTCCACCAAGATAGATAAGAAGAAAGTCTAAAGGAGCATCCAACAAGGCTACCATGAAGAATAGCAAGTGTAACATCAAAACCACCACCACAAACTAAGAGGCCGGTATTAGGAAATAAGGAGAGCAAAATTCACCTAAAAGAGGTAATACCCACAGCCAAAATAAAATCCAAGACACCAAACCAAGTCACCAGCACCCAAGGAAAAACAACAACCACTAAATAGCCTTCAAACAGCCAACTTGAAATGACATCAAACCAAAAACCAAGACAAAAAAACTACAAGAGTCACTAGAAACAAAATAGAAGCAAACAAACAATAAAGCCAAACCACCTAGCCCAAACAAACAACATTTATGGGAGAAAATAGACCCAAAACTTAGGCGCCACCCAAATAGGAGAAAAAGCAAAGATATATTGTATGGAAGGTTTACAAGAGGAGGCCGAAAACATGACCAAAAGAACCAAAAACCAACAAAACTGGTCGAAGCCCTAATAAATACAATAACAACAATAAACCTTAATCCCAACAAGCCCAAATCAATAAAATAGAAAAAAATATAATAATAAATAGCCTTGACCAAAATCAAACCAAGGATAAACCACCAACAACCCCAAGATCACCAATGGGGAGGTTAAACCAGCAACACAACACCAGTCAACCAATAGCAACCAACCAACAAAACCTCAATCAACAACAAGGCCAACTAACCACCACAACAAAATATCCAACTTCAGGATAAAGAACCCAAATATGAGGCAAAACTCAGAGGGAAGATAGATGGGGCATAGCCACAACCCAATTGAGGCCACCAAAAAAAACCAAGAAATAATTTTGGTAATCACCAGGAAAACAACCAAGGAAGGGAAACCACCAACAACCACGTGAAACTAGGTAAGAAAGGAATCTGACACGAGCAAAATAAGGTCCCTTCCAAACACCAGAGAACAAACAACCCCCACGAAAGAGAAAATAAGAAGGCAACAACCACAAAACTTCAAGCTTCAAGCCACAAGTGAGAGGGAACAACCAACAATCAATCGCCAGTGAGCCAAAATAGAAAAAGTAAGCAGCAACAGCCAAAAGGCCCAAGATAGAAATGAAAAGACTAACAATAGCCTTCAAACAAACACCACCCAAGACAACTAGGCAGAGAGTAAAAACAAACAACAACATCGACCAAACAAGGTAGCACTCATAGAGAATGAGGTTAGCCAAGACCCTAAAGAAGAATAGCAAGGAGAAATTTTAATAAGGGAAAGAATAAAAGCATAAATCAATAAAAAGGCTCAAAGAAAACACCATAGCCAAAGACCAACAAAAAAGCCACAAATTAAAGTCTGAAGTAAGGCAGTCTAGAGCAATGTAGATTAACCAAGCCTATCAGTAGCTTAGGTAAGTTTTGATTATCTAATATAGTGAACTCATTTAATTCAGCACCCAAATTGTCTAGGAAATCTGCCCAAGCATTACCTTCATGAAGAATATGAGAAATTTTGTAGCAAACCTAAGAGAGGAGGGTTTTAGTGTGATTAAGGAGATAAAATAAGTCAGTATTTCCCATTTTATTAGAAGTGAGCATATCATGTAAAAGAAGAGTGTCAACTTTATTCCAAATATTAAAGAGGCCTTTGTTCAAAAAACTATCAATAGTTTTGTTAACAACCATAAGCTGAGCATAAATAACATAACATGCTTTGAGGGGATAAGCAAAAGCACAAATGATAATATCTTTAGAATCTCTAATAATACCACCACAACCAATTTATTAGGTGAAACTAAACCAGCAATATTAATTTTAATAAAGTTCTCATTATGTTTGATCCAATGGATAATTCTAATAGCCTTATTGAAAGAAACATTAGGCAGAATGAGACCTAATTTTTTAGCCACAAATTTGTAACTTCTAAAATGGATGTTACTAATTAAATTAGCATTAAACAAAGCATGAATTATTTCTTTAGTTCTAGCCAGGATCCTTTTATGATTCATAAGAATACCATGATATTTAGCATCATTTCTATCCATCCAAATGAACCAAAAAAAAGTAATAGCAATTAAGATTTTTATATGTCCTTTCACAATTTTTTGGAAACAAGCTTCAAGAAGTTGATATAAAGAAAGGAAATAATGAAAATAGTTAGTGTGAAATAAATCATCATACCATATCGATAATTTGGAAGCAATGGCACCATTGAAAAAAACATGATTAACATTTTCAATATGAAAGCAACAATAACACTTAGAAGGTAAATAAAACCCTTTATTCCATAGCAAGAAATCTACAAGAACAAAGTTATTCAAAATCCTCAAAGCAAAGTACTTAAGAGAGCAAAGCCATTTCCAAATCGAAAAGTCACCAAATTTATAAGCACAGATAAGAGGTTGTTTACATTGGCAGTATTTTTCCATCTTAAAATTAGCCCAAAGGCTATCATTCTTTCTAAAATTCCACAAGAGCTTATGAGAGAAGGCAATAATAGAATCAAAAATAGGTTTGCAACCAAGACCACCTTCACCTAAATGACCACAACATTTATGTAGGATGTCTAATGCATTCTTTTGATAGAATTATTAGCTCTCCAAAAAAATTTATTAAGAAAGTGATCAATTTTGATAAGAGTAGAATTAGTAAGAATAATAGTTTGAATCAAATATAGAGGCATTGAATTGAGAGTGCTTTTAATAATAGTGAGCCTACCACCAAACGAGAGTAAATGAGATTCCCAAATAGAAATTTTATTTAAATGTTTTTAAATTAACTCATCAAAAAGATGGGATCATTTTGGACCTTCGAAAAGAGGAGCACCAAAGTACTTAAGAGGTAAATGATGATGTTTAAAATTAGTGATATGCAGGATGTGATTGATTTTATTACTTGAGATGCTGGAATAAGTATTAAAATAGCTTTTATTACAATTGATAGTAAGACCACTTTCTCTACGAAATGTATTTAAAAGATTTTTTAGATTCTTGATATGATGAATAGAAGCATTGCAAAAAATAATGAAATCATGTACAAAGCTTAAATTTGAAATACGAAAATCACCAAGAGTTTTGTAATAGATACTAGGATTTTTTTAAAATAAATATTGATGCTCCTAGATAAGTATTCAATAATAATGTTAAATAAAACAGAAGATAAAGGATCCCCTTGTCTTAAGCCATGGAAGGAAGGAAAGAAATCCAAAGCTTCCCCATTAAGCAAAATAGAAAACCAGGCATTATTAATATAATTTTTAATAGGAAAAATAATTATATCAAAAAATCTAAATAAATTAAAAATATCAAAAAGGAAATCTCAAGAGATATTATCAAAAGCTTTGGTAATATCTAATTTGAAAAGAATGTTTCCACCTCTAGTCTTAGCATCTAAATCATGAATTAATTATTGGGCAAGTAAAATATTATAAGAATTATATTTTCCTCTAACAAAACTAGTTTGGTTGAGAAAGATAATCTTATGAAGAAGAGGACTAAGCCTGTTGGCAATAATTTTGGAAATTAGCTTATTGAAGAAGGTGCAAAGATAAATAGGTCTAAACTCACTCTAATAGTCCAGATTATCTTTCTTAGGTATGAGAATAATTGAAGTGCTAAAAAAATATCTAGGAAAAAGATTACCATTAAAGTAATCAACCACAACATCAATCAAATCATTTTTAATAATAAACCAATAATTTTGTAAAAATTGAGATGTGAAGCCCTCTAGTCCAACAACATAATCTATGTTCATGCTATTAAGAACATTAAAATTTTCATCTTCATTAGGAAAAATAGTAATCAAAGCATTATCATCATTGGTAATAATAGAAGGAATCAAGTGTGATTTAGAAATAACATCATAAGAGCAACTCTTTTTGAGCATATTTCTAAAATAATTAATAACCGAATCCTTAATATCATTATTCTTCATAATCCATTGTCCATTGTCATTTTTAATTTTCTAAATAGTATTTAAAGCTCTCTTTTTATTAACTAAAGCATGTAAATACCTAGTATTCTTTTCATAATCTACAATTTTTTTACTACAAGCTTTTTGACCCCAATAAGTTTCTTCCATATTTTAAAAATTAATAAGTTTATCCTTCGCCTCTTTTAAATCCAAAATCTTGGAAGGTTTCATCATAATAGAAACTTCAAGATCACAAACCAAATTTTCCATATCCTTCAAATTAGCAAAAATAATTTAAAAATAATGCTTGTTCCACCAAACCAGATTTTGTTTAAGTCATTTCAGTTTAAACTAGAGTCTATTTGTCCCCCTAATCAAATTATCAGGATGTGAAGGAGCTTTCTAATTATTAGCCATAACATTAAAAAAATTAATTGTGGTGTTTATGTTTGAGATATGGGACACCATGTAGATCTTAAGGGGTACTTATTGAAGTGATCGGGCACAACATTAAAAAATGATGCACTATCTCGAAAGGTAGAAATCATCACCCTATAATTGATCTAATCACCTAATAAGGACTCCTAAGGTATGATGGGTATTTGAATATATTAGAGATCTTTCCCCTACTTTACATGGAAAAGTAAAGTAGGGTTTATTTAAGTCGGGTTCATTAAATTCCTTATAGAGGTAAGCCCCCATAGTTAATTACATCCTAAGGAATGGGAAGTCCTTAAGAATACTCTTGATTAAAGTAGAAATTAAGGTCTCCAAAGATTTCAAGGCTATACTATCAAAGGATTATTTGTATTGGAAAATTAAATGGGATTGTTCAAGGAGAAGACTTATTATCAAAGCCAAAGGGAATGAGTAGGAAATGCTCATGATATTAGGAAGACTAGTGAGAATTCCAATATATCCTATGGTTGTGCTTTATATGTTTATAGTTGAAGAGATTAATTTTATTGAAATTAACATTTTATTAGAAAGCTAGGAATTATAATCCAAGAACACAAGGATATGGAAATGCTTAAGAGGTGAGGATTTATCCTAGTAGCTTGAAGTAAATAGCAACCTCAGACTTTCTATCTATGGAGCTTTGGCTTAAGTCAAATCACAACCTAAGTCTATGCAAAAATGGGCATAAAGTTCACCTTATAAGAGAGAATAAACCACCCGACTGTTGGGCTTATAACTGCTTGGAGTGGCCGCCAGCTAACTCCTATGATTTTTAAACCATGTAGGAAATTCTTATACATTTACAAGTTAGTTGGACTATTATTAATTTAGAAAGAGACAAAAGTCCTTAAAGCCACTCCCTAAGAGACTAGAGCATGAGTGGTATGAGTAATGATTTAATCTAGAAATGCAAATCTTTTCAAATTTTATTTGATTTTGGACACTTCATTTTGACCAAGGTTTTGCAATTTTGTATGCCTATATGGATGATGAAGTTAGATTATTAGCTAAATCAATGGGAAAGAGGTGTTTTCCACCACAGAGGAGGCCCTTAAAGGTCAAGCCTTTCCCTATCGTACAAGGATGGAAACCCTCTCTTAGCAAGAGTGAAGAAATATGCATGCATTATTTGAGACATATAATAGTCAGCTAAGGGGTTGCTAAATCTTTTAATTATCTTAATTTAATGCCTAGGCTTTATATGAGGTTATGAATTATTTAAAACTTTATTTATGAGTTATAGTTGGGCAAAAGATTTATTTTTTCTTAAGAGCCTAATTGCATCCAGACCACACATTCAAACATTAATCATTTAATAAACTAAGAAAAGCATGTCATTTCTAGTACACATCTTTGACAAATTATCAACCAATTTTTATAACTATCATGAAAGAATAAAAGGCCGATGCAGTTGGGTATCGCCATACACCCTGAAAAATAAAGATGGGTAGTCGAGCTCTACCCTTATACAACCCAAAATTATAAAATAATAATTATAACTTATAATTAATGAATGCTATGGGCAGTCTTCATTCTTCATTCTTCATGTCTTTATTTCTTTCCTTTGATTTAATTTACTCCACTCAAAAACATCACATGGCCTCCCAGGACAAAGCCTTCTAGCCAATGCTCATCCTTATCCCCCATAGCTCTAGTATTAATTCCTAATTGAAAAACTACATTAAGAATAGAAAAAAGTAAATCTAACTACACCTACAAAATAGAGATTAGTTAAACATGCATACAATCTCAAGTAGATATATCATAATTAGTGCTTAGCACCCTGGACATGGGTAACCAAGCCCACCTGTCCTAACTTGAATAATGCTTAGGGGCTTAAGCAACCTGCAAAGAGAGCATTTATATTTATTTTTAATCATCCCTTAAATACAATCCCTTATAAAAATATGATTAGCCTAATCATGGCCTACCATCTAGTCTACGAGGCATACACCCTAACATCCAACCTATAATAATACATCACAAACCAAAAGATAATTTATACCAAGCACCACCCTAACATAAAGCTAGAAGTAGTGACTTAATTCTAATGTGTCTGTTAAGGCTTGTGTGGTATGTCTTGCTAGGAATTAGAGTTATAGTTCTCTAAGTTTAGAAAGATTTAATTTAACATGAAGGGTTGGTTTCACTTGAAGTTATTTAATTGATTTAAGAATTTTAATTTGTGTTTTCTTCTATTTCATTTTATTACACTTAGCAACTAAGTTTTATAAAGAGAAGAAAAGAGGATTTCCCTCTTTCATCCCTACCTTAAGCCACTTTCTAAAGCATGTAAATTTGATTTAGTTCCCTTTTGTGAATGGCTTATTACAAATTTTAACTTAATTCTAAGTTCACTCTCACTTTTAACAATCTTATTTAATATGAAAGGCATCTTAGGATTAATTCAATTGAATTACTATCGCATGGCATATGTTCTATCATTCCTCTCCATCACATGTAACATGCAAATGATATTAATCCTAAATATACAGCATACAATAATAATTTTTAGCACACTTAGATGATGAATGTAGATGTGTATATTTATAGAGAATGAAATTTTAATTCATCAGCTAAATGCACATACAAGTGTATCAAAGTTTTAAGCATATACTTTGCCATTATTAAACCAGGGGACTAAGATAAAGACCTCCTTGGGGCAACTTAAAGCCTTGCATCCCCGAAATATCCAGATTAGATATACCCACTATTCTTGAATACACATGAATGTACAAATGATTATAAGAATGGAAAATCATGCACAAGTTGTATTTATTTCAATTGAATTATTTATACATGTGAACTAAAGTTGAAAAATGAGATTTTATTCATTAGCTAAATGCACATACAAGTGTATAAAAGTTTTAAGTGGATACATTGTCATTGTTAAACTAGGGAAGTGAAGTAAATACCTCGTTGGGGCTACTTAAAGCCTTGCATCCCCAGAATGTCTAGACTAGATATACCCACTATTCCTGAATACACATGAATGTACAAGTGACTACAAGAATGAAAAACCATGTAAAATTTGTATTTCTCTCAGTTGAATTATTTATACATGTGAGATAAACTTGAAAAGGAGGTGTTTATTTATTAGCTAAATTCACATACAAGTGTATAAAAGTTTTAAGCGGATACTTCGCCATTGTTAAACCAGGGCAGTGAGGTAAAGACCTCATTGGGGCTACTTAAAGCCTTGCATCCTTGGAATGTCCAAACTTGATATACCCACTATTTTTGAATACACATGAATGTACAAGTGACTATAAGAATTAAAAATTAAGCAAAAGTTGTATTTCTTTCAATTGAATTATTTATACATGTGAGTTGAAGTTGAATAGAAGATTTTCATTCATTAGCTAAATGCACATATAAGTGTATAAAAGTTTTAAGTAGATACTTCACCATTGTTATACTAGAGGAGTGAGCTAAAGACCTCCTTGGGGCTACTTTAAGCCTTGCATCCCCGGAATGTCAAGACTAGATATATCTACTATTATTGAATACACATGAATGTACAAGTGACTACAAGAATTAAAATCATGCAAAAAATTATATTTCTTTCAATTGAATTATTTATACATCTAAAGTTCTATCTAAATTCTAACATAGAAATACATTGGGATTAATTCAAACAAATGTTGTGTCCTTTTCAAATGGACTATACTCTTGTTAACATTCAAACTTTATGTAAATTCATATAGACTAAAGAAAGAGAACTCCATATCACATGTTCTAAGCCATAGACACATGCAAGCTTATAAATATTTATAAATTTTATCACTCCAAATGTTGTAGTTGACTTATAAACTTTCAAAAATAACTTTGGTTAATAGTGATCATAGCCACACTTATATTAAATAAAATCAACACATGCAAGCTTGACATAAAGGGAACCATTTGATATAATTAATTTTGCAAAAGAAGAATGCATGAATCAAATGACATACAACATTTAATATGAATGGAGAGGAATAACTAAACATAAACACATGATTTCATTCAATTAAAATAATTCCTAAGGACAATCATATCAAATAAAAATATTTCAAGCAAATCAAAGTTTCTTATGTCACTTTTAACTTTTATGTTTCGATTTGATTTAATGAAATGAAGGAAAGTTTGTTTATCCTAACCCATTCCCATGTTTGTGAATTGATTTGGTTTAATAAAATGTAATTAAGTGGATTTTATGGATTAATTAGGTTGTAAAATGCAATAAATCAACTAATTAACTCTTACCTATGTTACCTTAAAGTATTTAATTAAATTATTATGAGCCAACATGATATGCATGTAAAATAACTTAATGATCCTAAGAAATGAAAGGGCCTAATGCAATTAGTTTACAATTATTGATTAATTAGATTAAGAAACTTAATTAATTACTTTTATGATTTTCCAAAACATATGGGTAAATCATAATTTCATTAACTCTCTTTAGGCTATTAAACACATAAAGATCTATCCATAAATTAATTAACGAAAATTAGATATTATTGTAATTTTGATTTGATTAATGAAATAATTATTTAATTAATCAATTTCTCTTACGTAATTTGCCAAATTGATTAATTATCCTCCAAATGAAATGGATTTAAGGAATGGGTTGGGAAAGAGGTCCCAATCATATTCCATAAATCCAATCTTTTAATGAAATAAATTATAGGAAACAATTAGGAAAGAAGTCCTAATCATTTTCCTCTAATATTTTATATGAATAACTAATCAAATAAAGCTTAGTCAATTGTAATTAATAGTTAAATTAATTATATTTAGGGACATGTCTCATGACTAAATTTTTTTTTTTGACTTTTACGATCAATATATAATAATTAGGGATTGAATTGATTTTTATAAGTGACATTAATAAATTGCGTTCAAACAACTTTTTAATTTGATTATAATATTTATAATGTTATTGGTTTACTTAATTTTTTTATACAAATTTTTACTTAAATTTTATGATAATTTAAATTGTACATTTTTTTGGAATTTGTTTGATCACATATTCTCTCTTTATTTTTTATTCTAAAGATTGATTAACTCCATTTTTTTGATCCGATTAAATTTAATAATAAATAAAATATTATATTAAACGTGTTCATTCGATCAAAGATCAAATGGCACACGAGTTAATCATAGCTTGATAGGTGCAATCAAATTACTATGCTATTCGGCCTAATCAAAACTATTCACTTCAAACACATAAAATGAATAGTCTTACTTTTGTCTCTAATCTCTCGTTGAAAGAATTTAAAAAGTAAAGTGCATAGGCTATAAAGGTTGGATGCAAATGACGCTTACATTCAACACATCAAGCATGAGATCCCTACGGCTTTTAGAATAATACCTCATTAGAGCTAATGTCTGATGGATTCCAACCAAGAGGTGGCTTCGTTTGGAAGAAATAAAGCTCTATTGAGGTGTTTGTTAGGTTGGATCAATCTTTAAGCTATCATTCTTTTTATTTTCTCCTATGGTTTTGATCCTCCTCACTTTCTCATAAACACTTGGCTTTAGGCATCCTACTGGATTAGGTAAATCTAGATTCTTGACTTTTTTGAATGTTCTCAGAACAATCTTATCCACATATATAGTCCAATTCAGATGATCAAACTTATGCTGTAATATGCGAGCTATCCATCCAGAAGCAGAATTTTGATAGGTTGACCAAAACGATCACGACTTATCACCTCCATATTTTGATGCTGCTCTACCATAGCTCTAAATTCATCAATGCTCAAACATCTTTCAAAGAATAAAGCAAGTTTTGCTTCCCTTCTTCTGATGCTTTGGATTAATTATTTCCAGCAGATCAAAAGGTCGATGGTCTTGTGCATCAATTTCACTCTTAGGAGTGTAGCTAATGTATTCCTTTATTTCTTCAAGAATAATAATCTTCACCTAGATTATATATATATGATGTCTTAGGGCTTTGAGAACAATAGTTCAAAATCCTCTAGAAGCTGAGCATACCACTATGGATCATTAAAGAACCCTCCAGGTGCTACCAGTAGTGCCTTTGATTTGGAATTTTTGTATAGATCATTGAGGATGGCTTACAAGGCAATTAAATCAATGGCATACTATTCTACATCAATACTTTCATGTATTCCATGTTCACTCAGCTCATTTCGCTCAAAGGAATACTAATCTATGGAGCAGCAAGGTTGACATTAGGGGCCTTCTGTAAGACCGCAATCATGTCATCTATGATCTTCTGTATCTTCTTCGAACATATCTCCTCTATTTAGACCTCAACGGTGGGCTCGTGGAGGGCCAAATCACTAGCCTTGACAATTTTAGGTAGGGATCGTTTCTTCACACTGAATCCAAAGAACCATCCATCAGAGACCTTCAAAGGGGCACTTTTGTGACCAGTGATGCAATGGGAGAAGCGATAAAGAATGGGACCGATGCTTGGGGCTGGAAAGTAGTGGTCTTTATGAAAGAGGATGGAGGCATAGAGGGAGAGTTCACTAGTGGCTAGGCCATGTGAGTGGCATGGTTCGATAAATCAATAGAAAATTCATGGGATGTCTCATGTTCTTTTTATCGGTAGCCAGATTTATGGGGGCTAGTTGGGATCAAGGAAGTCTCGATCAAATACCTGCTACATGCTACTGGGTGTCTCAATTTTGGAGAAAGTGAGGAAAGAGAGGTCACCTACTGGAGGAAGAAGGAGGCATGGATGCTTCTTGGGTCAGCTAGGCTTCATTTGGTTGAGAGGAAGAGATGGATGTGAGGGAGAGGTTGCTTTAGGCTTTGCGTCCAGCGGAGGAGAGGTGCTTAGAGAGATTTTTTATTTTCTTAGGGCCGGTTGGGATGGGAGAGCTGCTCTTAAGTGAAATAGGAATGAGAGGGCCTTGGCTTCTCTTGCCTGAAGGGAGAGGAGAAAAATGATCAGGCGTCATTTTTTTTAGTGTGTCATTTTTGTACTAGGAGAGAGAGAGAGAGAGAGAGAGAGAGAGAGAGAGAGAGAGAGAGAGATGCCAACTTTGTCCTACATGCTCAACTTCACCCACATTCCCTCTTTTTATTTCTTTTTTTTTTGAATTTTTTATGTGTTATCATGATCACATAAATTAGTAAGGAGTAGGTCATTTAATAGTTCTATTTTTCACTTTTTTTTTAAATTTGGTGAAACGTGATTTTTATAAAAAAATGATTTTTAAAGTTTACATTTAATAGTTCTATTTTTCAAAATTATGTAAACTTTAAAATTATCTTATTAAAATTATGTAAACTTTAAAAATCATTTTAATAACTTAAAAATTATTAAAATTATGTAAACTTTAAAAATCATTTTAATAACTTAAAAATTATTAAAATTATCTTATTAAAATTTTAATAACTTTTAAAAAAAATCATTTAATAGTTCTATTTTTCACATAAATTATCTTATTTTATACATAACTTAAAATTATCTTATTTTTTAAAATTATCTCATTTAAAGTTATGTATAAAATAAGATAATTTTAATTATGATTAATAATTATTGATAATATGGATTCATAATTTGATAAATTAATTATTTTGATTTAATGGTTAATATATTATATATATAACATTTATTTTTAGTTTTTATTTTTATTTAATTATGAATAAATTTTGTTTGGATAAAAGTTAATTGAGACAAGCGAAGGAGGTCGCAGCAGCTTTAGTGTTTCTTAGCAATTTGGGAAGAAAATTTTTAACAATTTTTTTCTCTTTCGAATATAAAGTTTGGAAGCCATTTTCACTGCCCTTTGAATCATCATCCGAAAAATATTTAGCAACATTAATCATAGATTTAGGAGAAATCTCCTGATGAGAAGTGAATTCTCTTTCTTCCAAGACACTAGAATTTATTAAAGATAAATGAGCGTCAGGAATAACAAGGGAGGGAGCAGAAACTGATTTATTAAGAAGGCAAGTGGGAACACCAAAACCTTCCTCATCATTAACCAAATTGTTAGATAAAATCAAATATTTTTGAGAAGCTAAATCATCCTAAATTTGGAATATGGAATCAAGTTTATCAACTTGATTATCATGAGGTATTAAAGCCATATTCAACATTGAATTAGAATGATGCATATTATTAAATTCCTCATTTATGTTCTCCATTAAAGCTTCATTTTTATATATCAAAGCAAGCAAGGATGCAAGGATTGAATTGAAGGAAACAAAATCCTCATTCATAAGTTTATAAAAGCTATTATTATTCACATTAGAAGCCTTCAATTGCCCAGAAGAAGTGAAAGGTAAATCAGCCTTATTTAAAACATTCAAAGAATCCTTTTTTCCAAAGTAGTTTTTTTTTATATTTAATAGTGGTCAGCCTAGGGTTAGGAAAAGAAGTTTCCTTAATAGGGATTTTCCTTTTAAGGTGAGGATGAAGAATGAAACATTCAAAATTATTGTGCCATTGGGTTTTATAGTGAGAACAAAATACATGGAAATTTTCAAATTCAATTCTTTGCATGTAATCATAATTTTTAGATCCCAACTACATTTCTTTGGGGTTTTTCTTGGTAATGTCCAATTCAATAAGGATTCTAGCCACTGAAGGATATGATTTCATAGTCATTGCCTAATCAATTTAAAAAAAATTGACCAAATAAAGCACCCATAAAAAAAGGAATTGATGGTTAACGAAATGGATTTGCGTATTGGGGAGTGAAATCCAAACCAGAATGATTTGGAATTAGGGTTTAGGGTTTAGGATTTAGGGTTAGGATTTAGGGTTTATGGTTTAGGGTTCAGGCTTCAAGGATTAGGATTTATTCGGGTTTAAAATTTAGGTTTTAGGGTTAGTGTAAGGTTTAGGGTAAAATTAGGGTTTAGGATTTAGTGTTCAGGGTTCACTATTTAGGTTTTAGGTTTTAGAGTTTAGGGTGTACAGTTTAGGGTTTAGGGTTTGGGTTCAGGGTTTAGGGTTTAAGATTTAGGGTTTGGGGTTTAGGGTTTTATGGTTCAGGGTTTAGGGTTTAGGGTTTTTCAGCATTTAAGATTTAAGGATTAGGGTTTAGGGTTGTAGGTTTTCAGTTTATGGTTTACAATTGTAGGTTTAGGGTTTAGGGTTTAGGGTTTAAGATTTAGGATTCAAGGTTTTTAGGGTTTAGGGTTTAGGGTTTAGGGTTTAGGGTTTATGGTTTTTTCTTTTTTTATTTATTTTTATTTGTTGTTTCATTTTTGTGAATTAAGCAAATTGATAGGTGTAGGTTTATTTAGTTTACTTAATTTATTTTTTATTTATTTTATTTTATTTTTTATTTTTATTTAGGTTTATTTTATTTTATTTAGTTTATTTTATTTAGGTTTATTTATTTTGTTTAGGATTTTATTTTAGTTTATTTTTTAGGTTTAGGTTTAGGTTTATTTTTTATTTTAGTTTTATTTTTATTTTATTTTTAGATTTAAGTTTAGGTTTTTATTTTATTTTTTTAAGTTTATTTTATTTTTATTTTAAGTTTAGTTTTTGTTTTATTTTGGTTTTTTATTTTTAGGTTTATTTTATTTTTTAGATTAGTTTAAGTTTTTAATTATTTTATTATAGTTTAGTTTTTATTTTTTCCTTTATTTTACTTTTACATTTTAGTTTAGGTTTAGGTTTAGGTTTTAGTTCAAGTTTTTATTTTATTTTATTATTTTTATTTTTATCAAGTTTAGTTTTTTTATATATTTTATTTTTGGGTTTTATTCAGTTTAGGTTTAGGTTTTTAGGATTTTTTTTTTTTTTAGGAAACCCCATGTAGGAGAATTTTATTGCCACAAAAAGGGGGTTAGAAGGTCCTTAAAGGGGATAAACTGTAGAACTATTGCTCAAAGAGCTACAATCAATGTAAGGAGTAAATCCCCTATCTAGGTACAGCCAAAAGCAAAAGAAAACAAGAAAGCAATCAAAAGATACAAATTGGTTAACATAATAAGCCAATGGAAGATTAGGGCCAGTGCTCTACAGGATGTGAGAATGCATGACACTTTGGAGCAAACCTACAAGAGGACAAGAGAGAGAGAGAAACACCTGCAAAAATGTAGACAGAAAGAAGTTAGAGCAGTTAAGGTAATACATACAAGATGATAATTGAAAACTGCATAATCTGAGAATGATAGTAAAGAAATGTGATAGAGAAGGCTCAAGCTCAGTCACACCCAATTGGGGCAGATGCAAATATAAGCATCCATGGTTTAGCAGAAGGGTTACATCACAAGAGCTACTACCAAACCAAAAGGGAGTGAAATCATCATAGCCATCATAGCCAACAAACCTATGAGAAGATAGTAGCCAGTTGTTGAAAGTCTTATGGGCTTTATTATCTGCAAACCTAAACAAAACCATAGATAAAATAGAGAGGAAATTGCAAAGAGTTGTAAAATAAGGGATCCCATTCAGGAAAATTATCATCAATATAGTCACCATGACATGAGAATACTTATCCATATGAGAATGAGCCATCTTTGCTAGAACCTCATGAAAAATCATAGCCAAGAGGTATAATAGGCTAGCATAAAAACCCACCACAAGAAAAAGCGAGAAGAGGGCTCTGAAATTCTACAAAGCAAGTCAATGAGCCTATAAATAACACCATCCCAAACATATGATATATATATATGAATCTTTCTGGCCAGGAGTACAGCCTCGAAGCATAGTCCAGAAAATGAACCCAATCATAATAATGAATGCAGATGTGAACAACCCCCTTATTAATATTCATAACAGTAGTTGGCAAAAAGCAATTGTAAAGGAAGGCAGCATAACCCAACACAGGAAATAGATTACATCCCACCAAAAACAACACCAAATAAAGACAGTCAAAACTACAGCCCCAGTAGCAGCATGCTGAACAAAAAATCGGATAATCCAGATCAAGAAACAACCAAGACAACAAGACAGTAAAAGGCAAGAGATGCCCATAGTACCACCCATTCAGAATAGGCATTGCATACCAAGTGGATATATGCTTAATCATAATGATCTGCACAAGCCTAACTGAACCAAGATGGGAAAAGAAACAGCAGCAGATAAGGTAGATCACTGCCCAGATACAAACAACATGGGCAATCAGCAATCCAACCCCAATAGCAAAATAATTAATGCAACAACGGAACCCACCAGAAGAGAAATCAAAAAGGGGATTCAAATGAGAGTCAACATTGGAATCCAGATGAAACAAGATAGCAGATAACCAAGACAACAAACCAAAGAAAAGGAATGGCGGCCATAAGAGCTCATTCAAATTAGACGTTGCAATAGTTAGTAACCAAATAGGTAGACCATAAACACAGGATCGAAGCGGCGGCATAGCAATCATCAAATACAATCAGAACAACAATGTTAGAAGCGACTTGGGATCCTAAAGTCCTACAACAAGATAGAGCCAACATTGGAATCCTAAAAATGAACCCAATCATAATAATGAATGTAGATGTGAATAGCCCCCTTATTAATATTCATAACAGTAGTTGGCAAAAAGCAATTGTAAAGGAAGGCAGCATAACCCAACATAGGGAAAAGGCTGCATCCCACCAAAAATAGCACCAAATAAAGACAGTTAGAACTACAGCCCTAGTAGCAGCATGCTGGATAGAAAATCAGATAATCCATATCAACAAACAACCAAGATAGCAAGAAGACAAAAGAAGCGGCGGTGCCCATAGTACCACCCATTCAGAATAGACAGTGCATACCAAGTGGATAGATGCTTAATCACAATGATCTGCACAAATCTAACTGAGCCAAGATGGGAAAAAAACAATAGCAAATAAGGTAGATCACTGCCCAGAAGTAAACAACAAGGGCAATCAGCAATCCAACTCTAATAGCAAAATAGTTAATGCAACAATGGAACCCACCAAAAGAAAAATAAAAAAGGTGATTCAAATGAGAGTCAACATTGGAATCCAGATAAAATAAGACAGAAGAGAACCAAGACAACAAACAGCCAAGACAACAAAAGATAATTAGCTGGCCATAAAAGCTCTTAATCAGAGTAGACATTGCAATAGTTAGTAACCAAATAGGTAGACCATAAACACAGGGATTTGAGAAGCAGTAGCACAGACAGCAATCATCAAAGACAATCAGAACAACAATGTCTGAAACATCTTGCTGAATATAGGACCCTAAAGTCCTACAAGCAACAAAGATAGAGCCAGCATTAGAATCTTGAAAAACCAAGACAATAAATATCCAAGGCAACAAACAACAAAGATAGCAAAAAACTGCAAGCTGGCCATAAAACCACCCATTCAGAATAAACAGTGCAATATATACAAGTTTAAGTGAAATAAGATGGAGAAAATAGTAGTAGGTAAAGTAGTCCACAAAATTTAGATGATCTGCATAAAATAAACCACTAAGGGGATTTAAAGCAAAAGCCACCAAGCAGTCAACAACATCAATAGAGGTTTGCTGAACAAAACAAACCAAAATCCGAGCGACTTTCAAAGTATTAATCCGTTCAACGATAATTACCAACAAGGCGGCCAAAAGTCCACCCATTCGAGTAACAGAACATATGCTAATATCCAAACCTTCCGATAAAGATGATCAGCTAGCTAAACCCACATCCACTAAAAGGAAAAGCGATAAGCCATTAAGGAAGTCCCAACCTATGGGGAATAATAAAATTGAACTTGCGTTTCTCTCCGGCAGTTGGGTATATGAGGTTGGCCAAATAATCAAAGTCAACTCCAAAACACCTACGAACATGATAACCATCCCGAGCGACATCTTTGGACATAAGACTCAATGATCCATAACATAACAACCAAGAAAAAATAAGCAAGTTGGCCATAAGACCAACCAATCAAAGTAGACAATGCATAAGGTAATTCCCAAAAAGTGGAGGAAGTGGTCTGGCCAAGACTAGCTGAACCAGGATGGAAAAAATAATAGTAGGTGAAGTCAGCAGCATCCTAGATGATAACAGCACAAACAGTCAAAAGATTGAAAGGTAAGAAACAGCCAACAACCACAAAGACAACTTGCTAGACGAATGACCCACAAAATTAGAGGCCAACAGTGGAAACAATAATGCAAATAATACACCCAACAGATAGAACACCATCAAAAATTAGAGATGTAAAATAATAGTAAAATGAGTTCAAAAGGGAGTGAACATAAATAACCATCGAGATAAAGATGATCAGGCTTGCAGCAAAGCCCACATCCTCAGTAGAGGCAAACAGATAAGCCATGAGGGAAGTCCAAACCTGCCAAGAGATAGAAGAAAAAAATAGGAAATTGTAGTTACACTCCTGGAAGGTTGGGGATGTGAGGTTAGGTAAAATAATAAGCAAAACAACTCCAAAAGCACCCTGCTGAACATCATGGACAACCCCAGTAGCAGAATGATGAACATAAGATGCAATGATCCAGATCAGCCAACATCCTAGGTAGAAAATTATATGAAGTTGGCCATAAGACCACCCATTCAAATTAGGCAAAGCAAAGGTTTGAAAGACATTCAACAAATACATTAAACCAACCCCAAGAGCAGTTTGCAGGATAGTGTCAGTCATAAAGTTATACAGAAGTATAGCAGATAGGCATTGAGGCAAGGGACCCAGAATATAATTCCAGATGTCCCTGTGGATCAATAAATAGAGTAGAAAATAGAGCATTAAGTAATATATCTCCCTCCAGCAACCAAGCAACATCTTACCAGTAACAACAAGACTCCAAATAAGGGTGGGAGAGTTAAACCAACAACAGATGCCACATAGCTCAGCAAAGGGCCAGCAAGGAGTAATAGGATGAGACATTAACAAATTCCAAAGGAGCATCGACACATTAAGTAAAATAGTATAAGCGAGGCTCCCAATTAGAGCTAAGGTAATTAAACCAACAACACATCCGAGATCAACAAGTAAGCAACAAGGGATATCACATTGATGCATCAGCAGAAACCAAGAAAGCAACATCACTGAATATAAAATGGGCATGCAGTTAAACCGATATTGAACCAGAATAATCCCATGGGCTAGATTAATTTCTAAGATAAGGGAGCCCAGTATTGTCCAAATTAACCAAGCCACACAAATGTTTGGGTAGGGTGAGTTGATCAAAGAAGATTATACCATCCAATGCTCCCAGTTGGCAAGGTAATCGACACATGTATTACCTTCATGCCATACATGAGTGATGTTAAAATTAAGTTGGGTAAGAAGAGCTCTAGTTTGCTTGAGAAGGTAGTACAATTCAGTGTTGCTCATTTTGGTGGAAGTCAAAAGATCAATCAGTGGAAGGACATCCACCTTAATCCAAATATTGAGCCAACCATTTTGAAGGCAAATCTCAAGAGCTTTGTACCGCCATAAGCTCGAAAAGGAGCAAGAATTAAGGGGTAGGCAAAAGCACAGGACTTTACCATGAAGATTTGAAAATGCCAACACAACCTGAACCTTTATGAGAGAGAGCCATCAGTGTTAATTTTAATAGTATGATCATGAGGTTTAACCAAATAAACAATCTTGTCATTTCTACAGTAGGGTTGATCCGGTAAGTTAAGACCCAATTTATTGGCCATAAATTTACAACCTTTGAATTATTTGTAGTGAATGAGATTGGCATTAAACAAGTCACGAATTTTGTTTTTAATTTTGGCAATTATTCTCATGTGGTTCATAGGGATCTCACGATGTTTTGCATCATTTCTGTCCATCCATATGAACCAAATAAGGGTGATAGCAGTTATGACTTTAATGTGACCTTTAATAGTCTTATCAAAATAAACTTCAAGAAGTTGCTATAAAGTTAGGGAGCCATTGAAAATGATAATGTTAAAGAGATCATCATACCAAATCCAGAGTTCAGAAGCAATGGCCTCGTTAACAAAGGCATGGTTCACATTCTCAATGTGAAAGTAGCATTGGCATTTTGAAGATAATTGAAAACCTTTATCCCACAATAAGGAGTCAACTGGGATGAAGTTTTTCAAAATATTCCAAGTAAGAACAAAATAAGAAGTAGGGATAGTGATATTCCAAAGTTTGAGAAACACATTGGAAGAAACATGAGTTTCTTTAATGTGAAGCCAAACATTTTTAAAGTTGAAATCACCATTATGTGAGAGCTTAAAAGGATCGATCTTGATTGGTAGGAATGATAAGAATAGTAGTGAGTTTGTACAAGAGAAAAGAAGGAATATAATCAATAAGCTTACTATTGTTCCACATATTATTCTACCAGAAAGATTTCACTTTAATAGTGGCAGTGGAATGGGTGGAGAGTAAGTCATCAATGGACCCACATCCACTCCAGTTATCATGCCAAAAGAATGAGGAACCATAGTTTATCCCCCAAAAAATTAAGGACTTGGCATCCCATTTGACGGAACAAAGTCTTTTCCAAATAGGTGAGTCTCCTGCTTTATAGGGACAAATGAGGGGGTGCTTACCCTGATAATATTTAGCAGTCATGAAATTAGCCCAAAGACTATTGTTACTCTTAAAATTCCACCAGAGTTTATAGGAAAAGGTAGTGATAGCTTCTTTGATTGGCATACATCTAAGACCACCTTCGGTGAGAGTGCCACAACTTTTAACCCAAGAGGTCCACTGCATTCTCTTAGAGGAGTTATTAGAGCCCCAAAAAAATTTGTTAAAGTGACGCTCAATTCTGTTAATGATAGAAATGGTCGGGATAATGGTTTGGATGAGATATAAAGGCATGGAATTAAGAGTGCTCTTAATCAAGGTGAGCCTACCACCGAAAGAGAGTAAATAAAATTCCCAAACAAAAATTTTATTGGAGATTTTCGATAAGATCATCAAAAGATGAGATCTTTTTTGACCTTTAAGCAGTCCCCAGAGATAATTAATTGGAAATTGATGTAGCTAAAAACTAGTAATTCTGGAGATTTGGTTGAGCCTATTGGTAGGGAATTTAGCGGAAGGAATAAAATAACATTTTCCATCATTGAGAAAGAGGCTACTTTCTTTGCCAAATTCATTTAAAAGGTTCTTAATAGTTTTAATGTGCTGAATAGAGGCATTGCAAAAGATTATAAAATCATCAGCAAAACTGAGATGAGAAATAAGGATACCACTTGAGTTTTAAAAAACATGGTAGAGTTTTTATTGAAAATATCATTCAGGCTCCTCGAAAGATATTCAATAGCAAGAATAAAAAGAGAGGGTGATAGGGGGTCTCCTTGTCTCATGCCATGCCTTGAAGTAAAGAAATCGAGGGACTCACCATTCATGATAATAGAGAACATTTGGTAATACTTTTGATGAGGCAGGTGAAATTATCAGAAAACCCAAACAAATGTAAGATTTGAAAGAAGAAATCCCACGAGAGGTTATCAAAGGCTTTAGAGATATCCAGTTTGAAGAGGATGTTGCCACCTCTAGTAGGAACATCAATGTCATGAATCAGCTCTTGGGCAAGAAGGATATTGTCAGATATAGCTCTATTTTTAATGAAGCTAGTTTGGTTAGGAGAAATAATTTTAGGGAGCAGCGGACTTATCCTATTATTAATTAATTTAGCAATGAGTTTTTAAAAGAAGGTGCAAAGGTTGATAGGTTTAAAATCTCCCCAAGAATCAGGATTATTAGTTTTGGGAATGAGGACAATGGAAGTGTTAGAAAAGTATCTAGGTAAAGGGTTGCCATCAAAGAAGTCAACAACAACATCAACAAGATCAGACTTAATAAAAGGCCAACAATGTTGAAAAAAATGGGTCGTGTAGCCATCAGGGCCGAACGAGTCGTGTTCATGCTATTGAGAACTACGATCTCGCCTTCGACGCAAAGTGAGTAAATGATTCTCATCATTAGTAATCATAGAGGGATCGTGTGTGTGTTGGAGAGGGCTTCTAAGGGGAGGTTGATGTTTAATAAATTTTGAAAATATTGTGTGAAAGAATCTTTAATTTCATTCTTATCATTGATTATTCTTATTTTGATTTTTTGAATAGAGTTTAAGGCTTTCCTTTTGTTGAAAAGACCATGGAAATATCTCGTATTTCTATCACCATCAGCAATATGTTTGCTAGCGGCCTTTTGACGCTAGTAGGTTTCCTCCATATTCTGATAATTGATCAAGTTATCTTTAGCAGTGTTCAACTCATCAAGCTTACTAGGATCAGTTAACGCAGCATCTTCAAGGGAGCAAACTAATTGTTCCATAATTTTGAGATTGGAAAAAAGATTTTTAAAATGATGCTTGTTCCACCAATTTAGATTTTGTTTAAGTCTTTTGTGCTTAAGCCAAAACTGAATCATGCCTTTAACGAAATTGTCCAGGTGAATAGGGGCCATCCAATTAGTGGAAACAACATTAATGAAATCACGATGTTGGGTCCACATATTTTGGAATCTAAAAGGAGAAGGGGAGGAAAGATTACTGGAAGAGGTTTTGATAGAGATCAAAAGAGGTCCGACAAAGTTACGCTCAAATGCTCGATGAAGTGATGCCATTGATTGATCCAAAGGGAATTAAAGAGGGTCCTATCAAGCTACCAAAGTCTAGAGTTATGCCACGTATAGTCAGAGCCAGAAAAACCAGTATCAATCAGGTTGCAATCGAGGATCATATTAGAGAAGTCTTCCATGGAATGGATGTTAGGAGAGCAGCGTCCCCTCCTTTTTGAAGAAGCGATAATAGTGTTGAAGTCACCCCCAACCAACTAGGGTTTGTTAACCGAGGAGGTGAAGGTTCTTAAGTGATCCCAAAGGATGTTCCTACCAGCTCTATTACAAGAAGCATAGATAAAAGAACCAAGAGTAGAAAATTCACCCAATGAGATTTGAACATTAACCAATTATTTGAGATCATCAAGGATAGAAATGTTGATTAAATTATTCCAAAAACACCAAATTTTATTACTAATATTATAAAAGAAATTTTGAAAGCCAAGCATTCTAGCAACATGAGTGATCTTAGAAGAGTGAATGAAAGGCTCAATAACAACAAGTAAGGTTATGTTATAAGTCTGACAAAGGCTCCTAACACTATTTCAGACAGTGAGAGTCCCAATACCTCGAACATTCCAAATAAAAAAATTGATCATAATAAGGTGAAAAGAAAAGAAAAGAGATAACTAAAAAATTGAAGGAGAATAAAAAGAGAGCATGAAGCAATTATTTGTGGGAAGTTAGAGAAGATCGAGTGGTTCTAGTGGAGCTATTAGTGAACATTCTAGCTTTAAGGGATTTTTTTTAATAATAGTTTGAAAAGGCCTATCTATGTCCAATGTGTCTCTCCAGAAGGGAGTGGTTGGTGATATTTAGAATGAGCAAAGATTCATCAAAAGTTCTTAATGGAGATTTCTCCTTCTTCGTTATTAGAGTTAGGTTGAGGAATTGGATTAGAATGGATATCACTCTGAAGGGTAATAAAAAGAGAGGTTGTGACACCAATAATAGCACAAATTTCATTCTCATTTCCATGATGCTTATTCAGATTTTGGTACTTCACCAAAGTATCAACATTTTTCAGAACAATTCCAGAATTAGTTTTGAGATTTTGATCCAACTTGGGAATTCCATTCAAATCTCCATGATGGTTCATACGAGTCAAGGGATTGTCTTGTGATGCCAAATTATTACAAGTAGGAGTACTATTAAATAAGTTATCATTAGTTTCCTCACAAACCTCAATATCATTATTTTTACCAAGCTCAGATTGTTCTCCAATAGGCAAATCAGGAGATAGTAAAGGAGGGTGGGTGAGTTTCTTTGAGTAGCTTTAGGCACATAGTGAACTTATTGGTTTTTTTCATTCCTAGAGAGGGTTTAGGATCGACAATTTATTCTTTTAAGATTAGGGTGTAACACAAAGCATTGAGAGTGATCATGACCATGGATCTTACGGTGTGCAAAAATAGGGAAATTTTCAAATTCCACTTTCTGATTATACCCAAATTTTTTTGAGCTGATCCAAACATCTTTAGGATACTTTTTGGTAATATCAATCTCAACCAAAATACGTGCAACTGATGGTCGAGATCTCACGGTGGTGGCTTGGTCGATTTGAAGGGGCCTACGAAAGAGAGCCCCAACCGCAAATAGGACTTGATGGGTAACATAATGTATCCTCATGTTTGGAAAGGCTTGCCATAAAGGAACAATAGGGGATTCCTCTTTGACATCAAAGAGAGGTGACCATTTTAAGAGCCTCATTTGATAATTGTACACAAAATAGGAGTGACGAGCAAAGACTCTAGAGTAGTCTAAATCATTCAATAGCTGAATAAGGATATGCCTAGGATCAATCAATCTTATAGTGAAAATGCCCGAGAGCTTTAGGCTATGAAAGAAGGAAAGGATATTATCAAGAGTCAGGTGACGTAATGAAAATTTACCCACTAATGAAAACTTAAATGGCTTTGCCAATTTTTCCACATCAAGATTAGAGCACATTACAGCCAGCATTCCATGGAAAGAAGTAGAAATTAAGTTGACCGAAGCATTAGAGAAGGTGTTCTTACCAGATAGCACATCTTTGAAGGATTTAAGAAAGGAAAACTAATTGAGGTCCATAATACCTTGTAAATCGGGAGCCATAGCCGACGCCTCCAAGTTCAAAGAGCTCGGTTGCACAAAAAAAGGCACGTATGCCATTGTAGTTCAAGGTAAACTCACATAAGCGGCCAAACTGAGAGCAAAAAACCTAAAAATTTGATCGGGAAGGGCCGAGAAGTGGCCAAACCATAAGGAAAATGAGAAGGAACATGAAATCGCCAGAGAGAGCCGCGCGGGTGAGGAGAGAGGATGGGTTTTTATTTGAGATGAGTGTTTTAGTGTTTGGGTTTGAGGTTTAGGTTTCTAGGGTTTAAGGTTTAGGGTTTAAGGTTTAAGGTTTGGGGTTTAGTGTTTTGGGTTTTGGGTTGTAGTTTTTTGGATTTAGGGTTTAAGGTTTAGGGTTTAGGGTTTAGGGTTTAGGGATTTTAGGGTTTAGGGTTTAGGGTTTTTTTTTAAATAGAATAAATTTTGATTCAACATTTCTTCTTTTTGATTTCATAAACAGGAAGCACACCAAGTTTTCTAAGACCTAAGCGATGACATAGATAAGAAATTAGCACACATATAGAAAATAAAAAACTCTAGATAACTAGAATCGTCTCTACTGTAAAGACACACTTCCATAAGTAGCAGATCAGATTGGCCGTTCTTTAGTTTTTCTAGTTCCCATGAGAACCACCCCAGCTCTCGAGTAGTAGGATTCATCATCATGTCCCTGATCTCTCCCTCTGCTACCACCACAAATGTAACCTCTATCGTTATTTATGCCACCTCCGTATCCACCAGCACCTCCAAATCTCCCACCCCCACTACGATAATTGTCATCTCTGCCTTCACCTCCAACACCAGATCTTGACTAAGTCTCATTGACAGTGATGTTCCTACCATCAAGGTTTTGCTCATTCTTAGGTTTTTGGTTTCAATTTATGTTTATTAGCTTTTAGGGTTTAGGTTTATTATTTATTTATTTAGTTACTTTAAGCTTATGTTTAGGGTTTATGTTTTATGATTTGGGTTTAGGGTTTATGATTCAAGGTTTATGGTTTAGGGATTTGGGTTTTAGGATTTAGGGTTTTAGGGTTTAGCATTTATAGTTAGGGTTTAGGGTTTAGGGTTTGAGGTTTAATGTTTAGGATTTAAGGTTTAGGGTCATAGGGTTGAGTGTTAAGAGCAAGAGATGGTTTTAGGTTTAGGTGGGTTTAGCAGGTTGTGTGTTTTAGTTTAGGTTTGTGGTAGGGTTTAGGGTTTTAGGGTTTGGATTTAGTGGTTTAGGTTTGTGGGGGTCAGGTTTAGGAGGGTTTAGTGGCCCAGGGTTTAGGTTTAGGTTTAAGGCCCAGGGCCTGTGGTTTAGGTCTTTGTGGTTCAGTGGCCTGGGTTGCACTTTAGCCCATTAGGTCCAGGATCAGGTTTAGGGCCCAGGTCAGAGGTCAATGGCCCAAAGCCCAGGGCCAGGGTCAGGGCCCAGGGCCCAGGGAGTGCCCAAAGCCCATGTTTAGTGGTGTCTGTGGTCAGGTCAGGCCCAGTTTAGGCCCAGGGTCAGTGCCTAGTTTAGGGTTTAGTGCCTAGCATTTGGTTTTAGGTTTTAGGGTTTAGAGCCCAAGATTTAGGGGTTTTATATTGATTTGTTAAAGTCATAGTGGGTTTATTTAGTTTATTTTATATTTTAGTTTATTTTATTTTTTATTTTTATTTTGCTTTATTTTTGTTTTTATTTAGTTTAGTGTATTTACGTTAGGTTTATTTATTTTAGTTTTATTTATTTTAATTTTATTTTTAAGGTTTAGGTTATATTTTTTTAATTTTTAGGTTTAGGTTTCCATTTATTTTATTTAGGTTTAGGTTTAGGTTTTAGTTTAGGTTTATTTTATGTTTTATTTTTTAGTTTATGTACAAGTTTAGTTGATTTTAGTTTCATTTATCTTATTTAGTTTAGGTGTAGGTTTAGGTTTAGTTTATTTTAGGTTTTTTGGTTTTATTTTTTAGTTTAGGTTAAGGTTTATTTTTTTTTTTTTTAGGTTAGATTTTATTTTTGATTTATTTTTAGGTTTATTTTGAAGGTTTATTTTTTTATTTAGTTTTTATTGCATTTTCTTTTATATTTATTTTTTTATTATATGTTTAATTTTATTTTATTTAGATTTTTTTATTCTTAGGTTTATTTTATTATTTAGTTTAGTTTAGATTTTTATTTATTTTATTTTAGTTTATTTTATTTTATTTGTAGGTTTCAGTTTAGGTTTTAGTTTTGATTTTTATTTTATTTTAATTTTTTATTATATTTAGGTTTAGGGTTTAGGGTTTATTTATTTAGTTATTTAGTCAGTTTGGTTTTATAGTTATGGTTTATGGTTTAGTTTAGAGATTGGGGTTTAGTGAGGGTTTAGGAGGTGGTAGTAGAGGATTTAGGTTTAGGAAGATTTAGTGGATGAAGTTTAGAGGGTCAGTGAGGTTTAGGCCTTAAGGTGGTGGTTTGGGGAGAGTGGTGGGTTAAGTGTTTAGGATTTAGGGTTTAGGGTTTTTAGAGTTTAAGATTTATGATTCAGGGTTTAGGGTTTTTTTAATATATTTTTTTCTTAAATAAGTAAGCCGATAGGTTTAGGTTTATTTATTTTATTTCTTAATTATTTTAGTTTATTTTATTTTTATATTTATTTAAGTTTAAGTTTATTTTTTATTTAATTTAGTTTATTTATATTAGGTTTATTTATTTTAGTTTAGTATTAATTTTATTTTATTTTTTAGGTTTAGATTATAATTTTTATTTTTAGATTTAGGTTTCAATTTTATTTTATTCTTTTAGGTTTATGTTTTAGGTTTTTATTTTATTTTTATTTTTAGGTTTTATTTTATATATTAGGTTTCAGTTTAGATTTAGTTTATTTTTAATTTAATTTATTTTATTTAGTTTAGGTCTAGGTTTAGGTTTAGTTTATTTTAGGTTTAGGTTATATTTTATTTATTTTAGTTTAGTTTATTTTAGTTTAGGTTTATGTTTATTTTATTTTTATTTTCAATTTTAGTCTATTTTTTTAATTTAGGGTTTAGGTTTTATTTTTTATTTATTTTTTGATTTCAGATTAACATTTATTTTTTAGGTATAGGTTTTTATCTAGATTTTATTTTATTTTATTTTTGGTTTTTTTTTATTTTCATTTTATGTTCAATTTTTATTTTATTTAGGATTTTTATTCTTGGATTTATTTTATTTTTATAATTTAGTTTATTTTTTATTTATTTTGTATTAGCTTGTTTTTATTAGTTTATTTTATTTTACTTTAGGTTTAGTTTAGTTTTATTTTATTTTATTTTATTTTATTTATTTAGGTTTAGGGTTTATTTTATTTTTAGGTTTTTTAGTTTAGGTTTAGGTTTAGGTTTTAGTGGTTTAGCTGGTTTAGTAGCCAGTTTAGGTTGGTATTTTTGGTTTAGTGGTCATGATAGTAGGAAGGTTTAGGTTTAGTTTAGGTTTAGGTCCAGTATAGTTTTATGTTTGGCCTGTTTTTAGGGTTATAGGGCCTTGGTTTTTAGGGGTTTATAGTTTTATGATTTAGTTTGTTTTGTGGAGTGGCCTGGTTTAGATTTAGTTTAAGTGGGTAAGTAGTTTAGGTTTAAAGAATGGTTAGTTTTAGGCCTTTTAGGTTTTGGGTTTAGCTCAGGTTTAGGTTTAGGGTTTAGGTTTATAATTTTTTTGTATTAAAGGTTTAGGATTTAGTATTTAGGGTTGCAGGTTTAGGGTTGTAGTTCTAGGGTTTTTGGTTTAGGATTTAAGGTTTAGGGGTTTTATGGTTTAGTGTTTACGGTTTAAGGTTTAGGGTTTTTTTAATTTATTTTTTTCTTAAATTAAGTAAGTCTGTAGGTTTAGGTTTATTTAATTTATTTAGTTTAATTTTTCTTTATTTTAGTTTATTTTATTTTTTATATTTATTTAGGTTTATTATTATTTTTATTTAGTTTAGTTTATTTAGATTAGGTTTATTTATTTTAGTTTAGTTTTAATTTAATTTAATTTTTTTGGTTTAAATTTTATTTTTTATTTTTAGATTTAAGTTTCAATTTTTATTTCATTTTTTTAGTTTAGGTTTTAGGTTTTTATTTTCGGTTTATTTTTGGGTTTTTTTTTTTTTTTTTAGGTTTATATTTAGGTTTTTTTAGTTTAATTTATTTTATTTAGTTTAGGTCTATGTCTAGGTTTAGTTTATTTTATATTTAGTTTTAGGTTTTATTTTTTTTAGTTTAGTTTATTTCAGTTTAGGTTTAGGTTTAAGTCTTTTTTTTTTAGTTTAGGGTTTTGGTTTTATCTTTCATTTATTTATTTACTTTAGATTAACATTTATTTTTTAAGTTTGGGTTTTTATTTAGTTTTTATTTTATTTCATTTTTAGTTTATTTTATTTTCATTTTATGTTTATTTTTTATTTTATTTAGGGTTTTATTCTTAGGTTTATTTTATTTTTTGGTTTAGTTTAAGTTTATTTTATTTTATTTATTTTATTTTATTTTATTTTTAGGTTTAGGTTTTAGTTATGGTTTTTATATTATTTTATTTTATTTCTATTTAGGTTTTGGGTTTAGGGTTTATTTTATTTTTAGGTTTTATTTAACTAAGGTTTAGGTTTTCAGGTTAGTTGGGTTTAGGGTTTATGCTTTAGTGTTTGTTTAGGGTTTAAAGTTTAGGGTTTAGAGTTTGGGGTTTAGGGTTTAGGGTTTAGGATTTAGGGTTGGAAGTTTTTGGATTTAGGGTTTACGATTTAGGATTTTTTTTATTTTTTTATAGGGTTTAGGGTTTAGGGTTTAGGGTTTAGAGTTTACGATTTTGGTTTTAGATTTAGGGTTTATGTTTTAGGTTATAATTTAGGGTTTAGGGTTTAGAGTTTAGGGTTTATGGTTTTTTTCTTAATAGAGAACAAATTCAAATTCAACATTTCTTCATTTTGATTTCATCAAGGAAGTAGCACACGAAGCTTTGTAAAACACAGAAGATGAAATAGACCAAAAATGAGCATGCAAAGAGAAAATAAAAAACCTTAGATAATTAGAACCGTCCCTATTATAAAGACACACTTCCATAAGTTTTATTTTGAATCGATCGTTCTTCTAATTTTTTAGTTCCCATCAGAACCTCCCCCACCTCTCAAGTAGCTGGATCCACAATCAAATTCCTGATCTCTTCCTTCGCCACCACCACGGCAATAACCTTCGTCGCTCATCCCGCCTCCATAATCTCCACCTTCATATCCACCAACACCTCCAGATCCTCCACCACCACTGCGATAACTGCCGCCTCCACCTTTTCCTCCACGACTAGATCTAGATTGAGCCTGTTTAACGGTGATGTTTTTGTTGTCAAGCTTCTACCCATTCTTAGGGTCTAGATTTAAGTTTACTAACTTTTAGGGTTTAGCTTTCTTTTCAGAGTTACTTTAGGTTTAGGTTTAGGGCTTTGGGTTTAGGGTTTAGGGATAGGGTTTAAGGATTAGGGTTTAGTGTTTAGGGTTTTGGGTTTAAGGTTTTTGGGTTTAAAGTTTTAGTGTTTAGGGTTTAGGGGTACAATTTAGGGTTTAGGGTTTAGGGTTTAAGGTTTACTGTTTAGGCTTTAGCATTGAGGGTTAGCTTACAGTTTACGATTAGTTAAGGGTTTGGGGTTTAGGATTTTGGGTTTTAGAGTTTAAGGTTTAGGGCTTAGGGTTTAGGGTTTGGGTTTAGGGTTATTTAGGGTTTAGGGTTTAAGGTTTAAGGTATAAGGTCTAAGGTTTAGAGTTAGGGATGATTAGGTTTAAGGTTAGTGTTTAGGTTTAATATTTAGATTTAGGGTTTACGTTGTAGGTTTAGGTTTATAGTTTTAGCTTACAGTTTTATAGTTTGGTTTAGGGTTTAGGGTTTAGGGTTGAGATTAGTTTAATTTAGTTTTGTTTAGTTTAGGGTTTAAAATAGTTTAGTGTTTAGGGTTAGTTTAGGGTTAAGGTTTAGAGGTTAAGGTTTAAGATTTAGGGTTTAGGGTTTAGGGTTTAAGGTTTATAGTTTTTTAATGTTCACGTTTTAGGTTTGTAGGTTTTCTGTTGAAGGTTTTGGGTTGTAGGTTTAGGGTTTAGAGTTTTGGGTTTGGGGTTTAGGGTTTAGGATTTAGGGTTTAGGGTTTTTAGGGTTTAGGGTTTAGGGTTTTTAGGGTTTAGGGTTTATGCTTTAGGTTTTATGGGGTTTTTATTTATTTATTTATTTCTTAAATTAAGTAAGTCGATAGGTTTAGGTTTATTTAGTTTATTTTTTATTTAGTTTATTTTTTATTTAGTTTTGTTTATTTTATTTTTTATTTTTATTTAGGTTTATTTTTATTTTTATTTAGTTTAATTAATTTATTTTATTTTATTTTTATTTTTATGTTATATTTTTGTTTAGGTTTTATTTTTTATTTTATTTTTTTAGGATTAGGTTTTAGGTTTTTAATTTAGGTTTATTTTTAAATTTTATTTTTTTTAGTTTAGGTTTAGGTTTAGGTTAATTTATTTTTAGTTTATATTATTTTATTTATTTTAGGTTTAGGTTTAGGTTTAGTTTATTTTAGGTTTAGGTTTAAGTTTTATTTATTTTAGTTTAGTTTATTTTTAGTTTCTATTTATTTTATTTTGTTTATTTTATTTTTATTTTAGGTTTAGGTTTTTTTTTACTTTATGGTTTAGGTTTTATTTTTTATTTATTTTTACATTTATTTTTTAGGTTTAAGTTTTTATTTGATTTTATCTTATGTTTATTTTATTTTTATTTTAGATTTAGTTTTTATTTTATTTATTTTATTTATTTTTAGGTTTATTTTATATTTTTAGTTTAGTATATTTTTAAGTTTAGGACTAAGTTTAAGTTTTTATTTTATTTTATTTTTTTATTTAGATTTAGGTTTTTTTATTTATTTTCATTTTAGGTTTTATTTGATTTAGGTTTATATTTTTAAGTTTTAAGGATTTAGGGTTTAGGGTTTACGATTTAGGCTAAAGGGTTTTGGGTTATGTTAAGGTTTGTGGTTTGGGGTTTAGGGTTTAGGATTTAAGGTTGTAGGGTTTAGTGTTCAGGGTTTAAGATTTAGGGTTTTAGGGTTTAGGGTTCATGGTTTAGTGTTTTAGGGTTTAGGGTTTAGGGTTTAATATTTAGGGTTTAGGGTTTTTTGGGTTTAGGGTTTAGTTTAGGACTTAGGGTTTACTGTTTAAGGTTTTAGGGTTTAGGGGGTTTAGGGATTTTTAGTTTAGGGTTTATGATTTAGGGTTTAGGGTTTATGTTAGTTTAGGGTTTAGGGTTTAGGTTTTAGGGTTTAGGTTAGTTTAGGGTTTATGGTTTAGGTTAGTTTAGGGTTTAGGGTTTAGGTTTAGCTTAGGTTTTGGGTTTAGGGTTTTGGGTTTAGGGTTTAAGGTTTAGGGGGAATCCACATGTTGTAAAATCTAAAAGGAGAGAAATTCTTTAAACTATTAAAATTATTTTTAATAGAAACCCAAGAGGAGCATGATCAGACAAGGTTCTGCTTAAATGATCTATAAAAGTAATAGGTCATTGAGTAATCCAATTAGTATTAAAAAGAATCCTATCCAACCTTTACCAAAGTCTAGAGTTTTGCCATGTTTAATTAGAACCCTTAAAACCAATATTATTCAAATTACAATCAAGGATCATATTAAAAAATTCTTCCATGGAATGAATATTAGGAGAGCAACCACCACTTCTTTTAGAAGAGAACAAAATAGTATTGAAATCACCACCAACAAACCAAGGTTTACTGATAGAGGTGGCAAAATTAGTCAAGTTATCCTAATGAAGATTTCTACCATATATATTACAAGATTCATAAACAGAAGAGCCCAAAACATAATAACCACCATAAGAGATTTGAGCATTGATAAGTTGATAAAAATCATCAAGAATAGAAACGTCTATAAAGTTATTCCAAAATCACCAAACCTTATTACTAACATTAGAGAAAATTTTTTTGAAACCGATCATTCTAGCAACATGGGTAATTTTATTAGCATGAATAAGTGGTTCAAGACTAATAAGTAAGGAAATATTATGGATACAAAAAAGATTTCTAATACGGTTATGAATATAGAGGGAACCAATCCCTCTAACATTCAAAACTAAAAAAATAAACATAACAAAAGAAAAAGGGGGAGGGGAGAGTAAAAGTTAATTAAGAGAAGATAGAGAGGTCGCAACAACTATAGTGTTTCTTAGCAATTTGGGATGAAAATTTTTTACAATTTTTTTTTCGAATATAAAGTTTGGAAGCCATTTTCTTTGCCCTTTGAATCATCATTCGAAAAGGATTTAGCAACATTAGGCATAGATTTAGGAGAAATCTCTTGATGAGAAGTGAATTCTCTTTCTTCCAAGACACTAGAATTTATTAAAGACAAATGAGCTTCAGAAATAACAAGGGAGGGAGCAGAAACTAATTTATTAAGAAGGCAAGTGGGAACACTAAACCGTTCTTCAACATTAGCCAAATTATTAGATAAAAGCAAATCTTTTTGAAAGCTAAATCATCTTGAATTTGGAATATGGATTCAAGTTTATCAACTTGATTACCATGAGGTATTAAAGCCATATTCACCATTGAATTAGAATGATGCATAGTATTAAATTCCTCATTTATGTTCTCCATTAAAGCTTCATTTTTATCTATCAAAGCTAGCAAGGATGCAAGGATCAAATTGGATTAAATAGAATCCTCATTCAAAAGTTTAGAAAAGCCATTATTGTTCACATTAGAAGCCTTCAGTTGCATAGAAGAAGTAAGAGGTAAAACAACATTATTAGAAACATTCAAAGAATCCTTTTTCCAAAGTACTTTTTTCATATTTAATAGTGGTTGCCATAGGGTTAGGAACATAAGTTTCCTTAATAGGGATTTTCTTTTTTAGGTGAGGATGAAGAATGAAATATTCAGAATTATCATGCACTTGGATTTTATAGTGAGAACAAAAGACATGGAAATTTTCAAATTCAATTATTTGCATGTAACCGTAATTTTTAGATTCCAACTACATTTTTTTGGAGGGTTTCTTGGTAATGTCTAATTCAATAAGGATTCTAGCCACTAAAGGATGAGATTTCATAGCCGTTGCCAAATCAATTTGCAATGAACAACCAAATAAAGCACCCACAATAAAAGGTGATAATTGATGAAATGGATTTACATATTGGGGAGAGAAATCCAAACCAAAATGATTGGGAATTAAGGTTCAGGGTTTAGGGTTTAGGGTTAGAGTTTCGGGTTTAGGTCACGGTTTAGAGTTTATGGTTTAGGGTTAAGGCTTTAGGGTTTAGGATTTTTTGGGTTTAGGATTTAGGGTTTGTTTAAGGCTTAGAGTTTAATTACAGTTTAGGGTGTAGGGTTTTAGGGTTTAGGGATTACTATTTAGGTTTTAGGTTTTAGGGTTTAGGGTTTACAGTTTGGGGTTTAAGGTTTGGGTTTAGGGTTTTTTAGTATTTATGGTTTAGGGTTTAGGGTTTGGGGTTGTAGGTTTAGGGTTTAGTTGAGACTTTAGGGTTTAGGGTTTAGGATTTATGATTTAGGGGGTTTTAAGGGTTTAGGGTTTGGGCTTTAGGGTTTAGGGTTTAAGGTTTTTTTCTTTTTTTTTTCTTTTTTTCTTTTTTAAATTAAGTAAAAGTTTTTATTTATTTATTTTAGCTTATTTTATTTTTAATTTTTATTTAGGTTTATTTTTATTTTTATTTAGCTTAGTTTATTTATTTTAGGTTTATTTATTTTTGTTTAAGTTTTTTATTTTAGTTTATTTTTTAACTTTAGGTTTAGGTTTAGGTTTAATTTTTATTTTTATTTTATTTTTATTTTTTTTAGATTTTATTTTTTATTTTTAGATTTAGGTTTAGTTTTTTATTTTAATTTTTAAAGTTTATTTTATTTTTATTGTAGGTTTAGTTTTTATTTATTTTAGTTTTTTATTTTTAAGTTTATTTTTTTTAGTTTGGTTTTGGTTTTTATTTATTTAATTTTAGTTTAGTATTTATTTTTTATTTTTTTATTATTTTAGGTTTTAGTTTAGGTTTAGGTTTAGGTTTAGGTTTAGGTTTTAGTTTCTGGTATTTAATTTAATTTATTTTTTATTTTATTTAGTTTTAGGTTATTTATTTATTTTATTTTTAGGTTTTATTTAGCATTGGTTTAGGTTTTTAGGTTTTTAGGGTTTAGGGTTTAGGGTTTATGTTTAAGATTTAGGGTTTAGGGTTTAGGGTTTAGGTTTGTAGGTTTTTGGATTTTGGGTTTAAGGTTTAAGGTTTAGGGTTTTTTTATTTTGTTGTTTAAATTTAGGGTTTAGGGGTTTTAGGGTTTAGAGTTTAGTGTTTTGTGCTTAGGATTTAGGTTTTAGGTTTAGGGTTTATGTTTTAGTTTAGAGTTTAGGGTTTACAGTTTTGGTTTTAGGTTAATGGTTTATATTTTAGTTTAAATTTTAGGGTTTATGGTTTTTTTAATAAAGAATAAATTCAGATTCAACATTTCATCTTTTCAATTTCATCAACCAAGTAGCACACCAAGTTTTATAAGACATAAGCGATGACATATATGAAAAATGAGCACACATAGAGCAAATGAGAAATACTAGATAATTAGAATTATCTTTATTGGAAGGACATATTTCCATAAGGCGCAGATCGGATTGGCCATTCTTTAGTTTTTCTAGTTTCCATTAGAACCACCTCCTCCTCTTGAGCAAGGGGATCCGCCATCATATCACTGATCTCTCCCTCTGCCACCACCATGGTTGTAACCTCCACTGCTCCTCCGGCCTCCATAACTGCCACCTTTGTATCCACCAGCACCTCTAGATCCCTAACCACCACTGCGATAACCGTCGCCTTTGCCTTCACCTCCAACGCCAGATCTAGACTGAACCTAGTTGACGGTGATGTCCTTGCCGTCAAAGTTCTTCCCATTCTTAGGGTTTAGGTTTCAGTTTAGGTTTATTAGCTTTTAGGGTTTATGTTTATTTTTTTATTTTTTTTGTTACTTTGGGGTTATGGGGATTAGTTTAGTAGGGTCAGTGGATGGAGAGTGGTAACATTTAGTTTAGAAGGTCAAAGGAGGGTTTAGAGTTAGCCCAGAGAACGTCAGTTTAAAGCCCAGTGCCCAGGATCTTCAGCCAGTCCAGGGCCCAGGTCAGGGCCCATCCTGGGCCTGGCCCAGGCATGTGGCCCATTTAGTGGCTTTAGCTCAGCCCAGTGACTGGCCAGGCACAAAAGCCCAGGGTCCTAGGTTGCCCAGGGCCTAGGCCCAGGGTCCCAGGGCCTCTGGCCCAGGGCCTAGGGCCCAGGGTCATGGCTCAGTGGCCCAGGGCCTATGGCCTGGTAGAGGCCCAACGCCTGGCTCAGTGATCAGTGGCCTGTATAGGTCTGTCTGGGCTTTACTCAGCCTCAGCCCAGGCCCAGGGCCCAAGATCGGCCCATGGTCTTTTGTGCCCAGGTGGCTCAGGCGTGGCTTAGCCTGGTGGCCCAGGGCAGGTCAGCCTAGGTTTTTTATACTGATCTTTTAAATTAAGGCTCCAGTTTTATTTAGCTCAGGTTAAGAGGTCTGTATAGGTTAGTAGGGTGGAGGTAGGGTCTGGGATGTGGTTTAGGTGCTTTGTGATAGTTTAGAGAGTTATTTTTATGGTATTTATGATTTAAGGTTTTTTAAATTTTAGGGTTTATTTAGGGTTTGTGGGTTTTAGGTTTTAGTTTCTGCTTTGTTTTAGTTTAGGTTTAAGGTTTAGGGTTTAGGGTTAATGGTTTTTTTTAACAAAGAACAAATTCAGATTCAACATTTCTTCTTTTTGATTTTATCAATCAAGTAGCACACCAAGTATTCTAAGATGCTAGAGATGACATAGATAAACACTGGGCACACGTAGAGCAAATTAAAAACTCTAGATAAATAGAACTTTGAAGACACAGCCATAGATCGGATGGCATCTTTTGTTTCTTTCTCCATCAACCACCTTCTTGAAGGGATCCGCCATCATATCCTTTATCTCATCCTCCACCACCTGGTTGTAACCTCCATCGCCATCCTCCTCCATAAACCTCCATACCCACCAAGACCTAGATCCCCACCACCACCGTGATAAACACTACCTTCGCTTTCGCCTCCATGACCAGATTTAACCTTGACTGGATGCCCCGCCATCAAGGTTCTACCCATTCTGGTTTAGATTTATGTTTAAGTGTTAGCTTTAGAGTTGGGTTTATTTTTTTTATTTATTTACTTTTGCTCAGCCAGGAGGGTTTGGGGTGCAGTGATTTAGGGTTTTAGGCCCAGGATTTTCAATTATTTTACAATTTTGGTTTAGGGTTTAGGTTTGTGGTTTATGGTTTAGCCTGTTAAGGTCAAGTGACCATTTTAGGATTTAGGGTCAGTTTATTTTCAGGGCCCAGGTCAGCCCAAGATTAGTTTTAGTGGCCAGTGTCAGCCCAGTAGTGGCTCAGAAGCTCAGTATAGGGCCCAGCCTGGGGCCCAGGGCTCAGTGGCCACGCCTGGGTCTCAGCCTCAGGGCCCAGGGCCCAGTACTCAGGTCAGCCCACAGGCCCAGTGGCCCAGCTCAGAGTCAGTGGCCTCAGCCCAGGGCTAGTGGCTGGGGTCTGTCTTTAGCTCAGGGGCCTGGTCAGTGCCTAGGCTCAGTGGCCCAGGGCTCAGCCTTCAGTACTCAGGCTCAAACCCCATGATCTTCAGGGCCCAAGATCTGGCCTTTAGTGGGCCCAGGGTCATCAATCTTGCAAGCCCAGGGCCCACAATAGGGCCTAGGGCCCAGTGGCTATTATCTGTGGTAGAAACGAGGGTTTAATGCCCAGGGCTCAGGGTTCACTCCAGTCTGGGTTTTATTTCTTCCTAGTAACCCAGAAGTTTAATTTTTATTAATTTTATTTATTTAGTATTATTTTATATTTTATGTTTAATTTAATTTTATATATTAGTATTTTATATAAGTCCATTATTTAGTTTATATTTTATTTATTTATTTATTTTGTTTTTTATTTTTAGATTTAGCTCAATTTATATTATTTATGTAGGTTTAGGTTTTATTTTAGTCATTTTAGGTTTAGTTTAAGGGTTTTCACGTTAATTTATTTTAGTTTAATATTTTAACCACTAGTTTAGGGTTAGCCAAGATCTTTAAGCGAGGTTTAGGTTTATTTATAGTTTAGATTTTATTTTTATCTAGTTTAAGTCTGAAGAGAGTCAGTTATCTTTATTTAAGTTTAGATTAACACTTTCCTTTAATCCACGATTTTTATTTATATTTTATTTTATTTTATTTATCCACCTCAGCCCATGTCTGGGGGTCATAAGGCCCATGGCCTGGGTTAAGTCAAGGTCAGGTCATGGTTTTATAAGGTTTTAATCATTTAAGACTTAGGTTAGGCTTTTACCCAGGGTCAGTTTGTGATCTCAGATTTGGATTAGTGGTTGTGCACAAGGCTCAGTACTAGTGTCAAGGGCCTGCTTTGGCCCAGTGGCCTGGATTTTCAGGTTTAGAGCCAGAGCCTGGGCCTGACTCCAGGGCCTTTTGGGTCAGTGGCCCATGGCCCAGGTCCTGTGGCCCAGGGCTCAGAGCTCAGTGGCTCAGCCTAGGGGCTCAGGGCCTGGGCCCAGGGCCTGTGGCCCAGCTCACCTGCCAGCCCAGGGCCTGGCTCAGGGCCCAAAGCCCAGTGGGCCTAGCACTAGTGGCTCAGCCAGCTCTGGCTGCCTAGTTTAGGGCTCAGATCAGTGGCCCAGCGCCTTAGGGTCTGCTCAGGGCCGAGTCAGGAGTCCCAGGCCTGATCCAGGGTCTGAGCCTGGACCTCACCCATCTGTGGCCGCCCAAAAACCCATAGTGCCTAAGACTCCTAGCCCAGCTGCAAGAGGATCAAGAACTAGGGTGTAAGCTAGTTTAAAAGGGTGGGCTCATTATTATTTAGGGTCAGGATTAATGGTCTTATTTTTGGGCTTCAATTTTACCTGGCCAGTTTAGGGTTTTAATTTATTTTTTTCTTAAATCAAGTCCAAGTTTTATTTAGTTTAATTTGATTTTATTTTAGTCTATTTTATTATTTTATTTATTTTAATTATAATTTATTTGTTTAGTTTATTAAGTTCATTTATTTTAGTTTATTTTATTTATTTATTTTTTTTTAGGCTTTAATTTTATTTAGATTTAGTTTCAATTATTTTATTTTTAGGTTTAGGTTTAAGTTTTATTTTAGGTTTATTTTTTCTTTTATAGTAGTTTCACGCTTAATTTATTTTTTATTTTTATTTTATTTAAGTAGTTTAGGTTTATTTTAGGTGAGGTTTAGGTTTATTTATTTTAGTAGGTTTAGTTTATTTTATTATGTTTAAGTCTATGAAGTTTAGAGTTTTATTTTATTTTTTAGGTTTTGTGACCAATTTTACTATAGGATCTTATAGTTTATTATCTTATTTTTATCATTTTACAGGTCATGAGGGCCTGTCAGGCAGTGGATCAGGGCCTAGTGGCCTTGGTCCCGGTTTAATGGGGTCATGGTTGTGGCTCAGTGGTCATCACTACCCCAGAGTGGCCCAGGGTCACCAGGGCTTTCAGTTAGCCCAGGATCTAAGATCAAGGTTTAGGCAGGCTCAGGATCAGCCTAGCGCTCAGGATCACACAGGGTCCCAGTGGCCCAGGATAGAGCCCAGGACGCTTGTGCACCTGGTCAGCCCAGGATCAGGGCCTATGTCAGCCTTAGAGCCCAGGGCCTTTGCCTAGGGCCCAGGCCTAGGGTCATGGCCTGCAGAGATCAGCTCATGGTCAGCCTCTGTGGCCTCAGTGGCCCAGCCTGGCCAGCCCACGCCTCAGGGCCCAGGATCCCTGCCTGGCTGCCTATGATCACCAGGGCCAAAGCCCAGGGCCCAATGCCCAGGGGTCAGGGCCCAGCTCAGGGCTGCCTGGCCTCATTTTTAGCCTAGGGGTGGCTCAGGCCCTTTGGGGCCCAGCCTCAGGTAGGGCTCAGGATTTTCTTATACTGATTTTTTTTCTTAAATTAGTGTCGTAGGTTTTAGTTTATTTAGTTTATCTTTATATTTATTTTAGTATTTTATTCTTTTATCTAGGTTTTTATTTTATTAAGTTTTATCCATTTTATATTAGTTTATTTATTTATTTTAATTTTATTTTATTTTATTTTTAGGTTTAGGTTTTATTTTTTTAATTTAAGTCTCATTTTAATTTTATTTTTTAGGTTTTTTTAATGTTTATTTAGTTTATTTTTTAGTTTTACATTTTAGGTTTAGTTTATTTTATTTTAGTTAATTTTTTCATTTAGTTTCATTAGATTTTTTTAGATTTTAGTTTAGTTTCTTTTTATTTAGGTTTAGATTTATTTTGTTTTTATTTTAGGTTTAGGTTTTTTTTTTTAGTTTAGGGTTTAGGTTTTATTTTTTATTTATTTTTAGTTTTTATTTTAAGGTTTATATTTTATGTTTAGTTTTATATTTAGTTTTTATTTTATTTTACATCAGTATATTTATTTTATTATACATTAGTATTTTATTTATTTTTATTCCAGGTTTATTTTATTTAGCATAAAGTTTTATTTATCTTTTAGTCATTCATAGTATCTTATTTTATTTTAGGCCCAGGTAAGTAGTTTAGTAGGCTCCCATTTTAATATTTTTATAGGTCAGCCTGGGAGATTATTTTGGCTATTTAGGGTGGTTGTGTCAGGAGATTCAGTGAGGTTGGGCCTTCAGCCCAGGGCCCAGGTTTAGGGCTCAGGGCCCAGGGCCTGGGGTAGGATTTAGGGCCCATGGTCACAGGTTTGTGATCCGTGGCTCAGTGGCCTAGCTTTGGCTAGGGTTTTTGGTGGGTTTAGTGTTTAGCTTTAGGGTTTAGGATTTAGGTTTTAGGTTTTAGTTTAAGGTTTATGTTTTTGTTTAGGGTCAGTTTTAGGTTAATGGTTTTTTCTCTAGAACAAATTTAGGTTAAAGATTTCTTCTTTTTAATTCATCAATCAAGACACCAAGTTTTCTAAGATGATAACAGATAAAAAAATTAGCTTATAGAGCAAATCAAAAATCTTAGATAACTAGACTCTTTATAAAGACACAGTTCCATAAGTAGATAAGATCAGCTCTTCATTAGTTCCAGTAATATGTTTTCAAGTATCCGCCATCTTATCCTATCTTTCCACCACCAGCCACCAATTGTAATCTTCATCACTTGTCCCTCCTCCATAAATGCCACCACCATATCCACCAGATCCGATCCCCACCAACACTATGATAATCAGCCTCTAGAATTAGATCTAACCGATCTTAACTGATGTTCCTTCCATCAAGGTTATCTGTGGTTTAGCTTTAGGTTTAATTTTATTAGCTTTAGGGTTTAATTTTATTTTTTTCATTTAGTTATTTTTAGGTTTAGGGTTTATGATTTAGATTTAGGTTTATGATTTAGGTTTAGATTTTAGTGTCATTTTCAGTGGGTTTTAGTTTGGGTTTTATTTTTTTTAAGTATAGAGTTTAGGGTTTTATTTTAGGTTTAGGGTTTATGTTTTAGTTTATGGTTTAGGGTTTAGGATTTAGGGTTTGTGCTTTTTTAATTGGGAATAAAATCAGATTAAACATTTCCTCTTTTAGATTTCATCAAGCACCAAGTTTTGTAAGACATAAGTGATGACAAAGATAAAAATGAGCATTATAGAGAAATGAAATAGCCTAGATAACTAGCTTTATTGTAAAGACACACCCATAAGTAGTAGATCTTCATTTTAGATTCTAGCTATAACTACCTGCCTCAAGTAGGGATCCACCATCATATACCTCCACCACCACCATGATGTATCCATTGCTCATCTTGCCTCCATAATGCCACCTCTATATCCACTAAAACCTAGATCACCACCATCAGATAATCGCCACCTTTTTCTCCACAATGATAGGTAGTTAATGATGTTCCTCCATCAAGGTTCTCCCATTTTTTTCTAGGAGTTTTAATATTTTATTTTACAGTAGGTAAGGTTTAGATGGGTCAGGGTTAGAGGATTTTAGATTTTGTGAGTGGGTTTTTAGGTTATCAAGATAGTTTAGGGCCCAGGGCCTGGCAAAGGGTTTAGGGGTTAGGGTTTTATAGATTATATGTAGTTTTAAGCACATGGTTTTGGCTTCAGATTTGTGGTTGTTTAGTTTATAGGATGGCCTCTAATTAGTCAGATTTCTCATCATCAGTAGAACAATTTCAGATCTTTCATTCTCCGTGTAGATCTATCTCATCCTAACCCCCTCTTCAGTAACCCAGGGCCTACCCATCAAGATCATCCCACCATCAGCACTCCTTCCATCTCTCTCATTCAGCCATCATCCAATCCTCACCACAACTCATCCTAGATCCTCCACCACCTCATGCCCATATCTCCACCTCACCCACCAGCATGATCCCCACTCAACCTCCAGCAGGCTCAGAGCCTCTGTCCCTGGCCCTCCTAGGTCCCAGCCCATTCTTTAGTCAGTTTATTTTTAGTTTATAATTTTAGTTTTTTTTTTTATTTAGTTAAATTTTAGGTTAGTTTGTGGTTTGTGGTTATTTAGGTTTAGATTTTAGTGTTTAGTGGGTTGGGGTTTAGGGTTTGGCTCAGGGCTTTAGGGTTTAGGGCCTAGTTTAGGGTTAGGTTTAGGGTTTAGGTTTTAGGTTTTAGTTTAGGTTTAGTTTGGGGATTTGATTTGGCTTTTTTTAATGGTAATCTGGGATTCAACATTTCTCAAATTTCATCAGCAGCAAGCTTAGTAAGATGACATAGATGTTGAGCCCATGGCCTCAGTTAGATGCCAGAACTCATTATAAAGACACCTTCTCAGGTCTTGATCATTTATCAGGGCCTCCACCCTCCTCTCAGCACAGGCCCCATCATATCCCTGACTGGCCTCCACCACCACCATGGCTCTAACCTCAGCCACCTGCCCATAATAGCCATAGGCTCACATCAACCCAGGCCTCACTCACTCATTAGTTTTTTAGCCTTTTATTGCCTTCACTTTATTACTTTTGCCTTTTTCTGGCTTTTCTAGTTTAGCTTTATTACTTAGCCCTTTTTTTAATTTTTTTTTTTACTTTACTTTTTTTTTTAGTTTTCTTTTTGCCTTTTATTTTTTTTTTTTTTTTTATTTTAGGTTATTTTGCTTTTTTTTATTTTTTTAGGTTTTATTTTTTTATTTCTTTTATTTCCTGGCTTTTTAGTCTAGTTTTTCAGTTTAGTTTATTTTTTTATTTTTTTCTTTTTAGTTTTTTTTTTTTTTTTCTTAGATTTTACATTATTTCTGTTGGTTTTCTAGTTTTTTTTCTTACATATTTTCAACATTATTTTCTTTTATTATTTTTTTTTAAATAAAAAATTTTATTCTTTCTAAAAAAATTCAAAAACAAATGGTTTAGTCATAAGCTATTTATTTATGTTTATAAATTTTTACCATAAAAGTTTTGTTTTTAAGATTTTTTTATTATTTTATTTTTTAGTTTTCTTCTCATTGATTTACTTTATTTTCTTTTAAAAATTTTCTTTTTTCATTTATTTTTTTTCTATCATTAACTTAAATTCCACCTATAACACACCACCTTTATCCACCAAGACCCTTAGATCCACCAAAGACCTCCAGATGGTTGTGGTTTAAGGTCAAGGATGTTAGAGTTTGGGGAAGTGGGGCTTTTTTAGGGTTTGTAGTTTAGGATAGCTGATTTAAGGATAATTTAGGTTTGTGTACTGTGATAGTTTTAGGGTTTACATTTAATGTTTAGAGTTTTGGGAGTGACTGGATTTAAGGTTTAGGAGGGTTATGTTTTTTTTTTTAGGATTTAGTTGCCAAGGTTTAGGTTTAGGGTTTAGGATTTTAGATTTAAGAGTTTAGGTTTATGTGGTTTAGGTTTTTTTTTAAATTTTTAAAATTTTTAAATCAAATAAATGAGTAGGTAGATTTATTTTGTTTATATAGTTATTTTATTATTAATTAGTTTATTTTATTATTTTATCTTTATTTAGATTCATTTTATTTATCTAGTTTATTTATTTTAGGTTTATTTATTTAGATCAGTCTTTATCTTTGTATTTTCTAAATTTAGCTCAGTTTATTTTTAGCCTTTAATTTAATTATTTTTATTAGCTTTATTTTATTTTAGGTTATGTATTTTATTTTATCTTTTAGGTCCAGTTTTAGGCCTTTTAGTCCTGGGCCCAGGCCCAGCTCAGCCCAGCTCAGGTCAGTGCTTCAGGCCAGAGGTCAGCTCAGGGCTCACAGGTCAGCAGGGCCCAGGGCCTAGGTCTGCTTGGCCAGTTATCTTTAGCTCAGGGTTTAGGGTTTAGTCCTTTAGGGCCCAGGCTCAGGGTAGGATTTAGAGTCAGTAGGAATTATGGCCTGGTATGGTTTAGGGCCTACTGGGAATTGAGTTTATGGATTTTAAGTTTAAGGTTTAGAGTTTAGGTGAGGTGGTTTAGGGTAGGTTTGGGTTTAGTTTATATTTTGTTTTTAGGTTTAGGTTTAGTGGCCTAAGGTTTAGTTTGAGTTTAAAGTTTAGGTTTAGGTTTTAGTTTAGGGTTTAGGGTTTAGGTTTTTTTTAATAGAGAACAAATTCATATTCAACATTTCTTCTTTCAATTTAGCCAACCAAGCATCAAGATTTCTGTAAGTGACTATATATAAAAAAAGGGAATGCATAGAGCAAATCAAAACCCATAGATAACTAGAACTATCTCATTTGAAAGACAATTCCATAAGCAGATCAAATCGATCCGCTTCTAGCCCCATCAAACACCATAACCTCAAGGAAAGAAGATCTGCCATGATATCCTTGATCTATCCTCCATCTAACACTCTCAGAACTCCTCGCCTCCATAACCAAAGCCTACCACCACCTCCATATCCACTAGCACCTCCAGATCCCCACCACCACTACTTAAAATCACCTCCACTCCATCGCCCATCTAGATTGAGTAGAGTTGATGCTGATGTTCTTACCGTCAATGTTCTTCCCATTATTAGGGTTTAAGTTTAGGTTTATTAGGTTTTAGGGCTTAGCTTTATTTTTATATTTATTTAGTTTCATTAGGCTTAGGGTTTAGGATTTATGGTTTAGTGTTAGGGTTTAGGGCTTTAGGTTTAGGATAGGGTTTAGTGGTCAGGTTTAGGGTTGTGGGGTTAGGTAGGGCCAGTGGAGTATCTTTATAGGTCAGGGTTTAGGGTGGGAGCCTGGCTCAGGGCTAGGGCTTTAGGATTTGCTTTAGCTCAGTGGGTAGGCCTGTAGGATCTGGAGGGGGTGGTGTAAGGGTTGGGAGGGTTTTATTTATTTATATTATTTTTAAATCATGCAAACCAAAGGCTCTCAGATTATGTTTATTTTTTATTTCTTAGTTTATTTTATTTTTTAATATTTAGTAAAATTTTATTTTTATTTAGTTTAGTTATTTATCTTGTATTTTTATTTTAGTTTAGATTTTATTTTGTTAATTTTAGGTTTAGGTTTATGTTTATTCATAGTTTAGTAATATTTTATTTTGTTTTTTAGTTTAGTATTTATTTTTTATTTTAGGTTTAGGTTTAGGTTTTATTTTATTTTTAAGTGAGGTTTTTTTTTTATTTTAGGTTTATTTCTATTTTTACTTTTTTATGTTTATTTTTTTTATTTTATTTTATTTAGTTTAGGTTTAGGTTTAGTATTTATTAGATCCATGTTTTATTTATTTTAGTTTAGCATATTTTAGTTTAGTTTAGTTTATTTTATTTTATTTTAGGTTTATGCCTTTTTTTAGTTTAGGTTTATGTTTTATTTTATTTGTTTCTTAGGTTTTATTTTAAGGTTTATTTTTTATGTTTAGTTTTATATTTAGTTTTATTATTTTATTTTATGTTTCTTTTCTTTTTTATTATATGTTTTGTTTTATTTTATTTTAAATTTTATCTAAGGTTTATTTTATTTTTAGATAGTTTATGTTTTTTATTTAAGTTTATTATTAGTTTATCTTATTTTTAAGGTTTAAGTTTAGTTTAGGTTTTATTTTATTTTATTTTATATTTTATTTAGATTTAGGTTTATTTATATTTATATTTTATTTAGAGGTTTAAGTTTAAACCTTTGGGTTAGTTGTGGTATGGTTATGGTCAGGGTCTGGGGCTCAAGTAGGGCTGGGTAAGCCCAGGATTAGGGCTAGGGTGGCCCAGGTTTGTGGCCTGGGGTCTTAATTTTATTTTATCTTTTAGGTTTAGTTTTATTTTAGGTTATTTTAGGTTTTATTTTTAATTTATTTAAATTTAGGTTTAGTTTATTTTTAGCCTAATATATTATTTAGTTTAGGTAGTAGTTTAGTTTATTTGTGCCTGCCTATATTGTTTATCTTTAGTACCATTTTGTGCTAAGTCTTTTAATCTTTAGGTTTTATTTTATTTATTTTAGGTTTTAGATTAACATTTTTTAAGTTTAGGTTTTATTTAGTTTGTTTTATTTTATTTTATGTTTATTTTATTTCATCATGTATTTTTATTTTATTTAGGTTTTATTCTATTTTAATTTTAGTCTAAGTTTTTTATATTTTATTTTAATTTATTTTTATTAGTTTGTGTTATTTTATTTTTTAGTTTAGGTTTTAGCCAAGTACCATTTTATTTTACATTTTATTTTATTTAGGTTTAATGTATAGGGTTTATTTTATTTTTAAGTTTTATTTTATTTAGGTAAAGGTTTTTATATTTTTAGGGTTTAAGATTTAAAGTTAAGTATTTGCGATTAATGGTTTAGGGTTATAGCTTTAGGATTTAGGGTTTATGATTTAGGGTTTAAGGTTTAGGGATTAAGGTTTCGGGTTTAGCGTTTAGGGTTTTTTTTAGTATAAAGTTTAGGGTTTTTAGAGTTTAGGGTTTAGGGTTTAGGGTTTAGGGTTTATGTTTTAGTTTATTGTTTAGGGTTTATGGTTTTTTTTAACAGAGAACAAATTCAGATTCAACATTTTTTTTTATTTCATCAAGCAAGTAGCACACTAAGTTTCGTAAAAGACAAGCGACGATATAGATAAAAAATGAGCAAGCCTAGAGCAAATGAAAAACCCTAGATAATTAGAACCGTCCCCACTATAAAGACACAATTTCATAAGTAGTGGATCAGATCGTCTGTTCTTTAGATTCTCTAGTTCCCATCTGAACTACCCCTGCCTATCTAGTAGCGGGATCCGCCATCATATCCCTGATCTCTCCCGCAGCCACCACCATGGCTATAACCTCCATTGCTCGTCCTGCCTCCATAACCGCCACCACCATATCCACCAGAACCTCTAGATTCCCACCACCACTGCGATAATTATTGCCTCTACCTTAGCCTCCACGACCAGATCTAGATTGACTTAGTTGACGGTGATGTTCATGCCGTTAAGGTTCTACCCATTCTTAGGGTTTAGGTTTAGGATTATTAGCTTTTAAGGTTTAGCTTTATTTTTTTGTTACTTTAGGTTTAAGTTTATGTTTTATGCTTTAGGGTTTAGGGATTAGGGTGTACGATTTAGGTTTGGCTTTGTGTTTTGGGTTTGTTTAAAGTTTTGGTTTAAGGTTTTAGTGTTTAGGGTTTAGTGGTTAAGGTTTAGGTTTAGTGTTTAGGTTTATGGTTTTCGTGTTTAGGGTTTAAGGTTTAGGTTTAGGGTTTAGATTTTAGTTTAGGGTTTAGGGTTTAAGGTTATTTTTTTAATAGAGAACAAATTCATATTCAACATTTCTTGTTTTTGATTTAACCAACAGAGTAGCGCTCTAAGTTTTCTAAGGCACAAGCGACGATATAGATAAAAAATGAGCACACATAGAGCAAATCAAAAACCCATAGATAATTAGAACTATCTCTACTATAAAGACACATTCCCATAAGCAGTAGATCAGATAGGTCGATCTTTAGTTTCTCCAGTTCTGATCAAAACCACTACCACCTATCGAACAGCAGGATCCACCATCATATCCTGCATCTATCCCCATGACCAAAGATGGTCAGAACCTCTTTCTCTCCTCCTACCTCCATAACCACCACTGCTCCTACCACCACGTTCATATCCACTAGCACCTCCAAATCTCCCACCACCATTATGAAAATTGCCGCCTTCGCCTTTGCCTCCATCGTTAGATCTAGATTGATCCTAGTTGATGCTAATGTTTTCAGCCTTCCCATTAGATTTGGTTTAGGTTTAGGAGGTTTAGGTTTAGGGTTTAAATTTATTTATATTTATTTAGCTCAGCTCAGTGTTGGGCTGGAGTGTAGGGAGGGTTTTGGGTTTGGGTTTAGGGTCAGAGCCCAGAGCCCAGGTAGCCCAGGGCTTAGGGTTTAGGTGGCCCAGGTCAGCATCAGAGTGGTTTGGCCCAGTGTGATTATGGTGGCTCAGGGCCTGTGGCCCAGGTGTGGGCCCAGGTCACCAGGGCCCAGGTCAGCCCAGTGCCTAGAGACGAGGGCCTAGGGCCTAGGGCTCAGGGCCCATGGCCCAGGATCAGGGCCTGGGCTCCCGCTCAGTTTTAGGTCTGAGGCTCAGATCTTAGAGTGGTTTGTTAATTTATTTTATTTTTATTTTAAATTAGGCAACCCAGGTTTAGGTTTGGTTTATTTAGTTTATTTTTTTTGTTTATTTTAGTTTATTTTATTTTATATTTATATTTAGGTCGATTTTATTTTTATTTAGTTTAATTTATTTATTTTAGGTCTATGTATTTTAGTTTAGATTTTTTTTAGTTTATTTTTTATGTTCAGGTTTAGGTTTAGCTTTATTGTATAATTTATTTTTATTTTTATTTTATTTTTTTAGGTTTAGGATTTCTTTTTTATTTTTAAGTTTATGTATAGGTTTTTATTTTATTTTTTAAAGTTGAGATTCTTGATTTTTATTTTAGGTTTATTTTTAGTTTTTATTTTTTTACTCTAAGTTTGAGTTAATTTTTCTTTTATATTTTTTTATTTAGTTTAGGTTTAGGTTTAGGTTTAGTTTATTTTAGGTTTAGGTTTAGGTTTTATTTGTTTTAGTTTAGTTTAATTTAGTTTAGGTTTAGGTTTATTTTATTTTTATTTTATGTTTATGTTCATTTTGTTTAGGTTTTATTTTAGGTTTAGGTGTTTATTTAGTTTTATTTTATTTTATTTTATTTTAGGTTTATTTTATTTTATTATTTAGGTTTTGTTTATTTTATTAGTTTTTTATGATTTATTTATTTTATTTTTTTATAGGTTTTAGTTTAGGTTTTGTTTTATTTTATATATTTTATTTTTGTCAGTTTTTTGTTTATTTTATTTCTAGTTTTATTTTGTTTTGGTTTAGGTTTTAGTTTTGGGTTTAGGGTTTTAGGTTTACTAAGGGTTTAGGGTTTTAAGGTTTAGTTTAGTTTCGTGTTTATTTAGGGGTTTTAAGGGTTTAGGATTTAGGGTTTAGCTTTTAGCTTTTGGGTTCACATTTTAGTTTAGGGTTTAGGATTTATGCTTTTTTTTAAAATAAAAGAAATCAAATTCATATTCAACATTTCGTTTTCTTGATATCATTAATTAAGTAGCACACCAACTTTTCTACGATAGAAGCGACAAATAGATAAAAAATGTGCATGCACAGAGCAAATGAATAACCCTTGATAACCATAACTGTCTCTAATATACATACACATTTTGATAAGCAAGATGATCATTCTTCGCTTTCTCACCCAGCCCACCTTGACCTCTTGATTTGCGGGTTCCACCATCATATCCTCGATCTCTCCCTCCGCCACCAACACGAACGTAATCTACCTCGCTCCTCCTGCCTCCATAATCACCACTGCTCCAACAACCACCTTCATATCCACTAGCACCTCCAGATCCTGCACCACCACTATGATAACCGCTGCCTATGCCATCACTTCAACTACCAGATCTAGACTAAGCCTGGTTGATGGTGATGTTCCTACCGCTGCACCTCCCATTCTTAGGGTAGTTTAGGTTTATTAAGTTTTAGGGTTTATCTCTTTTTTTTAATTTGTTTATTTACTTTAGGTTTAGTTTAGAGTTTTGGTGGTTTAAGGTTTGTCAGTTTGGGCCAGGGTTTAGGGGTTTAGGGGTTTTAACCATTTTATGGCTTAGGTTTAGGGTCAGGGTCCATTTTAATTAGGGTTTAGCTTTAGGGTTTAGGGTTTTAGGGCTAGGGTCAGTGGTTTAGGTTTTGGGTTTCATATTTGTGTGATCAGTAAGGTTTATGGCTTGTTTGGGCAGTTTAGGCCTGCATGGCCAGGGCCTGGGGCCCAGGGCCTAGGCCCAAGGCCTAAGCCTGATCCCACTCCTCAGGCTGGTTTGCCTCAGCCCAGGGCTCATGGCCCATGGCCTTTGGCTAAGTGCCTGGGGCTGCCCAGGCCTGCCCTAGGGTCCTGGGGTTTGGCTCATGGTCTGGATCAGGGTCAGGGTCAGTAGTTTTAGGGTCTTGGATCTGCCCAGCAAACGCAGGCTCAGTGGGTCCTGATGAGTCAGGCTCAGGGGGATGGGTCAGCCTCACCAAAGGCCCAGAGTTTAGGGTTTCTTTAAAAAAATTAGTAAATCAAGATGTTTATGTTTATTTAGTTTATTTTATTTATTTTAGTTTATTTTGTTTTATTTATTTTATAGGATTATTATTTTTATTTAGTTTATTTATATTTATAATTATTTATTTAGTTTAGTCTTTTATTTTAGTTTTAGGTTTAGGCCTAGTTTAGGTTTTATTTTTATTTTTATTTTATTTTCAAGCCTAGGTTTTATTTGTTATTTTCCAGGTCTTTTAAGTTATTATTTTAGGTTTTTAGGTTTTATTTCTAAGTTTAGCTTATGTTTATTTTTAGTTTATTTTATTTTATTTATTTATTTTAGGTTTAGTTTAGTTTATTTAGGTTTAGGTTTAGGTTTAGGTTTAGTTTTTATTTTTTGTTTAACTTATTTTAGTTTAGGTTTAGGTTTTTTTATTTTATTTTATATTTTTTTTTTTTAGTTTATGTTTAGTGTTATTATTTAATTATTTTGTCCACATTTTAGGTTTATTTAGTTTAGGTTTTATTTAGTTTTCTTTATTGTAGTTTATTTATCTTATTTTAGATTTTTATATGTTTTTATTTTTAGGTTTATTTTATCTTTATTTTATTTAGGTTTATTTATTTATCTTATTTAGTTTTATCTATCTATTTTAGCCAGTTTAGTTTAGGTTTTATTTTATTTTATTTTATTCCATTTAGGCCCAGTGGGCCCAGCCACCAGGGTCTCAGGCAGGATCTGGGTAGGGCCTAGGGCTCAGTGCTGTGGCTCTTGCTGTCAGTTTGTGGCCCAGTAGGCCCAGGGCCTAGCTTAAGCCCAGGGCCCAGAGCCTGGGGCCTGTGGGCTGGCCTTTTAAAAAAAAAGCCTGGCTAAGTCTTTAGATCTAGCTACCACTCAGCCCAGTGGCCCAAGGCCTTAGGTGTCGCCAGTTTAGCATCAGGTCAGTGTTTTTTATCAATTTTATTATTTTATTATTATTTTAAAATCAAGCAAAACGGTAAGTAGTTTATTTAGTTTATTTTATTTTAGTTTATTTTATTTTTAATTTTATTTAGGTTTTTATTTAGTTTAGTTTATTTATTTTATTTTAGGGTTTTATTTTAGTTTATTTTATGTAGGTTTAGTTTAGATTTATTTTAGGTTTAGGTTTTATTTATTTTTTTAGGTTTAGGATTTTATTAAGTTTATAATTTAAGTTTTAGTTTCATTTATTTTATGTTTATTTTAGGTTTATTTATATTTAGTTTTATTTTATCTTATTTATAAGTTTATTTTATTTTATTTTAGGTTTAGTTTTATTTTATTTTAGGTTTTATTTTTCTTTAGTTTAGGTTTTTTTATTTTATTTTAGTTTAGTTTTTATTTTTTATTTTATTTTTATGTTTAGGTTTAGTTTAGGTTATATAGTTTATGTTTTATTTTATTTATTTTTTTATTTTATTTTGGTTTCTTTATTTATTTTATTTTTAGGTTTTATTTTGTTTAGGTTTAAATTTTTAGGTTTTTAGGGTTTAGGGTTTAGGGTTTGGGGTTTAGGGTTTAGGGTTTAGTATTTTGGGGTATACGGTTTGGGGTTTAGGGTTTAGGGTTTAAGGTTTCTGTTTTTGGTTTAGGGTTCATGTTTTAGTTTAGGGTTTTTGATTTTTTTTTAACTGAGAACAAATTCTGATTCAACATTTCTTCTTTTCAAATTCATCAACCAAGTAACACATCGAGTTTTCTTAGACAAAAGGGATGACATAGATAGAAAATGAGCACGCAAAGAGCAAATCAACAACCCTAGATAACTAAAATTGTCTCTACTATAAAGACAATTTCTTAAGCAGCAGATCGAATCAGCAATTTTTCAATTTCTCCAGTTCCCATCAAAACCACCCCACGCTCTTGAGTAGCTGGATCTACCATCATATCCCTGATCTCTCCCTTTGCCACCACCACATGTATCCTCCGTCGCTCCTTCCACATCCATAACCACCAATGCTCACCACCACCTCAGATCCCCCACACCATCACATAACCGCCACCGCCATTTCCACCGCAAGAGATCTAGAGAGCCTGGTTGGCGATGATGTTTCTACCATCAAGGTTCTCAGATTCTTAGGGTTTTTTTTTTAAAATAGAAAAATCAAAAGTGGGAGAATTTTATTGCCAAAAAGAAAGAGATAAAAGGTCCTTAAAGGGGATAAATCTCTAAAATACTTCTCAAAGAGCTATAATATGCCTAAAGAGGTAAATCCCCTACCTATTAAAAGAAAACCAAAGCAAAAAAATAAAAAGACAAAAACTAAGAAAGAAATAGCACAAAATTCCAGGAAGGGTGGCCAAAGCCAGCTATATCCCAAAATCTTCTGTGAGATGCACAAACCACCTACAACCCCAAAATCTGCCACAAACTTGTAAAGAACTTAAGATAGAGACAAGCATCTAGAAATAAAGATAATCTAAGTACACAAAAGGAACAAAATCATAAAAATCTTAGATAAGGCTCGGGCTCAGTCACATTCACCTCAAGGGGCAATAGGATATGTGAGCATCTAAACTTTAGAAGAAAGGTTGCAATCACATATGGTTCTACCAGCCAAAAGAATATTAGAGGAAACATCCCAGACATCATAGCCAACTTACCTCGATTAAACAAAATAGCCAACAACCAAGAGTTAGCCAAGTTCTAATATCTATCATCAAGATTAAATAAGAAACTAACCAGCAAAACATCCAACCAAACCAGAGTAAAGCAACCAACCAAATAGGACAACAGCCAAGAAATAGCCACCATCAAAGCCACCCAAAATAAACAAAGACCAAAGGTAAAGAACCAAAAATTTTTTAGATCCACCAACCAACAGCACAGTTGCAGCCAGCCATCAAGGCCACCCAGCGAATGATAGTAGCAGGAATCATAAGAAATAACAACATAGCCAAGAACAGCCCAAACCACATAAAAGTTCATCCCACAATAGAAAGAAATGACAAGCCAATGGGTCATCTAGCCAATAGGCAAACACCACAAAAAAACTTCAAAAAAATTACCAGAAAAGGGGAACGAAAACTAGATGGTAGGTAACAACTCAAGATAGAGTAAGTTAGCATAGGAAGGAACAAAGCCAATGGCTAGGATCAACCAATAATCATGATGCCAGATAGCCAAAACTGAAAGAAAAAGGCTAGAAAATACCACAGCCATCAAGCAACCACCAGCCAATAAACCCTCAAAACAAAAAAAAGAGGCTTGGGAAAATAGTAAACAAGCAAGTTCCAAAGCCTGCCAATCACTAGGCCATCCTAAAACCAACACAGTAGGAGACCAGTAAAAGGGGAGAGCCATGAAAACCAGAGGTCAACCAAAGCTCACCAGTACCAACCAAAAACAATCCCGACCTCCATTAGAAGGTGATACCATTCTTAGGGGTTCAAGTTTTGGTTTACTAGGTTTAGGGTTAGGTTTATTTTTTAATTTACCTAGTTACATTAGGTTTAGGTTTAGGGTTTAGGATTTAGGGTTTAGGGCTAAAGGTTCGGGTTTATGGTTTAGGTTTAGGTTTTAGGTTTAGGTAAGTTTATGGTTTGGGGTCAGGTTTGGTGTTTTAGGGTATGTTTGGTAGGGTGGGTCAGGGTTTAGGGTTTAGGGTTTTAGGCCAGGGCAGGGTAGGGTGCAAAGCCCAGCTTTAGGCCTTTAAGGTCCGTGGTCCAGGATTTAGGGTTTATGATTTTTAAATTAAGCAAACCAGAAGTAAGTTTATTTAGTTTATTTTTATCTTTCATTAATTTTATAATATATTTATGTAGGTTTATTTTATCATTTAGTATTTATTTATTTTAGTTTTATTTATCTTAGTTTAGGTTTTATCTTAGTTTATTTTAGGCTTAGGAGATCTGTTTATTTTAGTGAGTTTATTTTCTTTTATCTTTAGGTTTTTATTTTATAGGTTTAGCTTTAGGTTTTATTTTAGCATTTTAGTAGGTTTTAAGTTTTAGGTTTATTTTTATCTTTTATTTTAGTTTATTTTAGTTTATTTTATTTATCTTGTTTAGCTCAGTTTGGGTTTTATTTATTTTATTTTATTTTAGGTCATTTTGAGGCTTTATTTTATAGGTTTAGGTTTTATTTTATTTAATTAGGTTTATTTTATTTTGGTTTTATTCTAGGTTTATTTTATATTTTGGTTTACTTTAGAATTTATTTAATTTATTTATTATTAATTTAATTTATTTTATTTTAGGTTTAGTTTAGGTTCTAGTTTAGGTTTTATTTTATTTTATTTTTTTAAATATATTTAGGTTTAGTTTATTTATTTATTTTATTTTATTTTATTTAGGTTTAAGTTTAAGTTTTTGTGGTTTAGTGGTTTAGGGTCAGAGTTGTGTTTAGGGTTTAGGGATTAAAGTTTAGGCTTTAGGCTTTAGGCTTTAGGATTTAGGATTTAGGGTTTAGGGTTTTGGGTTTTGAGCTTAGGGTTTATTGGTTTAGGCTTTACGGTTGTAGGTTTTCAATTTATGGTTTAGGGTTCAGGTTTTAGTTTAGGGTTTAGGGTTTTTGGTTTTTTTTAACAAAGAACAAATTTAGATTCAACATTTCTTCTTTTTAATTTCATCAACCAAGTAACACACCAAGTTATCTAAGACACAAGCGATGACATAGATAAAAAATGAGCACGCATAGAGAAAATCAAAAACCCTATATAACTAAAATCGTCTTTACTATAGAGGCACAGTTCCATAAGCAGGAGATCGGTTCGGTTATTCTTCAGTTTCTTCAGTTCCCATCACAACCACCTCGGCCTCTCGAGTAGTGGGATCCACCATCATATCCCCATTCTTTCCCTCCGCCACTATTGTGGATGTAACCTCCGTCACTCCTCCCGCTTCCATAACCACCATTACTCCAACCACCACCTCCATATCCATCAGCACCTTTAGATTCCCCACCACCACTATGATAATCACCGCCCACCTGGCCCAGCATAGCGGTTGGCGGTGATGTTCCTACCGTCAGGGTTCTGCCCATTCTTATAGTTTTGGTTTAGGTTTAGGTTTATTAAGTTTTGGGGTTTAGGTTTATATTTTAATTTATTTAGTTACTTTTAGTTTAGTTGGGATTGGCTCTGTGTTTAAGGTTTAGACTAAGGGTTTACTGCTAGGATTTTAGGTTTTATGCTTTAGGGTTTAGGTTTAGGTTTAGGGTTTAGTGTTTAGTTTTAGGTTTACTTTGTTTTAAGGTTTAGGGTTTTATGGTTTAGAGTTTAAGGTTTAGGGTTTATGGTTTAAGATTTAGGGTTTGGGTTTAGGGTTTAGGGTTTAAGGTTTTAGGGTTTTAGGGTTTAGGGTTGTTTAAAGTTTAGGGTTTAGAGTTTTTTTTGGAGGAAAGTTAGAATTTTATTACCATAAAAGGAAAAGATACAATTTTCTTAATAAAGCTAAAGTTCTATAATTCTAGTGCTCTCAGAGCTACAAGAAACCTACTGAGCTAAACCCCCATCCAAGTATATTTGAAAAAGAAAAGAAAACAAAAGAGCAAATACATCACCTAAAAAGTATAAGATAAAAAGACACAAAAGACTAAAACAAGTCCTAAAAATAGTAAAAGGATGAGTCAACAACAGTTCATGATTCCTTTGAGAAAGTAAGATAAGTAAGATCCACTACAACAGCACTTGGGTTTACTGAGCAACCACCATTCCCTCTATAATGTTCCAACTCATAAAAGAAATCTGCAAAACACTACAAAGGCAAAATTCATAGCTAAAAAGGATAAATATAAAGAGAAGAAAAGGAGAGAGCTGAGATAGAGAAGGCTCAAGCTCAGTTAGGATCATCTCAAGGGGCAACAATACATATGAGCATCCAAACTTTATAAAGAAGGGTTACAATCATATGTAATGCTAGCCACTAGAGAAAATAGGTGAGTAACATTAAAGCCATCATAGCTAGCATTCTTGATACATGTAAACATCCAAGGCCAGCAACCCATAAAGTTCCAGATCTAGCACCATTAAATAGAGAGCAACTTGGCAACAACTAGCTAGTAGCCAAACCACAAAAAAAAACGACAACAAACTAATCAAAATAACCCAGAGAGAGGCTAAAACAATGTCAGAACACCAACAATAGTGATTAACTAAATACCCATCCAAGCACCAAACCAGGGAAAATTAGAACCAACCATCAGCAAGCACTAGACCAATGCCAATTAATAGAGAAATAGCAAACAAAACCAAGATAGGAGCCCTCAAGCCAAAGTCCCAACAATAACCAATCACAAAGCCAAACTAGGGTGAGCAACCACAAATGACTAAACAACTCAGAAATGAAACCATCAACTTAAGGAAACATAAACTGCAGCCAGTACAAATCATTAGAAGACAAAACAACCACACAAAAGGGGGACAAAGGCAACCACCAACCACCAGAAACCAAAATGCCCAATCAAAAGGTTCAACAAAGATTAAGCCAGCACAGTAAAAGCCTCTAGCAAATTGTCGGGTTCAGGTTTTAGGTTTAGGGTTCTAGTTTTAGTTTACGATTTAGTGTTTAAGGTTTGTTTTTTAACAGTACAAATTCAGATTCAACATTTCTTCTTTTTGATTTCCTCAACCAAGTAACAATAAGTTTTCTAAGACACAAGTGGATGTTGTCTTAATGAGCCTCATGTTCAATCCGATCAATTTTGATGATAACAAACATGCTTGGAAGTTCTAATTTATGTTTTATGTGTTTTAGATATATTAATTGCTAATTACATATCCAATAAATCTCATAATATGTTTGTGAAAATTGCAAAAATAGAAGAATGAAAGATAGATCAAAATGGATAATGTGATGCTTACGATACAATATTTTAAGTTATATACATTTGTAACTATCCAAGAAATTCATATGAGTTCATTGGCATGAATCAATTTGCTCACAACTTAACATATTATTTTTATTTATTTTAAATAATGATAATGAGGTTAATTTAGATAAATCTCCATCTAATTAACATTGAATTATATGTTTCATACATAGCATTTGAATTGTCAAAATAATAAATGATAATAAATTATGACTATTAAGTGTAATTAGTTTATATACTTAATATAATTAAATATTTTAATTTGTTGTTAAGGTTATATGATAACTAACATATGTATGATTATATATAAATTATATCATAATATTTTAATGTCATATTTCAAAATTAATAAAAATATGTGAAAATTTGTATTTTAGCCAATGTCATTTTATAATCAAGGCGTTTATATCTGATTTCATCTCCAATGAATTCCTTCAATTTTTTCCTTCAATTTGATAGGTTACATGACCCATGTTTCATTAAAATTGTATTTATTATGGCTTTTCAAACATTAGTTGATTTTAATAATGAATGCATGCTATATGCTTTGAATATATTAAGAGCCATATTTGATTATTTTTTACTTGCCCATGTGAATAGCCGAATTTTAGCTATTTGAATTTAATATTTTTTAATATAAATTATATTTTTATTGAATACTAAATTATTATATGATAAAATGTTGTTAGAATAATATATTTTTTGAAATAATTCAAAATGACCTTCTTGCTTATAAATAGCCCTCATTCTCTTCTTGAAAGCATTCCTCTTTCAAATTCAAAATCCCTCCACCAAATCTAAGAGAAAATTTCCTAGATTATCCATCTAAGTGTTCTCTAAATATTGCAAGATCAAATCCTTGGTTTGGAAGCTTCAACATCTTCAACTAAGCAACCTTTCTCAGATTACTTGAGTTTGTTTTTTTATCTTAATCCCTGTTTAGTTGTTCATACTATTTTTACCATCTATTTATTCTTTCCAATTTATACTTTTTGGTGGATTAGTCTTTGGACATCAAAGACTATGTTTTTACATCAAAGTTTGTTCAATCAATTTTTTGTGAAAAGCTCTTGTGATAGTTTGTAGGATTTATTTCAACTTCTTGAAATTTTTACCTTCCTAAAAATTTCTTTTAGTTTCTTGAAATATTTCTTCATTAGTCTTATTTGAAAGATCATTAATTCTTAGATCTATTTTAGAAGTATATTTTAAGCATTTCAAATTAATTTATTGTGCTAAAATTATTTTCATATCTGATTGATCTCTCTTTTTAATTAAAAGCTTACTAATTAACTTAAATCTATCATATACTAATTTTATTTAAGTATTTTGTGATTAGTTTCATTAATTCAAAGCTTCATTTTGGTTAAAATAAAATAAATTATTGTTGGAAATTTAGAGTATATGTTAGATCTATTATATATCAAGTTTCTTTATAAAAATTAAAATTTTATTTTATATCATTTTATTTCAATTAATATCCTTTATTTTAAAAATTTTATCTTGCTGAAATTTAGCAAAGCTTGTTGTTTTCATTGTTGAATAATTAATAAAAAGAAAGTTTAGTAGAAAGTTATTCTTTCTTACACAATTATATACATACTAGTTATAGTTTCTCTTAAACTTAAAATTATTCCTTGTTGAAATTTAATTTATTGTACAATAGTCTATTGTGAATTTATTTTGAAATCATTTTATTTTAATCTACAAATTATAATAACATAAACATCTTAGTAAGATCACTTTAAGATATTTATTTAATAATTTTTAACGAAATTAAGTGAGCATTGTATCTCGCCAAATTAGTAAGTTGTAAAGTGATCATTTATAAGTTGTGATATCACTTTTTGAATTGGATAACTTGGCATATTTGTGACAGATATATTTTATCAAAATTTATTATTTTGTATTTTTCATTTCGTGCTATAAAATTTTTATTAAGGTTGTACTCACCCCTTTATAGGAGAGTACATATTATTGTAGGGGTTGTAATCACCCAGTTATAGGAGAGTACTATTTATAAGCTATTTTTCATTTAATGGTTTTCTAGCCAAGGGTGGCTAAGTGAGGACGTAGGCTGATTTTGGGGTTTGGTCGAACCATGTAAAAATTATGTGCCAATTATCTCTCTTTACTTTACTGTACATTTAATTTTCTTGCACTAAGAATTGTATCAAGTCATTATAAAATCCAAAATTAATTTTTTACTAAAACTTAAAATTTAAGATTTAACTTTTAAAATTTTTAATATCGCTCAATTCGCCACCCTGCCCCCTCCTCTTGGGTGGTACAATGACTCACAGGATGACATAGATAAAAAATGAACACGTATAGAGTGAATCAAAAGCCTTAGATAACTAGAACTATTTCTACTATAAAGAGACAATTCCATAAGCAGTAGATCGGATCGACTGTTCTTCAGTTTCTCTAGTTCCCATTAGAAATACCCTGGCCTCTCGAGTAGTGGGCTCCACCATCATATCCCCGATCTCTCCCTCCTCCACCATGACGACTGTAACCTTTATTGCTCCACTCACCTCCATAACCACTAATGCTCTGACCACCACCTCCATATCCACCAGCACCTACAGATCCCCCACCACCAAAGCAATAATCCCCCCACCATCAATGCAATAATCTAGACTGAGCATGGTTGACGGTGATGTCCTTACCATCAAGGTTTGGCCCATTCTTAGGGTTTATGTTTAGGCTTAGGTTTATTAGGTTTTAGGGTTTATGTTTGTTTTTTAATTTATTTATTTACATTAGGATTAGGTTTAGGGTTTGGGCTTTAGAGTTTAGGTTTAGGGTTTGGGATTTAGAGTTTAGGGTTTAGGGTTAGGCTTGAGGGTTTAGGGTTTAGGGTTTTGGATTTAGGTTTTAGTATTTTAGGGTTTATGCTTTTAGGGTCAAGGGTTTAGCATTAGGGTTTAAGGTTTTCTAGGGTTTAGGGTTGTAGGTTTACGATTTAGCATTTATGGTTTAGAGTTTAGAATTTAGGGTTTTAGGTTTTTTAAAATTAAAAAAATCAAGCAAATCGGTAGGTTTAGGTTTATTTAGTATATTTGGTTTATTTTTTATTTATTTTAATTTACTTTGTTTTTTATATTTATCTAGGTTTATTTTTTATTTTTATTTAGTTTAGTTGTTTTAATATTAATTTAAGATTTTTATTTCAATTTATTTTTTAGGTTTAGGTTTAGGTTTATTTTTTGGTTGAGTTTTATTTTTATTTTATTTTTTCAGTTTAGGCTTTAATTTTTATTTTTATGTTTAGATTTTAGATTTTATTTTATTTTTTTAGGTTTAAGTTTTAGGATTTTATTTTAGGTTTATTTTTTTATTTTATTTTTTAGTTTAGGTTTAGGTTTATTTTATTTTATTTAATTTTAGGTTTAGGTTTAGGTTTAGTTTATTTTAAGTTTAGGTTTAAGTTTTATTTATTTTACTATAGTTTATTTTAGTTTAGGTTTAATTTTATTTTATTTTATTTTTATTTTAGCTTTAGGTTTTTTTTAGTTTAGGGTTTAGGTTTTATTTTTTTATCTATTTTTTGGTTTTATTTTTAGGTTTATTTTTTTGGTTTAGATTTTTATTTTGTTTTTATTTTATTTAAGTTTTTTATTCTTAAGTTTATTTTATTTTTAAGTTTAGTTTAGGTTTTTATTTATTTTATTTTAGTTTATTTTTATTTTTTTATTTTATTTTATTTTTAGGTTTAGGTTTTAGTTTATGTTTTATTTTATTTTATTTATTTATTTTATTTAGGTTTAGGTTTATTATTTATTTTATTTTTCATTTTTATTTAGTTTAGGTTTAGGTTTCCACGTGTTTAGGGTTTAGTGCTTAGGGCTTAGGGTTTTGCATTTAGGGTTTAGGGTTTTAGAGTTTAGGGTTTTAGGGTTTAGTGTTTAGGGTTAGGGTTTAGGGATTAGTGTTTAGGATTTAGTGTTTAGGCTTTAGGGTTTAGGATTTTTATGGTTTAGGGTTTAGGGTTTAGGTTGGGGTTAACAGGGTTAAGTTAGATTAACATTTAGGGTTTAAACTTTGATTTAGTTTATCTTTGTAGGGTTTAAGTTTTCATGGTTTAGGTTTTAGGGTTTAGGGTCAGTTTATGGTTTAAGGTTTAGGGTTTTAGGGTTTAGGGTTTACAATTTAGTGTTTAGGGTTGGCTTAGGGTTCAAGGTTTAAGGTTTAAGGTTTAGGGTTTAGTGTTTTTTAGCGGTTAGGGTTTGGGGTTTAGGGTTTATGATTTAGGATTTAAGGTTTTAGGGGTTTTAGGGTTTACGATTTAGGGTTAGTGTTTAGGGTTTAAGGTTTAGAATTTATGGTTTAGGGTTTAGGGCTAGTTTTAGGGTTTAGGGTATAAGATTTAGTGTTTAGTGTTTACGATTTAGTGTTTAGGGTTTTTTTTCTAAATTAAGTAAACTGGTAGGTTTTTGTTTATTTAGTTCATTTTATATTTTATTTAGGTTTGTTTTTTAATCTTCTTTAGTTTAGTTTATTTATTTTTTGTCTATTTATTTTATTTTAGGTTTTCTTTTAGTTTAGGTTTAGGTTTATTTTATTTTTACTTTAAGTTTAGGTTTTTTTAGTGTTGGGTTAATTTTTTATTTATTATTTCTTAAGGTTTTATTTCTAGGTTTATTTTTTCAGTTTAGGCTTTTATTTTATTTTATATTTGGTTTATTTGGTTTTTATTTTATGTTTAGTTTTTAATTTATTTATGTTTTTTTGTTAATTTTATTTTATTTTTAAGTTTAGTTTAGGTTTTTATTTATTTTATTTTAGTTTATTTTTTTTTAGTTTTTTTATTTTTAGGTTTAGGTTTAGGTTTTAGTTTAGGTTTTAATTTTATTTTATTTTTTATTTAATTTAGGTTTAGGTTATTTTATTAATTTTATTTTTAGGTTTTATTTTATTTTGATTTAGGTGTTTTGCTTTTAAAGTTTTAGGGTTTAGTGTTTAGGGTTTAGGGTTTAAGGCTTAGGGTTCTAGGGTTTAAGGTTTTAGGGTTTATGGTTTAGGGTTAGGGATTAGGGTTTAGGGTTTAGTGTTTAGGCTTTAGGGTTTTGGGTTTTTAGGGTTTAGTGTTTATGGTTTAGGGTTTAGGGCTTAGGGTTTATGTTTTTTTTTTAAAATAAATTACGTAAATTAGTGGGTTTAGGTTTATTTAGTTTATGTTTTATTTATTTTACTTTATTTTATTTTGTATTTTTATTTTTGTTCATTTTTTATTTTTATTTAGATTAGTTTATTTATTTTTTCTTTATTTATTTTAGTTTAATTCTATCATTTTAGTTTATTTTTTATGTTTAGGTTTATTTTATTAGTTGAGTTTTTTTTTATTTCATTTTTAAGGTTAATGTTTTATTTTTTATTTTTTATTTTTAGGTTTAGGTTTTTATTTTATTTTTTATGTTTAGGTTTTAGGTATTATTTTTAGATTTATTTTTAGGTTTTATTTTTTTAGTTTAGATTTATTTTAATTTTTGTTTATTTTAGCTTTAGCTTTAGGTTTAAGTTTTATTTATTTTAGGTTAATTTATTTTAGATTAGGTTTAGATTTATTTTATTTTGTATATTCCATTTTTATTTTAGGTTTAGGTTTTTTTAGTTTAGGGTTTATGTTATATTTTTATTTATTTTATAGGTTTTAATTTTAGGTTTTATTTTTTAGGTTTAGGATATTATTTAGTTTTTAGTTTAATTTGTTTTAGGTTTATTTTATTTTTATTTACGTTCAGTTTTTATTTTATTTAGGTTTATTTTTAGATTTATTTTAGTTTTTATTTATTTTAGTTTAGTTTATTCTAGTTTAGGTTCAGGTTTATTTTATTTTATTTATTTTAGGTTTAATTTTTTTAGTTTAAGTTTTAGGTTTTATTTTTTATTTATTTTTATGCTTTACTTTTAGGTTTATTTTTTAGGTTTAGGTTTTTATTTAGGTTTTATTTTATTTTAGGTTTATTTTATTCTTATTTTACATTTACGTTTTATTTTATTTAGGTTATTTATTTTTAGGTTCATTTTATTTTTTTAGTTTATTTTAGGTTTTTATTTATTTTATTTTATTTTAGTTCTTAGTTTTTATTTAATTTTATTTTTAGGTTTAGGTTTAGGTTTAAGTTTTAGTTCAGGTTTTTATTTTATTTTATTTTTTTATTTAGGTTTTGGGTTTCTTTATTTATTTTATTTTTAGGTTTTATTTAGTTTAGGTTTAGGGTTTTAGGTTTTTAGTGTTTAGGGTTTAAGGTCTAGGGTTTAGGGCCTAGGGTTTAGAGTTGTAGGTTTTAGGGTTTAGGCTTTATGATTTAGGGGTTTGGGTTTAGGATTTTAGGGTTTACGATTTAGGGTTTAGGGTTTAGGGTTTAGGGTTTAAGGTATAAAGTTTTAGGGTTTTTATTTAGTTATAGGGTTTGGGTTTTTTTCCTTTTTTTATTTTTTAAATTAAGTAAACTAGTAGGTTTATGTTTATTTATTTTAGTTTTTTATTTATTTTAATTTAGCTTATTTTAATTTTTATTTAGGTCTTTTATTATTATTTAGTTTAGTTTATTTATTTTAGTTTAGGATTTTAATTTTAGTTTATTTTTTAGGTTTAGGTTTATTTTTTAATTCAGTTTTATTTTTAATTTATTTTTTAGGTTTTAAGTTTTTTTTTTATTTTTAGGTTTAGGTTAATGTTTTCATTTTAATTTTCATGTTTAGGTTTTAGGTTTAATTTTAGGTTTTGTTCTTTAGTTTAGCTTTAGGTTTATTTTCAGTTTATTTTATTTTATTTAGTTTAGGTTTTAGTTTACGTTTAGTTTATTTTAGGTTTAGATTTAGGTTTTATTTATTTATTTTTAGTTTATTTTAGTTTAGGTTTATGTTTAATTTATTTGAATTTTAGTTTTAGGTTTTTTTTAGTTTAGGGTTTAAAATTTATTTTTTATTTATTTTTAGGTTTTATTTTAAGTTTTTTTTTATTAGGTTTGGGTTTTTATTTAGTTTTATTTTATTTTATTTTAGATTTATTTTATTTTTATTTTAGGTTTAGTTTTTAGTTTTTTTAGGTTTTCTATTGTTTTAGTTTAGTTTAGGTTTTTATTTATTTTATTTTTTTTGTTTTTATTTTTTATTTTATTTTTATTTTAAATTTTGGATTAGGATTACGTTTAGGTTTAGGTTTTAGCTTTAGTTATTATTTTATTTTATTTTTCATTATATTTTGGTTTAAGTTTTTTATTTATTTTATTTTTAGGTTTTGTTCAGTTTAGGTTTAGGTTTTTAGCTTTTTAGGGATTATGGGGTTATGGGTTTAGGGTTTAGGGTTTAGAGTTTAGAGTTTAGGGTTTAGGGTTTAGGTTTCGGGTTTAGGGTTTAGGGTTTAAGGTTAAGGGTTTTAGGGTTTCCCATTTAGGGTTTAGGGTTTAGATTTTAGTTTAGGGTTTTGGGTTTTTTTTTTTTTTGATAGAGAACAAATTTAGATTCAACATTTCTTCTTTTTGATTTCATCAAACAAGTAATACACTAAGTTTTTTAAGCACAACCAAAGACATAGATAAAAAATGAGCACTCATAGAGAAAATAAAAAATCTTAGATAACTAGAACTGTCTCTATTATAAAGATAAAGTTCCATAAGCAGAATATCGAATCAGCCATTCTTTAATTTCTCTGGTTCCCATCAGAACCACCCCAACCCCTCGAGTAGTGGGATCCACCATCATACCCCAAAGTCCTGCCTCCATAACCACCAATACTCTAACCACCACCACATCCAGATCCCCCACCCGGATAACGGCATCGCCTTCTCCACCCAGATCTAGGCTGGGTTGGTGATATTCCTACCATCAATGTTACACTTTATTCTTATGGTTTAAGTTTAGGTTTAGGTTTATTTGGTTTTAGGGTAGGTTTAATTTTAATTTAATTAGTTTATTTAGTTTTTTAGGGTTTAGTGTTTAGGGGTTATGCTTTTAGGGTTTAGGGTTTATGGTTAGTGTTTTGTGTTTAGGGTTTAGGGTTTTTTAGGGATATGGGTTTAGGGTTTAGGGTTCGGGATTTAGGGTTTATATTTTTTTAAATTTAAGTAAACCGATTGGTTTAGGTTTACTTAGTTTATTTAGTTTATTTTTCATTTATTTTAGTTTATTTTATTTATTATCTTTATTTAGGTTTATTTTTTATTCTTATTTAGTTTAGTTTATTTATTTTAGTTAAGGTTTTTTATTATTATATTTTTTCTTAGGTTTAGGTTTAGGTTTAAGTTTAGGTCTATTTTTTAGTTTATTTTTATTTTTATTTTATATTTTGGGTTTCCAATTTATCTTTTTTTTTAAGGTTTTGGTTTAGGTTTTTATTTTATTTTTTTAGGTTTAGGATTTAGGTTTTTATTTTAGGTTTATTTTTAGATTTTATTTTTTAGTTTGGGTTTAGGTTCATTTTTAGTTTATTTTATTTTATTTAGTTTGGTTTTTGGTTTAGGTTTAGTTTATTTTAGGTATAGGTTTAGGTTTTATTCATTTTAGTTTAGGTTTAGGTTTATGTTATTTTTATTTTATGTTTAGTTTTTTTATATTAGGGTTTAGTTTTTATTTTTTAGTTTTTATTTTATTTTATTTTAGTTTATTTTATTTTTATTTTAGGTTTAGTTTTTATTTAATTTAGGTTTTTTATTTTTTAGTTTAGTTTAGGTTTTTATTTATTTTATTTTTGTTTGGTTTTTTTTTTAATTTTTAGGTTTAGGTTTATGTTTATTTTTTATTTTATTTTGTTTTTGATATTATTTTAGTTTAGGTTTTTCCTATTTATTTTTTTAGGTTTTATTTAGTTTAGGTTTAGGTTTTTAGCTTTTTAGGGTTTAAGGTTTAAGGTTTATGGTTTAGGGTTAGTTTAGGGTTTAGGGTTTATGGTTTAGGGTTTGGGTTTAGTGTTTAGGGTTTAGGCTTTAGGTTTTGGGTTTTGGGTGGGTTTAGGGTTTACGATTTAAGGAAGCTATATGGGCAGGTTTTAGGGTTTTAGGGTTTAGGGTTTAGGGTTTAGGGTTTAGGGTTAGAGTATTTTCTTAAAATTTTTTATTTAGGGTTTGGGGTTGAGAGTTAGTTTAGGGTTTAGGGTTGTAGGTTTATTGTTTAGTGTTTAGGGTTAGTTTTATAGTTTATGGTTTAGGGTTTATGGTTTAGGATTTAGGGTTTAGGATTTATGGTTTATTTATAAATTTACCAAACTGATAGATTTAGGTTTAATTAATTTATTTTTTATTTATTTTCATTTAATTTATTTAATTTATGTTTTTCTAATTTAGTTTACATTTTATATTTTAATTTATTATTTAGGTTTAGGTTTAGGTTTAAGTTTTTGTTTATCTTTTAGTATAGTTTTATTTTTATTTTATTTTTTAGGTTTAGGTTTTATATTTTATTTTTAGGTTTAGGTTTAGGTTTTTATTTTATTTTTTAAGGTTTAGGTTTTTGGTTTTTTTTTAGGTTCATTTTTAGGTTTTATTTTTTACTTTTGGTTTAGGTTAATTTTTTATTTATTTCATTTTATTTAGTTTAAGGTTTAGGTTTAGTTTAATTTAGGTTTATGTTTAAGTTTTTTTTGTTTAGTTTATTTTAATTTAGGTTTAGGTTTAGGTTTATTTTATTTATTTGAGGCTTAGTTAGTTTTTTTAGTTTATGGTTTAGGTTTTATTTTTTTGTTTATTTTAAGGTTTTATTTTTAGGTTTATTTTTAGGTTTAAGTTTTCATTTTGTTTTTATTTTATTTTATTTTAGGTTTATTTTTTATCTTATGTTTTGTTTTTATTTTATTTATGTTTTTTATTTTTAGGTTTCTTTTATTTTTTAAGTTTAGTTTATGTTTTTATCTATTTTGTTTTAGTTTAGTTTTTATTTTATTTATTTTATTTTATTTTTAAGTTTAGGTTTAGGTTTAGGTTTAGGTTTGGGTTTATGTTTGTGTTTAGGTTTTAGTTTATGCTTTTATTTTATTTTATTTAGGTTTTGGCATTTCGTATTTATTTAATTTTCATGTTTTATACAGTTTTGGTATAGGTTTTAGGTTTTTAGGCTTTAGGGTTTTGGGTTTAGGGTTTAGGGTTTAGGGTTTGGGGTTTAGGGTTTATGGTTTAGGGTTGAAGGTTTTATGGTTCAGCGTTTAGTGTTTAGGGTTTATGGTTTAGGGTTTTAGGTTTAGGGTTTTGGGTTTTAGGGTTTAGTGTTGTAGGTTAAGGGTTTAGGGTTTAGGGTTAGAGTTTTTATTTTATTATTTATTTATTAAGGGATTAGGGTTTAGGTTTTAGTGTTATATCTTAGGGTTGTCGCTTTAGGGTTAGTTTTAGGGTTTAGGGTTTATGGTTTAGGGTTGTAGGTTTAGGGATAGTTTTAGGGTTTCAAGTTTAGGGTTATGGTTTTTTTATTATTTTTATTATTTTTATTATTTTAAATTAAGTAAACTTGAAGGTTTCGGTTTATTTAGTTTATTTTTTTATTTTTGTTTATTATATTTTTAATTTTTGTTTTTCTTTATATTTATTTTATTTTAGTCTAGATTATTTAAGTTAGGTTTATTTATTTTCTTTTAGGTTTTTTATTTTAGTTTATTTTTTAGGTTTATAGTTAAGTTTATGTTTATTTTTTTACTTTAGTTTTATTATTATTATTATTTTTAGGTTAAGGTTTTATTTTTTATTTCTAGGTTTAGATTTAGGTTTTTATTTTAATTTTTTATGTTTAGGTTCGTGGTTTTTATTTTAGGTTTATTTTTAGGTTTAATATTTTTGTTTAGGTTTAGGTTTATTTTAGGTTTATTTTATTTTATTTATTTTAGGTTTAGGTTTAGGTTTAGTTTATTTTAGATTTACGTTTAGGTTTTACCCTTTTTAGTTTAGTTTATTTTAGTTTTTGTTTAGGTTTAAGTTTTTTTTAGTTTAGGGTTAAGGTTTTCTTTTTTATTTATTTTTAGGTTTTATTTTTCAGGTTTAGGTTTTTATTTTGTTTTTATTTTAGGTTTATTTTATTTTTACTTTAGGTTTAATTTCAAATTTGTTTAGGTTTTTTTTATTTTTTTGTTATTTAAGGTTTTTATTTATTTTATTTTTTTTTTAGTTTTATTTTATTTTATTTTCTTTGGTTTTAGGTTAAATTGTAGTATGTTTTATTTTATTTTTTTCTTTTATTTTATTTAGGTTTAGGTTTAGTTTATTTATTTTATTTTATTTTATTTAGTTTTATTTTATTTTAGTTTATTTTTAGTTTGGCATAAGTTTTATCTTTATTTTATTTAGGTTTAAGTTATTTATTTATTTTATTTTTTTTTATTATTTAGTTTTATTTTAGGTTTTAGGTTTTAAGTTTTGTGGTTTGGCCCAGGGTCAGGTAGGGTTTAGGTTTGGCCTGGTTTAGTGTTTAGTGTCATTTAGAGTTTTGCAGATTTAGGGTTTGTGGTCTTGTGGGCTCACTCAGGTTAAGATCCAGGGTTAGGTTTGTGTTTTAGGGCCTAGTGGGTTAGGGTGCATGTGGGCTCTTAGAGTTTGGGTTAGTATTAGTGTTTAAGGTCAGGGTTAGGATTTTATTTTAGTTTTAAATCAAACCAAGAGTTTTAGGTTTATTTAATTTTATCATTTTATCTTAGTTTATTTTATTTTTAGGTTTATTTTTATTTTATTTTATTTATTTTATTTATTTTAAGTTTATTTATCTTTAGTTTAGGTTTTGTTTTAATTTATTTTTTGGTTTAGGTTTAGTTTAGGTTAATTTTTTAGTTTAGTTTTAATTTAATTTTATTTTTTAGGTTTCAGATTTTATTTTAGTTTAGATTTGGCTCTGTGGTTTAGTTTAGGTCATTTTTTTAGGTTTTATTTTAGTTTAGGTTTAAGTTTATTTTTAATATATTTTATTTTATTTTATTTGGGGTGTAGGTTTAGTTTATTTTAGGTTTAGGTTTAGGTTTTATTTATATTAGCTTAGTTTATTTTAGTTTAAGTATAGGATTATTTTATTTTATTTATTTTAGGTTTTGGTTTATATTTTGTTTAGGGTTTAGGTTTTATTTTTAGGTTTTATTTTTAGATTTATTTTTTAGGATTTGGTTTTCATTTAGTTTTTATTTTATTTTATTTTAGGGTTTTTATTTTATTTTATGTTTGGGTTTATTTTTTTTAGGTTGGGTTTTTTTGTTTAGGGTTTGGGTTTTGAGGATTTAAGGTTTATGGTTTAGGTAGTTTAGGGTTTAGGGTTTATGATTTAGGATATGTAGCTTTAGTTTAGGGTTTAGGGTTTGGTTTAGGGATTAGGGTTTGGGGTTTATGGTTTGAGGGTTTTAGGGTTTTAGGTATAAGGTTTAGGGTTTAGGGTTTAAGGTTTATGATTTTCAATAAAGAACAAATTCAGATTCAACATTTCTTCTTTTGGATTTCATCAACCATGTAAGAGACCAAGTTTTCTAAGATACAGGTGATGACATTGATAAAAAATGATCATGCATAGAGCAAATAAAAAAACCTTAGATAACTAGATGCATCTCTACTATAAAGACACATTTCCATAAGCAATAGGTCAGATCAGCCGCTGTTCAGTTTCTCCAATTCCCACTAGAACCACCCTCATTTATAAACTAGCGGGATTCGCCATCATATCCTTGATCTATCCCTCGGCCACCACCATGGTTGTAACCTCCATCGCTCCTCTTACCTCCATAACCATCACTTCCATATCCACCAGCACCTCTAGATCCATCGACACCTCTAGATCCCCCACCTCCATAACCACCATCATATCCACCAGCACCTTCAGTAGAGTTAGAGTTTAGGGTTTATGGTTAAGGTTTAGGGTTTTGGGTTTAGTTTTAGTGGCTTTAGGAATAAGGTTTGGGTTTAGGGGCTTTTAATATTGGGTTTAGGTTTAGTTGTTTAGGGTTTAACGTTTAGTGTTGAGGGTTTACGGTTTAGGATTTAGACTTTATGATTTAGGGCTTAGGGTTTGGGTTTAGGGTTTAGGGTTTAGAGTTTAGGGTTTTAGGGATTATGGTTTAGGGTTTGGGGTTTAAGGTTTAGGCTTTAGGGTTTATGGCATGAGGCAGATTTGTGGTTTATGGTTTTTTAGGGTTTGTGGTCTTGGTTTAGGTTTTAGGTTTATTTATTTATTTTTTTAAATTCAAATTAGAAGGTTTAGGTTTATTTAGTTTATTTAGTTTATTTTGTATTTATTGTAGTTAATTTTATTTTTAATTTTTATTTAGGTTCATTTTTATTTTTATTTAGTTTAGTTTTTTTATTTAGGGTTTATTTATTTTAATTTAGGTTTTTTATTTTACTTTATTTTTTAGGTTTAGGTTTAGGTTTAGGTTAATTTTTTAGTTTAATTTTAATTTTATTTTAGTTTTAGGTTTAGGTTTTATTTTTAGTTTAGTTTTTATTTTATTTTTTTAGGTTTAGGTTTTAGGTTTTTATTTTAAGTTTACTTTTAGGTTTTATTTTTTTAAGATTACGTTTAGTTTATTTTTAGTTTAATTTTATTTTTATATTTATTTCTTATGTGTAGGTTTTATATTTTATTTTGATGTTTAGGTTTAGGTTTTTAATTTATTTTTTTAGGTTTATATTTTAGATTTTATTTTAGGTTTATTTTTATGTTTTATTTTTTTTGTTTAGGTTAGGTTTATTTTTAGTTTATTATATTTTATTTAGTTTATGTTTAGGTTTAGGTTTAGTTTATTTTAGGTTTAGGTTTAGCTTTTATTTACTATAGTTTAATTTATTTAAGATTTGGTTTATTTTATTTTGTTTATTTTATTTTTCTTTTAGGTTTAGATTTTTTTTTTTTTAATTAGTGGTATAGGTTTTCTTTTTTATATATTTTAGGATTAATTTTTTAGGTTTAGGTTTTTATTTAATTTAATTTAATTTAATTTTATTTTAGGTTGAATTTTAATTTTATTTAGTTTTTTTTGTTTTTAGGTTTATTTTATTTTTTATTTTAGTTTTGGTTTTTATTTATTTTACTTTAGTTTAGTTCATCTTTTTTATTTTATTTTATTTTTAGGTTTAAATTTAGTTTTAAGTTTAGGTTTAGGTTTTAGTTTAAGATTTTATTTTATTTTATTTTTTTATTATATTTAGGTTTAGGTTTTTATAATTATTTTATTTTTTTGTGGTTATCTTACTAGTTTATTTTTAAGTTTTGTGGCCAGAGTTTAGAGTTTAGTTGGTTAGTTTATTTTAGTTTTAGGGTTTAGTGTTTGGGTTTAGGGCTAGGGTTTTGTGGCCCAGGGCCTAGTGTAGCCTGTGGCTCAGTTTGTATTCAGTTATGGTCTTGGTTTAGTTTAGGGCCCAGGGTTTGAGTCAGGGCTCAGGATGTAGCCTAGGGCCCAGGGCTAGAGCCCAGTGGCTAGTGCCTCATTGTGAGGGTTGGGGCTTACCAGGATCAGGGCCTTTGTGGCTCAAAGATTACCAGTCTTTTATTAGGTGGTAGGACTATTATTTTGGGTCTGGATTTGGGCTATGATTTAGTGGGGTAGAGTTTTTTAGGTTCTGGGGTTGAGGATTTATTTTATGGTTTTGGGTTTGTCATCAGTTAGGTTTAGGAGGTAGGATCTTTTAAGTTTTTACTTTTTAAATGAAGCAAAATTAATTACATTTATTTAGTTTATTTTAATTTATTTTATTTATTAGTATTTTATTTTATTTATTTAAGTTCATTTTATTTTATTTAGTTTAGTTTACTTTTAGGTTTATTTCTCTCATTTTTTATCTTAGTTTATCCAAAGTTTAGGTCATGTTATTTTATTTTAGTTTTTATTTATTATTTTTTATGTTTAGGTTTTATTTTTATCTTTAATGTTTAGGTTTAATCATTTAGTAGGTTATGTTAGGTTTATTTTTTATGTTTTACTTAGGCTTTTTTTAGATCTTATTTATTTAGTTTGGTTTAGGTTTGGTTTAGTTTATTTCAGAGCCCAGGCCTAGATTTGGCTCAGAGGGCCCAGGTTTAGGGTTTATGTTGTTTGGCCCAGGTCAGGGATCAGGGGCCCAGGGTTGAGGGTCAGAGTGGCCTAGGGTATGGTTGGCCTGGTTTTAGAATGAGTAGGTTTAGGGTTTTAGGGGAGGTTTAGGGTTTAGGGTGTCTGGTGAGATTTAGGGTTTAGAGTTTAGGGTTTAGGTTTAGTGTTGAGGGTTTTGTGGTGTTTATTTTTAGTTTCATTTATGTGTATATATGAGGAGACACCATGCAGATATGAGGATGTACTTATTGAGGTGATCGGGTATGACATCAAGGAATAGTGCACTATCTCGAAAGATAGAAATCACTATCCTACGATGGACCTAATCTCCTAATAAGGACTCCTAAGGCATGATGAGTCTTCGAATATACGAGAGATTTTTTCCATACTTTACTTGGAAAAGTAAAGCAGGGTTTATTTAAACCAGGTTCATTAAGTTCCCTATGGAGACAAGCCCCCATAGTTAATTACATCTTAAGAATAATGAATCCCTTAAGAATACACTTTATTAAAGTAGGTGATTGTTGTTTCTAAAGAATTCAAAGATAGTACTATCAATAAATTGGTTATATTTTAAAATATGAAGTGGGATGGATCAAAAGGGAAGAGTTATTATTGAAACCAATGGAGATGAGTAGGGAGTAGTCATGACATTGGGAAACCTAGTGAGCTATCCAATCTATCTTATGGTTGGGCTTTATATATTTGAAATTTAGGATATTTATTTATTTGATTTGAAATTTTATTAGAAATCTAGGACTTATAATTCCACAATATAAGATTGTTGAAATACCGAGGTGAGGACTTGTGCTTGTAGCCCGTAAAGAGAAATAGCAGCCTCATATCCTAAATCTAGAGAACTTTGGCGAGGGCCAAATCATGACCTAAATATAAGGTGAAAGTGGGTAAATGGTTTACCTAAATAAGAGAGAGTAAACCACCTGACTACTGGACTTATTATCGCCTAAAGTGGCAGCCAACTAACTCCTCCTATGCTTTAAATCCATGTAGGCAAGACATATGTTTTTGCGAGATGGCTAGGTTGTTATTATTTAGAAAAGAGACAAGTCCTTAAACCAACTCCTTAAGAAACTAGAGCATGGGGGGTATGAATAATGACTTAAATCTAATGCAAATTGTTATAAAATTTTATTTAATTTAAGACTCTTTATTTTGACACAGGCAATAGGATTTTGTATGCCTAAATACATGAGAAGTTGATTATGGGCCAAACCAAAAGGGAAAGAGGTGTTCTTCCATCATAGGCTCTCTAAGGTTAAGTCCATTCTTTCTGGCAAAGATGGAAGCCCACCCTTAACAAGAGTGAAACAAGATGATTATGCATGATATTAAACATATAACATCTAGCTAAGGGGTTGCTAAATATTTTATTATTTTGATTTAATGCCTAGGTTTTTGTATAAGATTATGAGTTGTTTTCAAGGTTTAGTTATGAGTTATTAATAGGATAAAAAATTTATTTTTATCCTAAGAGCCTAATCGCATCTAGGCCATACAACAATCACCAATCATATACAAACTATGAAAAGGAATGCTTTTTCTAATGCACAAGCTAAACAAAACTTCAAACAATTTTCACAAAGCCATCGCAAAAGAATTAAAGGCCAATGTGGTCTGGTTCCACCGTACATCCCAAAAAGAAATGTGGGTAGCTGAGTTCTACTCTTATACAACCCAAATTATATCAGAATAATTATAATTACAAATGATGAATATTATGGGGGTCTTCATTCTTCCTTCTTCATCTTTTCATCTTCCATTTCTTCATTTGATTTTCTCTATTTCTTCCTTCTTTTTGGATTGATTTGGATGTGCTTGCTCCAAAGGCATCACATGGTACATAAGACTTGGTATTATAACCAATGCTCATCCTAGTCCCCCATAATACTCATCCTAATCCTAGTACAAAATTACATTAAAAGAAGGAAAGTAAATCTAGCTACACTTGTAAAATAAATGTTAGCTAAACTCACCATATAACCCAAGCAATTATATAAATAATTTGGACATAGCACCCTACACATGGGTAACCAAGCCCACCTGTCCTAACTAAGGTTAGACTTAGGTGCAAAGCAACCTGCACACCAAAAAACATTTATATTTTTATTTAGTAGCGCCTTAGGCACAACCCCCTGCAGAAAGCATGATTAGGTTAATATCGGCCTAACATCCGGACTACGAACATACACTCAAACATCCAATCTATAATAATACATCACAAAACAAGCATACATCAAACCATACAACTCTCTAACATAAAGCTATAAATGGTGACTTAGTCTAATGTGCGTGAATTGAAGCTTGTGTGGTATGTCCTAACTAGGCTTTAGAGTTGTAATTTGCTAAGTGTGAGGTATTTAATTTATAAAGAGGTTGATTTTTCTTTAAGCGATTTGATTGATTTAAAGATTTTACTTAGTGTTTTCTTTTGTTTCATACGGTCTACAGTTAACAACTAAGTGTTATAAAGAGAAGAAAGAGATAGAACCTCTATTTCATCCCTACCTTAAGTCACTTCTAAAGTAAGTTAATTAATCAATTTCCTTTAGTGAGTATCATATTATATGTTTTAATTAGTCCTAAGTTTAGGTTCACTATAAATAACCTTATTCAATAAGAAAGGCATCATAAGATTAATTAGAATGAATTACTATCACATAACACATGTTTATTCATTTCTTTCCATCATGCATATCATGCATATGATTAAATCCTAAGCATACCTATACATGCAATTTATATTTTAGCATACTTGAATGATGAATGCAAAGAAGTGTGCTTGAAATTTAATTATTTTATTTGATTGAATTATGAATGCATGCCTTTTTAATAGAAGGAGGGATTTTTCATCCATTAGCTAGATACACATACACATGTATAAAAGTTTTAAGTGAGTACATCACCATTATTCTCAAGTGTGGTACAAGACCTACTTAGCTACTTAAGCCTCGACTGTATCTAGACTAATATACCACTTTTCTTAGATACATATAGATGTATAAGTAACTACAAGGATTGGAAAAACCCATGGAAAAATGTATTTGACTTATATGACTTATGATTCTTATTGATTGGCCACATCAGATATACACATGTATAATAGTTTTAAGTGGGTACGACACCATTATTCTGTGCTAGGGGCATAAGGTATAAGACCGACTTAGGGCTACTTAAAACCTCACAGCCCCAGGGTGTCCAGACTAATATACCACTTTTCTCAGATACATGTGAATGTATGAAAGGGACCACAAGAAGAAGAAGTCATGCAAGAAGTCATATTTGATTCGATTATATGATTTACATATATGGTATGAAATTCTTCCTAAGTCTTAGCATGGAAATGCATAGAAATTGATTTAGACAAATGTTGTGCTTTTCAAATGAACTATACATTTGTAATTCCTATGTGAATCCATGTAAGATAAAGATAGAGAGCTTCATATTGCATATCTTATATTATCAACACATGTAAACCTATAGATATTTGTAATTAACATCACTTGATTTATTATAATTGATGTATGAGCTTTTTAAAATAACTTTTGATTTAATAGTGATAATAGCCACACCTATATTTAATTTAAATCAACACATGCAATTTGACATAAAATAAACCATTTGATTTAGTTAATTTAAAAAAAATGAATGCATGATTACACATGGGAAGTAACATTCAACGTGATTGGAAAGAAATAAAGGAACATAAGCACATTATCTCATTCATTCCAATTAATTCCTAAGGACAACCATACTAAATAAAGCCACTTAAAATAAACTAAAGTCCTTTAATGAGATTTCTTAATTTTTAGTTTCATTTCATTTAGGAAATGAAAGAGATTTGTTGATCCTAATCCCATTCCTCATGTGTGAGTTAATTTGATTTAATGATGAAGTATTTATGTTTATTTTATGGTTTAATTAGGTTAGGGTATGAATTAAGCCAATTATTTAACCCTTATTTACATCATCACCTTAAGTTAATTAACCAATTAATAATGAGCTAATATGATATGCAACCACATGGAAAGTAAATTTGCAATGCTCCTAAGAAATGAAAGGGGCCTAATGCAATTGGCTCATGATTAATGGTTAATTAAGCTTAAGGGATCTCACTTAACTACTTTTATAGTTTTCTCACACATGTGAGCTAACCATAATTTCATTACCTCCCCCTTTGGATTATTGAACACCCAAAGAGCTACCCAAGATTAAATTTTAGAAATAGATTCAATTAGATTAATTAAATTCATTAATTAACTAATTAAACGTTACTCAACCTTTCCTATCAAAATGAGATGGGCTTAGAGAAAGAGACAAAGAAGGGAGCCTAAGTCTCAATCCTTAAATCATTATAATTTGTTGATTAAAGTTCAGGTATCATTTGGTTTTTTGATTAATCTTGTTAATTAATTAATAATTTAAGAGGGATTAGAGAAGACTTAAAGAAAAGATTGGAAGAGGGAGTCCCAATCCATTTCTCTAGACTTCATCATCATTAATAGAGGTTAATAAACTTAATTGATTGATTAATTTACTAATCATTTGCTTAATTATCACTAATTATATTAAGAAACTTATTAAGTCTTAACCCATTAGTTTCCCTAATTAAGAAACCAATAAAATCCCAAAAAATAGGGGTGGTAGAGGTCATCCCCACAACATGCACAAAAAGTTTGAGATTAATTGGATGGTTAATTAAGGAGTAATTAGACTAATTACATTTCCACTTAAGCTAAATTCACTGCTCAAAATCAATTAATAATAATTTTCCTGGATATTACTCTAAATTATCTTTAAAATGAGCCTTAGTTTGTATTTTTTATGGATTTTTCTAGAATTAGTTATGAATTTAGGAGGTTTCAGGATTAAAAACTAGTTAATTAGCCCTAATTAAAGCCTTAATCCCATCAGGCCACATGGCGGCTGACATGGCATGCTGACATGGTGCACTTTCCATGTGGCATGATGGCATTTATTATTTAAGTTTCCACATCCAAGTGATGACTCTGATGGCGGTGCATGCGATAACTCTGTGGACTATCTGATCTAAGATCGGATGACCACGATTAAACTCACAGTTTTGAAGGATTAATCAGAGGTTCTAAATGTGATTAGATCAGGACCATTCATCACAATCATGGGGGATGGACATTCCATGATCTATCGCCTCCCAAGCATCAAACAATATCTACCGTCCATCGATCATCGCTCGATCCAAGCTCACCCAAGCTCAGATGGACATAAAAATGATCCCACACCTTTCGGGAAGCACAATAAGAAGATCAAATGGAGGAAATCGCATGACATGAAAATTTCTTTCATAAAAGACCAACCTATTTTCATTCAAGGATATGTTTCAACGGCATACCTCATCGAAGCTTATGACCGAAAGTTCCAACTATTGAGAAAGCTTTATTTGGTAGAAATGAAGCTCTATTGAGACACACGAGCTTTGATTTGGTGTAGTTTGCTTAGAAAACTAGCCCACTAGGCGTAGGTGCTTAGGCTTGATCAAACTCTACCCTCTGACCATCAAGAAGCTTGGGAAACAATTCATTCTCATTTGCTTGGCTCCAAGGAAGGTGTGTGCATAGTTAATTGCACTTTGGTGGGGGTTTGAACAAATGATATTCGAAGGTGGCCTCCCTTATTTTGGTTTTACGTAAAATAAAAATGTGAGTGTAGGAAGGCTTGCAAATTTCTCTGGGAACTCTCTCCTTGGCTTCTAAAGTTGAATCAAGTGTGAGTGTCTGAGTTCAAGTGAGAATGAGTGGGGAATACCCCCTCATTCCTTGGATCGAATGGCCACAGCTTCTTCAGATTTTTCTTGATAAATTGGCCAAAACTAAGGTAGTGGAGGTCCTTCGGTGCATGATGTGGCTCAATTTGGTTAGGTGAGGGTGTGGAGGTGGCTGTCAAGGGAGTAGTGGGAGTCCTATGGTTGTTTGGAAAGCTCCAATGGGGATGGGGAGGTGATTTGACCTCGCCATGGATCATGGCTATCCCAACCACCTCTGGGTCAGGTCAACCATGGTCCTAGGTGCCTATTTGGACTTATGATTGGGTGCCAAGTGGCTAGGGGAGAAAATGGCCAAATGGGCATGTGTCTTATCTCATGGGATACCCTAAACCCAAGGGAAAAATGGTCATTTGGCTATGGGTTTGGTTTGGGCAGATTCGGGATGTGTCAAAAGTGTGTTAGCCCAATTTCAAGTGGTTTGGAGTTTACTTGATTTGATTTGGCTTGATTTAACTTATTTGGTCAAATTGGGTTAGGTTGGGTCAAGTTGACCAATTGGTCAAATTGGGTCAAACCAACATTTGGGTCAAGTTCAATTGGCTAATTGAAAATGATTGCAGGATTTGGTTTGGTTTAATTTGGAAATAATTTAGATTTTGGTTAATTTGACCCTTTAGGTCAAGTTGACCAATTGGTCAAATTGGGCTCAATCATGATTTTGGTCAACTTCAATAAGTGATTTTGAATGAACTTGAGCCATTGGATACAGTCAATTTGGGTTGGATTGTGATTTGCCCTATTTTGGCTTTTTAGGCTAATTTGGGTCAACTTGGGTCAAATAGCCAATTGGGATTGGTTTGGCTCAAGTGAGGGTTTGGTCATGTTCAATCATTGGTTAGGAATGGGTTTGTATCAATGGTTTCAATCAATTTGGCTTATGGTAGATTTTGTATAATTTGGGCTAAATGTTGACTTGGTCAATAGGATAGGTTGACTTAGTTTAACCCAATTCAAGATAATTGATTAACCTAAGATGATTGTTGATCATGTTGTGAGGTTTGGATGGGCTTAGTTCAATCAAATTTGGGTTGAATTAGAACTTGGCTCGAAAAGGTCTTTTAGGTCCCTTTGGGTCAGGTGGACCTAAATGGGTTAATTGGCTTGATCATGGATTGATTCAAGTTTAATTATATTGATAAATGGGTTTGATATAGAAATATAAATCCAATTGCAAGTAATTTGGATCCATATGGATTTTAGTTCAAATGATAATTTCAAGTCAAAAATGGCTAACTTGGGTTGGATTAAGGTTATCTTGGATTTGGCTTGATAATTATAGTTTGTACTTATATTTGGATCTATGATTGTAGGAATGTTTGAATCATGAGGAAATCCATAAGTTTTGAATTGATTTGGGTATTATTTAGCCAAGTTCAAGAATTTCACTAAAAGGGCTAAAATCAGGAATTTGATTTGATTTGGGTTTCAACCATTTAGAGTTTGGAATTGATTTATGATTTAGAATTTGATTTGAGATTGAATTTGATAATTGAGAAAATCAATTGAATTGTGATTTGAATTTGGTTAGGGCTAAGTCCATAAGATAATTAAAGGGCCTAGGAAGGGATTTGGTGTTTGAATTTGATCATTGGTTTTAATCATTTGATAGTTGGATTTGATTTTGGAATTTAAATTTAAATTTGAGATTTGATTTGGAAGAATGAAGCAAGGATTTGGTTAGGGCTATAGGGTAGACAAGTTCTCCGAATTCTCTAAGGAACAAGCTACCCCTATGGCTAACTCTTTTAAGTCTCTAGGATTAGGTTAAGTGTTCACCTAATCACTACAAGTGTCTATGAGAGTCCTAGATCTATGATAAAGAAGTTGAGAAACTGAGGTCAACAGTTTTATGGTTTAGGGTTTTGTGTTTAAGGTTTATGGTTTAGTGTTTAGCATTTATGGTTTTAGGGTTTAGGGTTTAGGTTTTAGGTTTAGAGTTTAAGTTTTAGTTTAGGGTTTAGGGTTTAAGGATTTTTTTAACAGAGAACAAATTCATATTCAACATTTCTTCTTCTTGATTTCACCAACCAAGTGGTGCACCAAGTTTTCTAAGACACAAGCGATGACATAGATAAAAAATGAGCACGCATAGAGTAAATCAAAAACCCTAGATAACTAGAACTATCTCTATTGTAAAGACACAGTTCCATAAGCAGCAGATCCGATCGACCGTTATTTAGTTTCTCTAGTTCTCATCAGAACCACCATGACCTCTTGAGCAGTAGGATCCGCCATCATATTCCTAATATGTCCCTCCGTGAACACCACTATTGTAACATCTATCGCTCCTCCCGCCTCCATAACCACCACTACTCTGACCACCACTTCCATATCCACCAGCACCTCTAGATCCCCCACCATAACTACGGTAACCGCCACCTCCACCATCAACTACATTGCCAAATCTAGATTGAGCCTAGTTGACGTTGATGTTCCTACCACCAAGGTTCTTCCCATTATTGTGTTTAGCTAGTTTATTAGGTTTAGGTTTAGTTTATTTTTTATTTATTTAATTTCTTAATTTCTTTAGGATTAAGTTTAGGGTTTAGGATTTAAGGTTTAGGGTTTAGGGTTTAGGGTTTAGGGTTTTAGGGTTTAGGATTTAGGGTTAGGGTATCGATCTTAGGGTTTAGGGTTTAGGGATTAGTGTTTAGTATTTAGGCTTTAAGGTTTAGGGTTTTTAGTGTTTATGGTTTAGGGTTATCTTAGGGTTTAAGGTTAGTTTAGGGTTTAGGGTTTAGGGTTTGGGGTTTTAGGTTTAGGGTTTAGGGCTTAGGATTTAGGGTTTAGGATTATGGGTGGGTTTAGGGTATGGGTTTCTGGTTTAGGGTTTATGGTTTAGGATTTAGGGTTTAAGGTTTAGGATTTGGTTTAGGGTTTAGGGTTTAGGGTTTAGGTTTTTATTATTTATTTATTTTTTTAAATTAAGTAAACCGATAGGTTTAGGTTTATTTAGTTTTTTTTATTTATTTTAGTTTATTTTATTTTATATATTTTTTAGGTTCAATTTTATTTTTATTTAGTTTAGTTTATTTATTTTACATTTATTTATTTTATTTTAAGTTTTTATTTAGTTTATGTTTTAGGTTTAGGTTTATTTTTTAGTTTAGATTTATTTTTATTTTTTTATAGGTTTAGATATAGGTTTTTATTTTACTTTTTTAAGTTGAGGTTTTAGGTATTTATTTTTAGGTTTATTTTAAAGTTTTATTTTTTTATTTTAGGTTTAGGTTTATTTTTAATTTAGTTTATTTTATTTAGTTTAGATTTAGGTTTGGGTTTAGTTTATTTTAGGTTTAGGATTTATTTATTTTAGTTTAGTTTATTTTAGTTTAGGTTTAGGTTTATTTTTTATTTTAGGTTTATGTTTTTTTTAGTTTAGGGTTTAGGTTTTATTTTTTTATTAATTTTTTGGTTTATATTTTAGGTTTAGATTTTATTTAATTTTTATTTTATTTTTATTTTAGGTGTAGTTTTTATTTTATTTAAGTTTATTATTTTTTTAGTTTAGTTTAGGTATTTATTTATTTTATTTTAGTTCTATTTTTATTTTTTATTTTATTTTCTTTTCAAGTTTATGTTTAGGTTTTAGTTTAGGCTTTTATTTTATTTTATTTTTTTATTTTAGTTTAGCTTTTTAGGGATTAGGGTTTATGGTTTAGAGTTTAGGGTTTTACGATTTAGGGTTTTGGGTTTTGGGCTTTTAGGGGTTAGGGTTTAGGGTTTAGGGTTTAGGGTTTAGGTTTAGGTCGGTTCAGGTTTTAGTTTAGGATTTAGGGTATTTGGTTTTTTTATTTTTAAAAGAGAACAAATTCGAACATTTCTTCTTTTGATTTCACAAAGTAACACATCAAGTTTTCTAAGACACAAGCAATAGCATAGATAAAAAATGAGCATGCATAGAAAAAATCAAAAACCCTAAATAACTAGTACCGCCTCTACTGTAAAGATACAATTCGATAAGCAGCAGATCGGATCAATCGTTCTTTAGTTTCTCTAGTTCTCATCAGAACCACCTTGGACTCTCGAGTAGTAGGATCCACCATCATATCTTTGATCTCTTCTTCCACTACCACCACGATTATAACCTTCATCGCTCCTCCTACCTTTATAACCACCTTTGCTCCGACCAACACTCCAAATCCACAAGCACCTCCAAATTCCCCACTACCACTACGATAACCATTGCCTACACTTTTCCCTCCATGGCCAAATCTAGGGAGTTATTGTGATGTTCACATCAAAGTTTTGCCCATTCTTAGGGTTTAGATTTAGGTTTATGATTATTAGTTTTTAGGGTTTAGATTTAGGTTTATGATTATTAGTTTTTAGGGTTTAGGCTTCTTTTTTAATTTATTTAGTTACTTTATTTTTTAGGTTTTGGGTTTACAGTTTACGGTTAGGGTTTAGTGATTATGGTTTAAAGTTTAGGGTTTTAGGATTTATGCTTTTAAGGTTTAGATTTAGGGTTTTGGTTTAGGGTTTAAGAGTTAGGGTTTAGTGTTTAGGTTATAGGGTATAGGGTTTTTACGGTTTAGGGTTTAGAGTTTAGAGTTTATAGTTTTAGGGTTGTTTAGGGTTTAGGGTTTAAGGTTTAGTGTTTAGGGATAAGGGTTCTGTGGGGTTTAGGGTTAGTTTAAGGTTTAGTATTTAGTGTTTATAGTTTTTAGGTTTATTGTTTAGGGTTTAGGGTTTTTTAGGATTTAGTGATTAGGGTTTAGGGTTTAGGGTTTAGTGTTGTAGGTTTAGGGTTTAGGCTTTAGAGTTTAGGGTTTAGTGTTTATGATTTAGGGTCTAGAGCTTTTAGGGTTTAAGGTTTATAGTTTAGAGTTTAGGGTTGTTTTTTAAAAAAAACTAAGTAAATTGGTAAGTTTATGTTTATTTAGTTTATTTTTTAATTATTTTAGTTTATATAATTTTTTATTTTTATTTATATTTTTTTTATTTAGTTTAGTTTATTTATATTATTTATTTTAGTTAGGGTTTTTTTATTTTAGTTTATTTTTTTAGGTTTAGGTTTATGTTTATTTTTTGTATAGTTTTAATTTTATTTTATTTTTGGGTTTAGGTTTTATTTTTTATTATTAAGTTTAAGTTTAGGTTTTTATTTTATTTTTTTAGGTTTAGGTTTTAGGTTATTATTTTTGGTTTATTTATAAGTTTTATTTCTTAGTTTTGGTTTAGGTTTATTATTAGTTTATTTTATTTTATTTAGTTTAAGTTTTATTTATTTTAGTTTAGTTTATTTTAGTTTAGGTTTACATTTACTTTATTTTATTTATTTTATTTTTGTTTTAGGTTTAGGTTTTTTTTTAGTTTAGAGTTTAGGAGTTATTTTTTATTTATTTTTAGGTTTTATTTTTTATTATTAAGTTTAAGTTTAGGTTTTTATTTTATTTTTTTAGGTTTAGGTTTTAGGTTATTATTTTTGGTTTATTTGTAGGTTTTATTTCTTAGTTTTGGTTTAGGTTTATTATTAGTTTATTTTATTTTATTTAGTTTAAGTTTTATTTGTTTTAGTTTAGTTTATTTTAGTTTAGGTTTACATTTACTTTTTTTTATTTATTTTATTTCTATTTTAGGTTTAGTTTTTTTTTTAGTTTAGGGTTTAGGAGTTATTTTTTATTTATTTTTAGGTTTTATTTTTAGGATTATCTTTTAGGTTTAGGTTATCATTTACTTTTTATTTAATTTTATCTAAGGGTTATTTTATTTTTATTTTAGGTTTAGTTTTTATTTTATTTAGGTTTTTCAGTTTTAGGTTTATTTTATTTTTTTATTAAGTTTAGGTTTTGATTTATTTTATTTTATTTTAGTTTTTATTTTCTATTTTTTTAAGTTAAGGTTTAGGTTTAAGTTTAGGTTTTTAATTTAAGTTTTTAGTTTATTTTATTATTTAGGTTTAAGTTTTAGGGTTTAGAGTTTTAGGATTTAGGGTTTAGGGTTTAGGGATTAGGGTTTAGGGTTTAGTGTTTAGGGTTTAGGGTTTAGATTTTAGGTTTAGGGTTTAGGATTTAGTTTAGGGTTTTATGTTTAAGGTCTTTTTTTTAACAGAGTTTAGGGTTTAGGGTTTAGCATTTAGGGTTTAGGGATTTAGGATTTAGGGTTTACGATTTAGGGTTTAGGGTTAGGGTTTAGGATTTTAGGGTTTAGGGTTTAGGTTTTAGGATTATAAGTTTAGGGTTTAAGGCTTAGGGTTTAGCGTTAATTTTAGGTTTGGGGTTTTTTTATTTTTTATTTCTTTTAAATTAAGTAAAGTGGCAGGTTTAGGTTTTTTTAGTTTATTTTTTATTTATTTTTTATTTTTATTTAGGTTTATTTTTATTTTTATTTCATTTAGTTTATTTATTTTAGTTTAGGTTTTTTATTTTAGTATATTTTTTAGGTTTACGTTTAAGTTTAAGTTTTATTTTTATTTTATTTTCTAGTTTTAGGTTTTATGTGTTATTTTTAGATTTAGGCTTAGGTTTTTATTTTATTTTTTTAGGTTCATGTTTTAGGTTTTTATTTTAAATTTATTTTTAGGTTTTATTTTTTAGTTTAGGGTTTAGGGTTTTTAAAAAAAAAAATTAAGTAAACCAGTAGATTTAAATTTCTTTGCATTATTTTTCATTTATTTTAGTTTATTTTACTTTTTTATTTATATTTAGATTTATTTTTAATTTTATTTAGTTTAGTTTATTTATATTACATTTATTTATTTTAGTTTAGGTTTCTTTTTCACTTTTGTTTATTTTTTAGGTTTAGGTTTAGGTTTAAATTTGTTTTTTTTAGTTTTATTTTTATTTTATTTTATAGGTTTAACTTTTATTTTTTATAATTAAGATTAGGTTTAGTTTTTTATTTTATTTTTTAGGTTTGGGTTTTAAGTTATTATTTTAGGTTTATTTTTAAGTTTTATTTATTTAGTTTAGGCTTAGGTTTATTTTTAGTTTATTTTATTTTATTCAATTTAGGTTTAGGTTTAGTTTATTTTAGGTTTAGGTTTTGGTTTTATTTATTTCAATTTATTTTATTTTAGTTTGGGTTCAAGTTTATTTTATTTTGTTTATTTTATTTTTATTTTAGGTCTATGTTTTTTTTTAGTTTAAGGTTTAGGTGTTATTTTTATTTATTTATAGGTTTCCTTTTTAGGGTTATTTTTTAGGTATAGGTTTTCATTTAGTATTTATTTTATTTTATCTTAGGCTTATTTATTTTTATTTTAGGTTTATCTTTTCTTCATTTAGGTTTTTTTTTAAGTTTATTTTATTTCATTTTTGTTTAGTTAAGGTTTTTATTTATTTTATTTTAATTTAGTTTTTCTTTTCTATTTTATGTTATTATTTAATTTAGGTTTCGGTCTAGTTTTAGGTTTAGAATTAGGTTTTAGTTTAAGTTATTATTTTATTTTATTTTATTATTTTATTCAGGTTTAGGTTTTAGGGTTTAATATTTATGGTTTAGGGTTTAGTGTTTAGGGTTTAGGGTTTTAGGGTTTAAGGTTTAGGGTTTACATTTTAGATTAGGGTTTATGGTTTAGGGTTTATGGTTTTAGTGTTTGTTTTATAAGTTTAGGGTTTAGGGTTTAGGGTTTAGGGTTTAGGTTTAGGTTTGGGTTTAGTTTAGGTTTAGGGTTTAGGGTTTAGGGTTTAGGGTTTAGGGTTTTATGCTTTAGGATTTAGTGTTTAGGGTTGTAGGTTTTGGGTTTAGGTTTAGTTTTAAGGTTTAGGGTTTAGGGTTAGGTTTTTTTGTTTTTTTATTTTATTTATTTATTTTACTTAAGTAAATTGGTAGGTTTAGGTTTATTTAGTTTATTTTTTAATCATTTTAGTTTATTTTTTAGTATAGTTTTATTTTTATTTTATTTTTTATTTTTTGGTTTAGGTTTAGGTATTTATTTTATTATTTTAGGTTTAGGTTTTAGGTTTTGATTTTAGGTTTATTTTTGGGTTTTATTTTTTAGTTTATGTTTAAGGGTTTTTAAAAAAAAAAAAATAAGTAAACTGGTAGGTTTAGGTTTATTTAGTTTATTTTTATTTTTTTTGGTTTACTTTATTTTTTATTTTAACTTAGGTTTATTTTTCTTTTTTATTTAGTGTATTTTATTTATATTAGGTTTATTTATTTAAGTTTAGGTTTTGTTTATTTTAGTTTATTTTTTAGGTTTAGGTTTAAGTTTAGGTTTATCTTTTAGTTTTGTATTATTTTTATTTTATTTTATCGGTTTAGTTTTTATTTTTTATTATTAGGTTTAGGTTTAGGTTTTTATTTTATTTTTTAAGGTTTAGGTTTTAGGTTTTTATTTTATGTTTTTTTAAGGTTTTCTTTTTAGTTTAGGCTTAGGTTAATTTTTAGTTTATTTAGGTTTAGTGTTTTGTTATTATTTTTTATTTATCTTTAGGTTTTATTATTAGTTTTATTTTTTATGTTTGGGGTTTTTATTTAACTCTTATTTTATTTTATCTTAGGTTTATTTTATTTTTATTTTAGGTTTAGTTTTTATTTTATTTAGGTTATTTATTTATTTGTTTAGTTTAAGTTTTTATTAAATTTATATTAGTTTAGTTTTTAATTTCAATTTTATTTTATTTTTAGGTTTTGGTTTAAGTTTAGGTTTTATTTTATTTATTTTATTTTCTTATTTAGGTTTAGGTTTTAGGGTTTAGGGTTTAGGATTTACAGTTTAGAGTTTTAGGGTTTAAGGTTTAGGGTTTAGGATTTATGGTTTAGTGTTTAGGGTTTATGGTCTTTAGGGTTTAGGTTTTAGGTTTAGGGTTTAAGTTTTAGTTTAGGGTTTAGGGTTTAAAGTTTAGGGTTTAAGGTTTAAAGTTTAAGGTTTTATATTTTTTAACAGAGTTTAGGGTTTAGAATCCAAGGATTAGGGTTCTAGGGTTTAGGTTTTAGGATTTGTGATTTAGGTTTAGGGTTTAGGGTTTAGGATTTAGTTTAGGTGGTTTAGGTTTAGGTTAATTAGGGTTTAGGGTTTAGGGTTTTAGGGTTTAGGGTTGTAGGTTTAGGGTTTAGGGTTTAGGGTTAGGGTTTTTTTATTTATTTTATTTATTTATTTATTTTAATTAAGTAAAATGGTAGGTTTAGGTTTATTTAGTTTATTTTTTTTAGTTTATTTTATTTTTTGTTTTTGTTTTTATTTAGTTTATTTTATTTATTTTAGCTTAGTTTTTTATTTTAGTTTATTTTTTAGGTTTTGGTTTAGGTTTAGATTTATTTTTTAGTTTAGTTTTATTTTTATTATATTTTACAGGTTTAGGTTTTATTTTTTATTTTTAGGTTTAGATTTTAAGTTTTTATTTTAGGTTTACTTTTAGGTTTCATTTTTTAGTTAAGGTTTAGGTTTATTTTTAGTTTATTTTATTTTATTTAGTTTAGGTTTAGGTTTAGGGTTCATTTAGTTTATTTTAGTTTAGGATTATGTTTATTTTATTTTTATTTTATGTTTAGGTTTTTCTTATTGGGATTTAGGTTTCATTTTTTATTTTTTTCAGGTTTATTTTTTAGGTTTAGGTTTTTATTTAATTTTTATTTTATTTTATTTTAGGTTTATTATATTTTTATTTTTTGTTTAGTTTTTATTTTATTTAGGTTTTTTATTTTTTAGTTTAGTTTAGGTTTTTATTTATTTTATTTTATTTTAGTTTTTATTTTTTATTTATTTTCTTTTTAGGTTTAGGTTTAGGTTTAGGTTTTAGTTTATGTTTTTATTTTATTTATTTTATTATATTTTGGTTTAGTTTTATTTATTTATTTTCTTTTTAGATTTTATTTAGTTTAGGTTTTGGTTTTTAGCTTGTTAGGGTTTAGGGTTTAGGGTTAGTTTAAGGTTTAGGGTTTAGGGTTTAGGGTTTAAGGTTTGGGGTATATGGTTTAGGATTTTGTTTTTGATAAAACCCCCAGTGGGGAGAAATTTCAATGCCACAAAGGAGTTCAAAATTCCTTAAGAGGGGAAAATCCTCAAAACTAGCACTCCAAGTGCTACAATCAACCTAGAGAGAAAATTGCCCAAACTATTACAAGGAGAAGCAAGAAACAAAATAAAAGCTAAGAAAAGGAGCAACAAAACAAAAGCAAAAAAGAAACAACCAATGACTACAAAGAGAATAGCAGGAGAGGGAGAGTAGTAGAAGCAACAAGCTCAAGCCGACACCTGCAAAGAAAAGAAAGACACCCAAAGGAAAAGAAGAAAGATCAAGGAAGAAAAAAAAAAGGAAGGGATGAAGAGTGAAAGAAAGGTTCAGATCGATTATAGAAAAAGGGGCAACCAAATTTTGTGAGCCTCCAGAAGGGGTTACAATCACAAAAAAAAGGTTACCAACCAAAAGGAAAAGGAACATCCAACCATCATTAACAAACCTCAGAAATGCACTAGACCAAGCGACAAAAGTCGACCAAGAACAAGGGATAGCAACCACCATCATAGAAGGAGAAAATAAAATTAAGTAAATCTGACATAAGGCAAACCAGCTTTATCTAAGTTAGAAAGGCCTCTTTATTGCTTTGGAATATTATCATTGGAACATAAAGTGAAATAAAGAAAGATTACTCCTCGAGCCAGCAAAAAAATCAGCACTAGCATTACCTTCTCTAAAAATATGAGTCACCTTAAAAGACATTAAAATTAATAAAATTAATATTCTTAAGTAGAAAAATTGAGCATTACCCTTGTGATTTGAGTTGATCATAGTAACAACCATCTCAGCATCAGATTCCAACCAAATGGAAAGAAAATTCTTCTCCAAACAAAGCTTACGAAATTGATAAACATCCATTAGTTCAGCCATAATAATAGAAGTAGTAGAGAGAGGAGTTCAAAAATCCAAGATAATACTCCCAAGATTATTGCAATAAATACCACCACAGCCAGATTTATCAAGTGCAAAAGCCAAGATAATACTCCCAAGATTATTATGAAAAATACCACCACAGCCACATTTGTTAAGTGTAATAGAGCCATTAGTGTTAATTTTAAGAGGCTTTATCCAGTAAATGATTTTATGAGAAGGAGGCATATCACAATAAAAAACTTAATACCCAATTTAGAAGCAACAAACATGCAACCTCTAAAATTAGTACCATTAAGAAGCACAGCCTTATGTAAAGAAACTTTTTTTTTCTTTAGTCCTATCAATAATCCTCTTATGAATCATAAGCATATTATGATGTTTAGCATCATTTCTGTCATGCCAAAGGAACCAAATCAAAGTAACAACCACAACAATTTTGATATGCCCTTTGACAGTATTAAGAAAGTAAGATTTAAAGAGCTGCATTAAGGTAAAATTACTATTAAAAAAATTAATGCTGAATAAGTCCTCATACGAATTCTAAACTTTAGAGGCAATAGCACCATTAACAAAAACATGGCTAACATTCTCAATATAAAAATAATACAAGCATTTAGAATGAAGATGAAAACCTTTCTCCAAAAGTAAAGAATCAACAGAAATAAAACCCATTAAAATCCTCTGAACAAGATTAGAATAAGATGTAGGAATAATGTTCTTAAAAATGACGGGCGAAGAGGGTTTATTATCTCTAATATGGTGCCAAGTATCTTTAAAGGAAAAAATCACCATTACTAGAAATGCTGGTAAAAACTTGATCAGAAATAATACCATCAATAAGAATCTTGGTGATATTATTACAAATGAAATCAAAAATCAAGTCAGATAAAAGAGAATGATTCCAATCACCATTTAAAATAAAATGCTTAACTTTCAAAGAAAAAGTAGAGTGAGTATTAAGCATAGAATCAATAGAGGATTCCCCCATCCAATTATCTTGCCAAAAGAAAGAGGAGCCACTATTAATACCCTAGAAAATGACAGAATTAGCTTTCCATTTAATAACACAGGCATTTCCAACCAATAGAGTCACCATGCTTATAGCTACAATTTAAAGGATGTTTACCTTTATAGTATTTGAAATTCATAAAATTAGCCCAAAGACTAACATTCTTCCTAAAATTCCACCAAAGTTAAAAAGAAAAACCATTAGTGGAATCCAACAATGACCTACAGCCAAGACCACCTTCAAATAAAGTACCACACATGTTATTCCAAGAGGGCCAATGAAATCTTTTGGCCGAAAGACTTGAGCCCCAAAAAAAATTATTAAAAAGCCTTTCAATCTGCATAATAATAAGAGAAGTAGAAACAATATTAAGTAGCAAATGAAAAGGAAGAGAGTAAATAATACTTTTGATAACAATTAATCTGCCACTAAAAGATAAAAAATGAAATTCAAGGGTAGAAATCTTATTCTGAATGTTTTGGATAACCTCATCAAAAAGGTGAGACCTCTTAGGACCATAGTATAAAGGAGAACCAAAATACTTGATAGGAAGACATTGATGAAAAAATCCAGTAATATCCTTTATTCTATTGATTCTATGAGCAAAAATAGAAATAGAGGAGATAAAACAACTTTTCTGAGTACTAATCAAGAGGCCACTTTCCTTTTCAAACTTATTCAAAAACACCTTCAATTTTTTAACATATTGTAATGATCCATTACAAAATATAGAAGTCATCAGCAAAACTTAAGAGGGATATAGCCAAACCACCAAGATTCTTGAAATACATGATAAAATTCTTCCAAAACAAAAAACTAAGCCAACGAGGAAAATATTCAATAGTAATAATAAAAAGTGACGGAGAAAGAGGATCACCTTGTCTAATACCTTGGGAAGACTTAAAGAAGCTAAAGTTTTCACCATTTATAACTAAAGAGAACCAAATATTAAAAATGATATTGTTAACCAAAGAGATAAATTTAGTAGAGAAACTGAATAAAGAGAGAATGATGTTAACAAAATCTGAAGAAATGTTGTCATAAGCTTTTGGTAATATCAAGCTTGAAAAGTAAATTGCCACCTATAGTTTTTACATTAAAATCATGAATTAATTCTTGCGCAAGCAAGATGTTGTCAAAGATAGTCCTACCATTCATAAAGCTAGTTTGATTAGGAGAAATAATCTTAGGAAGAAATTTACCAAGCCTACTAGTCAGAATTTTAGAAATCATTTTATTAAAGAAAGTACAAAGACTAATAGGTCTGAAATCATTCTAGAAGTTAGGATTATCTTTCTTGGGAATAAGAATAGTATTTGAAGAAGTGAAGTATTTAGGATTAGAGTTCCAAAGAAAAAAATCCCTCAGGGCATTAACAAGATGAAATTTAATAATAAACCAAGCTTTCTGGAAGAATAAAGTAGAATAGCCATCCGATCCTGCAGCAGAATTAACATTCATACCATTAAGAATATTAAAAATTTCCTTATCTGAAGGAGGAGAAACCAAGCAATCGTTATCCTCAAGAGACATAATAGAAGAAATTTTAGAAGGGTTAGATAACTGGTCAAGGTGACAATTTTTATTTAAAAGATCTTTAAAATAGTTAAAAGATAAAGAAAAAATATCCTCTTTTTCGGTGATCCAAGAACCATCATTATTCTTGATTTTATGAATTTTCCCAAGAACTCTCCTTTTCATAACCAAAGCATGAAAATATTTAGTGTTTCTTTCCCCCTCAGAAAGATGTTTAGAAGCATGCTTTTGTCTCCAGTAGGATTCCTCTATATCCTATAACTTAGTGAGATTATCTTTAGCTTCAGCAAGGTTAGAATAAAAAGAGAAATCATTAATAACTAGTTCTTCCAAATCTTTCACCTATTGTTCCATGTTCTTGATATTATCAAAAAGATTTTTGAAATAATTTCTATTCCACCAATTAATATGATGCTTCAGCCATTTTATTTTAACCCAAAATCTCTTCATACCAAAAACAAAATCATCAGGAGCAAGAGGAGCAAACCAATTAGAAGCAATAGCATCAAGAAAGCCACTATCTTGCAACCACATATTTTGAAAATGAAATTTTTTAATAATATTATTGTTTTGAACAACATACTTAATGGAAATCAAAATAGGAGCATGATCCGAGAGAGTTCTACTAAGGTGCTCAACCAAAGTTAAAGGCCAATGATTTAACCAAAAAATATTAAAAAAGGCATGATCCAAACGTTTCCAAAGTCTATGATTATTCCAAGTGAAACGAGAGCCAATAAAACCAACATCATGCAGATTACACTCCAAGAACATATTCAAAAAATCTTCCATAGAATGTAAATTCAACGAAGAACCTCCTTTTATTTTATTCACAGAAAGGACCATAATGAAATCCCCACCAACAATCCAAGAATCAATAACAGTAGAAGTAAAAGTAGATAATTGATCCCAAAGAATCCTCCTCTCAATCATATTACAAGCAACATAAACAAAAAAGCCAAAAGCATGATAATCACCAAAAAAATATCCACATTTACAACTTGATGAAAATCATTAATGACATTAATAGAAAGAGAATTATTCCAAAATAACCAAATCTTATTGCTATTGTTAAAAAAATAATTGGAGAAACCAATCATTCTAGCCGCATGCATAATTTTAGAAGAAAAAAATAAGAGGTTCAAGAATAACCAACAAACTATAATTATAAACCTTACAAAGGTTCTTAATCCTATTCCTAATAGCAAGAGTACCAATGCCCGAACATTTTAAAAAAATATTAAACATTAATTCTTATTAGGTAAAGAAGATGAAGAAGATCGAGTCGATCTAGAAACTTTAGGAGGAAAATTTTTGAACTATTTTTTCTTTTTCACAAAAATAGTTTGAGAACCAGTTTCATTTCCCAAAGATTCATCATCATAAGGAGCATTAGAACTCTTAATAACTATATATTTGGTAGGAGAATCAAATTGAAAATGCACTAAAACATTAGTATCCATTAATTGAAAAGAAACCATAGGCAAAACATCATCAAAAATAATAGTTAAAGAAGGAGCAAAAACAAATTTGTTAAGCTAACAAGAAATGGGTTGCACAACATCCATCTTATCCAAACCATCAACAACTTCCATATTAAAAGAATTAAAATCATCATTTTTTTTTAAAGGTTCCTGAAAATCAGAAAGAAAGACATTATCTTTAAAATTTTTAGGGGCTATATCACAACAATATTTAATAGAGGAAACCAAAATTGGAATAACATCATCTTGAATATTTCCAAAAAGCATAGGATCAATATAATATAAAATCTGATTACCATTTAAAGCATCATCATCATTTTTAAAAACATTTTCAAAAGCATTCTCAGAAGTTAAAATAATCCAATCAGCAACATCTTTATCTTTTTCAGAAGAAATAGAAGTTTTATTTTTATTAGTTAAAAGATCTCTAAGTTGATCAATCAGCTTAGGATTTTTTAATAAATATTTTTTCTAAGTTGAGGATGAGCAATGAAACAATCTGAAAAGAAATGGCCATGGGTTTTACAGTGATTACAGAAAGCAGGAAGGTTTTCAAATTCAACCAGTTGAAAGTACCCATACTTTTTGGACCCTATTCAAATCTCCTTGGGAACCTTATTTATAACATCAATATCAATAAGGATACTAGCAACTGAAGGGTGAGATTTAGCCATGGTTGCTTCATCGATTTGTAAAGGTCTACCAAAAATAGACCCAACCACAATGAAGAAATTGATAATTAACAAAATGAATCTTAAGATTAGGCAAAGCAATCCAAACTAGCACTATTGGAGATTCTTCTTGAATGTCAAAAAAGGAGTCCATTTAAGGATAAGCATTTGATAATTTTCAACATAATAAGATCGGCGAGGGAAAATCTAGCTATAGTCAAGATCATTAGATAATTTATGAGGACATGATGACCATCCAACAAACCAATATAAAACACACTAGAAAGCTTTAAATCATGAAAGAAAAATCGAATATCATCCATATTAGGCTATCAAAAAAAATGGCAATCAGAGTACAAGCATAAGGCTCAACAAGTTTCTCAATATCCAAATCAGAACACATTATTGCTAGAGATCCTTTAAACATTGTATGAACAAGATTAATCAAAAATTCAGGGGAGATTGAAGCATCTTTCTCAGGGTTTAGGTTTAGGTTTATGCTTATTAAGTTTTAGGGTTTAAGTTTATTTTTTAATTTATTTAGTTACTTTAGGTTTAGGTTTAGGGTTTGGGGTTTAGGGTTTAGGGTTTAGGGTTAGGGTTTAGGGTTTAGGATTTAAGGTTTTAGGGTTTATGCTTTTAAGGTTTAGGGTTTAGGGTTAGGGTTTAGAGTTTAGGGTTTTATAGGGTTTAGGGTTTAGGGTTTAGAGTTTAGGGTTTAGGGCTGTAGGTTTAGGGTTTAGGGTTTAGGGTTTAGGGCTTAAGGTTTGATGTTTAGGATTTCGAGTTTATGGTTTTTTTTAATTAAGTAAATCACAGGTTTAGGATTATGTAGTATATTTAGTTTATTTTTTTATTTATTTTACTTTAATTCATTTTTTATTTTTATTTAGTTTAGGTTTTTTATTTTAGTTTATTTTTTAGGTTTAAGTTTTTATTTATTTTTTAGTTGAGTTTTATTTTATATTTTATTTTTAAGGTTTAGGTTTTATTTTTTATTTTTTTAGTTTAGGTCTATGATTTATTTTTATTTTTTTAGGTTTAGGGTTTTGGATTTATTTTAGGTTTATTTTTTATTTTATTTTTTAGTTTACACTTAGGTTTATTTTTAGTTTATTTTATTTTGTTTGGTTTAGTTTATTTTAGGTTTAGGTTAATGTTTTATTTATTTTAGTTTAGTTTAATTTTGTTTAGGTTTAGGATCATTTTATTTTATTTATTTTATTTTTATTTAATTTTTATGATTTATTTTAGTTTGGGGTTTAGGTTTATTTTTATTTAGTTTTAGGTTTATTTTAAGTTTATTTTTAAGTTTGGTTTTATTTAATTTTGTTTTATTTTATTTCAAGTTTATTTTATTTTTCTTTATGTTTACTTTTATTTTATTTTACATTTTTATTTTGAGTTTTATTTTATTTTTTTTAGTTTAGTTTCATTTCTTATTTATTTTATTTTAGTTTTTTTTTTATTTTTAGGTTTAGGTTTAGGCCTTAGTTTAGGTTTTTTTATTTTATTGTATTTTTTATTTTATTTAGGTTTACCTTTTTCTATTTATTTTAGTTTTTGTTTTTATTTAGTTTAGGTTGTGAGGTTTTTAAGGTTTTTGGTAGGGCTAAGGTTTAAGGTCATAAAGCTTTAGGGTTGTCGTTTATGGTTTACACCATTTGAGTTAGGGTTGAAGTTTAGTGTCATTTGACCTTTAGGTTTAGGGTTGGGTATATAGGTTTAGCAGACCAGATTAGGGTTTATGATTTAACTAGGTTTAGGGCAACCCAGTAGGTTTAAGGTTTAAGATTTTGGTGCACAGAGAGTTTATGGTTTATGGTAGACTTAGGGTTTTAGGGTTTAGGTTTATATGGTTTAGTGTTTAAGGTTCATGGTTTGGGTGTGGGATTTTTTAGGGTTTAGAGTTTATGGTTGTAGTTTTGGTTTTAGGGTTTAGGTTTAAGATTTAGTGAGGGTTTAGGGTTTAGCATTTAGGGTTTTTTTTAAACCAAGCAAAACCAGAGGTTGGTTTATTTAGTTTATTTTATATTTTTATTTAGGATTATTTTTTATTTTTATTTAGTGTAGTTTACTTATTTTATGTTTATTAATTTTAGTTTGGGTTTTTTATTTTAGATTATTTTTTAGGTTTAGGTTTAGGTTTATGTTTATTTTTTTAGTTTAGTTTTATTTTTTATCTTATTCTTTAAGTTTAGGTTTATTTTTTATTTTTAGGTTTAGATTTTGATTTTGATTTTATTTTTTTAGGATTACATTTTAGGTATTTATTTTAGATTTACTTTTGGTTTTATTTTTTAGTTTAGGTTTAGGTTTATTTTTAGTTAATTTTATTTCATTTAGTTTAGGTTTAGGTTTTGATCTACTTTATTCTAGGTTTAGGTTTAGGTTTTATTTATTTTAGTTTAAGTTTAGGTTTATTTTATTTTTATTTTAGGTTTTGGTTTCGGTTTTTTTCTTTAGTTGAGGATGTAGGTTTTATTTTTTATTTATTTTTAATTATAAGTTTTTATTTTGTTTTTATTTTATTTTATTTTTGGTTTATTTTATTTTTATTTTATGTTTAGTCTTTATTTTATTTAGGTTTTTTATTTTATGTTTATTTTATTTTCAAGTATGGTTTGGTTTTTTACTTATTTTATTTTAGCTTTTTTATTTGTTTATTTTTTTAATTTTAGGTTTTGGTTTAGGTTTTAGGTTTATTTTATTTTTTTACTTTATTTATTTTAAGGTTTTTAATATATTTTATTTTTAGGTTTTATTTAATTTAGGTTTAGGTTTTTAGGTTTTTAGGTTTTTAGGGTTTAGTGTTTAGGGTTTAGGGTTTAGGGTTTACGGTTTAGGGTTTTAGGGTTTAGGGTTTTGGGTTTAGGGTTTAAGGTTTAGTGTTTAGGCTTTAGGGTTTAGGGTTTTTATGGTTTAGGGTTTAGGGTTTAGGGTTTAGGGTTTTTTAAAAAAAAAATTAAGTAAACCAGTATGTTTAGGTTTATTTAGTTTATTTTTTATTTATTTTAGTTTATTTTACTTTTTATTTTTTATTTTTATTTTTAATTTTTATTTAGTTTATTTTAATTTTGTTCATTTAGGTTTTATTTTAATTTCTTATTTAGGTTAATTTTTTAGTTGTGTATTATTTTAATTTTATTTTTTAGGTTTAGGTTTTATTTTTAATTTTTATGTTTAGGTTTAGGTTTTATTTTATTTTTTTAAGTTTAGGTTTAATGTTATCATTTTAGTTTAGTTTATTTTAGTGTAGGTTTAGGTTTATTTTATTTTGTTTATTTCATTTTTATTATAGGTTTAGGTTTTTTTTAGTTTAGGGTTTACTTTTTATTTTTTATTTATGTTTAGGTTTTATTTTTTAGGTGTATGATATTACTTAGTTTTTTTTATTTTATTTTATGTTTATTTTAGGTTTATTTTATTTTTATTTGATGAACAATTTTTAATTTATTTATGTTTTTTTCTTAGGTTTATTTTAAGCCTATTTTAGGTTTTATTTATTTTATTTTAGTTTATTTAAGCTTATGTTTAAATTTATATTATTTTGTTTATCTTATGTTTAGGTTTTTTGTACTTTAGGGAATTGTTTTTTGAGGTTTATTTTTTTCGGTTTAAGATTTATTTAGTTTTTATTTTATTTTATTTATGTATTTTTTATTTTACATTTAGGTTATATTTTATTTAGGTTCTTTATTTTTAAGCTTATTTTATTTTTTTAGATCAGTTTAAGTTTTTATTTATTTTATTTTAGATTAGCTTATATTTTTTTATTTTATTTTATTTATTTTATTTTATTCATGTTTATATTTTTTTATTTATTTTATATTTATGTTTTTTTTAGTTTAGGTTTAGGTGTTTAGGCTTTTAGGGTTTAGGGTTTAGGGTTTAGGGTTTAGGGTTTGGGGTTGTAGGTTTTAGGGTTTAGTGTTTTAGATTTTGCTTTTTAGAGTTTAGGGTTAATTTTAGGGTTTAGGGTTTTAGGGTTTGGGTTTTTTATTTTAATTTTTTATTTTTTAAAAATAGGTAAACAAATAGGATTATGTTTACTTAATTTATTTTTTTTATTTTAGTTTAATTTATTTTTTTTTTATATAGGTTTATTTTTATTTTTATTTAGCTTAATTTATTTAATTTAGCTTTTTTATTTTAATTTAAGTTTTTATTTTAGATGATTATTTAGGTTTAGGTATCAATTTATTTTCAGTTTAGATTTTTTATTTTATTTTTAGGTTTAGGTTTAATTTTTTTAGTTAAGTTTAGGTTATAATTTTATTTTTAGGATAACAATTAGCTTTAGGTTTACTTTTAAGTTTAGTTTTATTTTTATTTTATTTTTTAGGTTTACATTTTATTTTTTATTTTTAGGTTTAGGTTTAAGTTTTAAGTTGGGGTTTTAGGTTTTTATTTTAGGTTTAATTTTTCAATTTAGGTTTAGGTTTATTTTTAATATTTTTATTTTATTTAGCTTTGTTTTAGGTTTTGTTTTTTTAGGTTTTCTTTTTAGGCTTATTTTTGTAATTTTAGGTTTTATTTAGTTTGAATTTTATTTCATTTTAGGTATTTATTAATTTACGTTTAGGTTTTATTTTATTTAGGTTTTTTATTTTTAGAAATATCTTATTTTTTTGGTTTAGTTTAGGTTTTTATTTATTTTATTTTAGATTTGTTTTTAATTTTTATTTTATTTTTAGGTTTATGTTTATCTTTAGGAATTAGTTTGGGTTTATATTTTAGGTTATTATTATTGCTTATTATTATTATTTAGTTTAGTTAGTTTATTAGTTATATTATTATTAGTTTAGTTTATTAGTTTGTTTATTAGTTTATTATATTATATTAGTTTTTTATATTAGTTATTTCTTATTAGTTTTATTTAGTTTATTATTACTTTTAATTGTTTAATAGTTGTTATTAGGTTTTTAGTTTATTAAGTTATTTATTAGTTAGTTTATTTAGTTTTATTTTAGTTAGTTTTTTATAGTTATTGTTTAATTATTATTAGTTTAGTTTATTATTAATATTATTATTAGTTATTATTATTAGTTTTATTAATTTAGTTTCTAGGGTTTAGTGTTTAGTTTATTTAGTTTTATTATTATTATTATTATTATTATTATTATTATTAGTTTTAGTTAGTTTAGTTATCAGATATTTATTTAGTTAGTTTACTTATTATTAGTTTATTATTATTAGTTTTATTAGTTAGTTTTTATTTAGTTAATTATTATTTATTAGTTTACTTAGTTTGGTGCTTAGTTTAGTTTAGTTTTAGTTATTCAATATTTAGTTTATTATTATTATTATTATATTAGTTTAGTTAGTTTTAATGTTATTAGGTTTTATTATTATTTAGACTTTTTTTAGTTATTATTAGTTTTTAGTTTAGTTTATTTTTTATTATTATTAGTTATTGCTTTATTAGTTTAGTTAGTTTTATTACTTTATAATTATTAGTTAGTTTATTATGTTTGTTTATTATTATTAGGTTTTGTTAATTTATTTAGGTTTTATTTATTATTTAGTTTATTATTAGTTTAGTTAATTATTATTATTATTATTATCTTACTTATTAGTTTTATTTAGTTTAGTTAGTTTATTAGTTTAGTGTTAGTTGTTATTAGTTATTTTCTTATAGTTTATTAGTTTTTTGAGTTTTATTATTAGTTTTAGTTATCATTATTTAGTTAGTTTATTATTAGGTTTAGTTAGTTTAGTTTAGTTATTAGTTAATTATTATTATTAGTTACTTACTAGTTAATTACTCAATTTATTAGTTTTAGTTTATTAATTATTAATTTTAGTTTACTTAGTTTAGTTATTAGGTTTAGTTTCATTATTAGTTAGTTATTTATTAGGTTAGTTATGTTTAGGGTTTAGGTTTATTAGTTAGTTATTATTATTAGTTAATTATTTATTATGGTTTAGTTTAGTTAGTTTATTAGTTTAGTTTTGGTTATTAGTTTAGGTTTAGTTTAGTTTTTATTAGTTTTATTAGTTTAGTTTATTTTTACTTAGTTTATTAGTGGGGTTCTTTTGTTTATGTTTAATTTAGTTATTAGTTTGCTTATTAGTTTAGTTAGTTTTTGTTATTCTTGATTTATTAGTTTTTTAGTTATTATTTAGTTAGTTTTACTATTTTTGCTTTAGTTTATTATTTTTTTTTTATTATTAGTTTATTAGTTTTAGTTTATTATTTATTAGTTTTAGTTTTGTCAGTTTAGTTTCATGTTTTATTAGTTTTTTTTTAGGGTTTAAGGTTTATGGTTTCGAGTTTAGGGTTTTCGGCTTTAGGCTTTAGGGTTTAGGGTTTAGGCTTGTAGGTTTAGGGTTTAGGGTTAATTTTAGGGTTTAGGATTTTGGGTTAGTTTAGGGTTTAGGGTTGTAGTTTTAGGGTTTAGAGTTTATGATTTAGGATTAGGGTTCAGGTTTTAGTTTAGGGTTTAGAGTTTTTGGTTTTTTTTTAACAAAGAACATATCCACATTCAAATTTTTTTTTTTTCATCAGTCAAGTAACACACCAAGTTCTCTAAGACATAAGCAATGACATAGATAAAAAATGAGCACACATAGAGCAAATTAGAAACCCTAGAAAAATGGAACTGTCTCTACTGTAAAGACACAGTTCCATAAGCAGCAGATCGAATCGACCGTTCTTCAATTTCTCTACTTCCCATCAGAACTGCCCCATCCTTTCGAGTAGCTGGATCCACCATCATATCCCTGATCTCTCCCTCCACCACCTCAATGAATGTAACCTCCGTCCCTCCTCCTGCCTCTATAACCACCACTGCTCCAACCACCACCTCCATTTCCACCAACACCTCCAGATCCCCCACCACCACTCTGATAACTTCCACCTTCACCTTCTCCTCCACTGCCAGATCTAAACTGAGCCTGGCTGACGGTGATGCTCCTGCCGTCAAAGTTCTGCCCATTATTAAGGTTTAAGTTTAGGTTTAAGTTTATTAGGTTTTAGGGTTTAGGTTTATTTTTAAATTTATTTAGCCACTTTTGGTTTAGGATTAGGGTTTGGGGTTTAGGGTTTAGGGTTTAAGGTTTAGAGTTTTAAAGTTTATACATTTAGGGTTTAGGGTTTAGGGTTAGTTTTTTATGGTTTAGGGTTTAGGGTTTAGGGTCTAGAGTTTAGGGATTAGGGTTTATGGTTTTTAAGGGTTCAGAGTTTAGGGTTTAGGGTTGTAGGTTTAGTTTTGTAGGTATAGGGGTTAGGGTTACTTTTGTTGTTTAGGGTTTTTTTTTAAATTAAGTAAACTAGTAGGTTTAGGTTTATTCGCTTTATTTATTTTATTTTTTATTTTTATTTAGGTTTATTTTTTTTAATTTAGTTTATTTATTTTTTTTAGGTCTTTTATTTTAGTTTATTTTTTAGGTTTAGCTTTTTATTTAGTTTTATTTTTTAGTTGAGTTTTTTATTCTTTTAGGTTTAGGTTTTATTTTTTTATTTTTAGGTATAGGTTTAGGTTTTTATTTTATTTTTTTATGATTAGATTTTAGATTTTTATTTTAGGTTTAGTTTTAAGTTTTATTTTTTTTAGCTTAGGTTAAGGTTTACTTTAGTTGAGTTTTATTTTTCTTTTATTTTATTTGTTTAGTTTTTATTTTTAATTTGTAGGTTTACAGTTAGGTTAAGGTTTATATTTTACTTTTTAAGATTTAAGTTTAGTTCTATTTTGAGTTTATTTTATTTTATTTAGTTTAGGTTTAGGTTTAGGTTTAGTTTATCTTAAGTTTAAGTTTAATTATTATTTATTTTAGTTTATTTTATGTTTATTTTATTTTATTTATTTTATTTTTATTTTAGGTTTTTTTTAATTTAGGCTTTAGGTTTAATTTTTTATTTATTTTTTAGTTTTTATTTAGTTTTAATTTTATTTTATCATAGTATTATTTTATTTTTATTTTACATTTAGTTTTTAATTTCATATAGATTTTATAATTCTTGGGTTTATTTTATTTTTTAGTTTAGTTTATGTTTTTATTTATCTTATTTTAGTTTGTTTTTATTTTTAATTTTATTTTATTTTTAGGTTTAGGTTTAGGTTTTAGGCTCTTAGGTTTTTAAGGTTAGGGTTTAGGGTTTAGGGTTTAGGGTCTTAGAGTTTAGGGATAAGGGTTTTAGGCTTTAGGGTTTAGGGTTAGGGTTTAGGGTTGATTTAGTTTAGTTTAGGGTTTATGGTTTTTAAGGTTTAGTGTGGGTTTAGGGTTTAGTTAGTTTAGAGTTGAGGTTAGGGTAGTTTATTTAGGGTTTAGGATTTTAGGGTTTAGTGTTTAGGGTTTAGGGTTTAGGGTTTAGGGTTAGTTTTAGTGTTTGGTGTTTAGGATTTAAGGTTTTGGATTTAGTGTTTAGGTTTAGGTTTTAGGGTTTAAGGGCTTTTTTTTAAATTAAGCAAACCAATAGGTTTAGGTTTATATAGTTTATCTTTTTCTATTTAGGTTTTTTTATTTTTATTTAGTTTAGTTTATTTTTTTTTAGGTTTATTTAGTTTAGTTTAGGTTTTTTATTTTAGTTTATTTTTTAGGTTTAGGTTTTCATTTATGTTTATTTTTTAGTTTAGTTTTATTTTTATTTCATTTTTTAAGTTTAGGTTTTATTTTTTATTTTTAGGTTTAAGTTTAGGTTTTATGCCTTTATTCTAAGTTTATTTTTGGTTTTTATTTTTTAGTTTAGGTTTAGGTTTATTTTTAATTTATTTTATTTTATTTATTTTAGGGTATCGGTTTAGTTTATTTTAGGTTTAAGTTTAGGTTTTAGTTATTTTAGTTTAGGTTTTGGTTAATTTTATTTTGATTATTTGAGGTTTAGGTTTTTTTTTAGTTTACGGTTTACATTTTATTTTTTATTTATGTTAGGTTTTTTTATGTTTATTTTTTAGGTTTAGGTTTTTATTTAGTTTTTATTTTATTTTATATTAGGTTGATTTATTTTTATTTTATGTTTAGTTTTTATTTTATTTAGGTTTATTTTATTTTTTATGTTTTGGTCTTTATTTATTTAATTTTAGTTTAGTTTTTATTTTTATTTAATTTTATATTTAGGTTTAGGCTTTGGTTTAGGTTTAGGTTTAGATTTTAATTTAAGTTTTATTTTGTTGTTTTTTTTATTTTTTTAGGATTAGTTTTTTTAAATTTTCTTTATTTTTAGTTTTTATTTAGTTTGGGTTTAATCTTTTAGGTTTTTAGGGTTTAGGGTTTAGGGTTTAGGGTTAAGGTTTATGGTTTATGGTTTATGGTTTGGGGTTTAGGGTTTAGGATTTAGGGTTTTGGGTTTATGGTTTTGGGTTTAGGGTTTAGGTTTAGTGGTTTTATTTAGGTTTAGTGTTTTAGGTTTCTAGAGTTTAGGGTGTGGTGTAGAGTTTAGGTTTTAGGTTTAGGGTTCATGTTTAGTTTAGGGTTTAGGGTTTTTGGTTTTTTAATTTGAGAATAAATTCATATTCAACATTCCTTCTTTTATAATTCATCAACCAAGTAAACACACCAAGTTTTCTAAGACACAAGAAACAACATAGTCCAAATATGAGCACGCATTTAGAAAATCCAAACCCCTAGATAACTAGAACCATCTCTAATGCAAAAACACAGTTCCATAAGCAGTAGATCGGATTTGATTTTCTTTAATTTCTCTAGTTCCCATTAGAACTGCCCCGACCTCTCGAGTAGCGGGATCCACATCATATCCCCGATCTCTCCCCCCACCACTACAACAGCTGTAACCTCCGTCGCTCCTCCCAGCACTATAACCACCACTACTCCGACCACCACCTCCATATGCACCAGCACATCCATATCCCCCACCACCATTGTGATAACCGCCACCTGCACCTTTGCCTCCACCGCCTGATCTAAACTGACCCTGGTTGACAGTCATGTTCCTACCATCAAGGTTCTACCCATTCTTAGGGTTTGGGTTTAGGTTTACGTTTATTAGGTTTTAGGGTTTAGGTTTATTTTAAAATTTATTTAATTACTTTAGGTTTAGGTTTAGGGTTTGGGGTTTTGGGTTTAGGGTTTAGGGTTAAAGTTTAGGGTTTAAGGGTTAAGGTTTAGAGTTTAGGGTTTAAAGTGTTAGTCTTTATGTTTTTATGGTTTAATGTTTAGGGTTAGGGTTTAGACTTTAGGGTTTAGTGTTTTTCAGGGTTTAGGGTTTAGGGTTGTAGATTTAGGGTTTAGGGTTTAGGGTTTAGGATTTAGGGTTTAAGGTTTTATTTTAAAAAAAAAATTAAGTAAACTAGTAGGTTTAGGATTATCTAGTATATTAAGTTTATTTTTGTAATTATTTTAGTTTACTTTATTTTCTAGTTTTATTTAGGTTTATTTTTGTTTTAATTTATTTTAGTTTATCTATTTTACATTTAATTATTTTAGTTTAGGTTTTTTTATTGTAGTTTATTTATTAGGTTTATGTTTAGGTTTAAGTTTTTTTTAGTTGAATTTTATTTTTATTTTTTAGTATTAGGTTTTATTTTTTTATTTTTAGGTTTGGGTTTTTATTATATTTTTTAGGTTTAGCTTTTTATTTTTTGTTTATTTTTAGTTTAGGCTTAGGTTTATTTTTAGTTTATTTTATCTTATTTAGTCCAAGTTTAGGTTTAGGTTTAGTTTATTTTAAGTTTAGGCTTAGGTTTTATTTATTTTAGTTTAGTTTATTTTAGTTTAGGTTTAGGTTTATTTTATTTTGTTTATTTTATGTTTATTTAAGGTTTAGGTTTTATTTATTATTTATTTTTAGGTTTATTTTTTAGGTTTAGGTTTTTATTATAATTTATTTAAGGTTTTTTATATTTCTATTTTACATTTATTATTAATTTTATTTAAGTTTTTTATTCTTAAGTTTATTTTATTTTTTAGTTTAGTTTAGGATTTTGTTTATAATATTTTACTTTATTTTTACCTTTTATTTTATTTTATTATTAGGGATAGGTATATGTTTTAGTTTAGGTTTTTATTTTATTTATTTTATTATTATATTTAGGTTTATGTTTTATATTTATTTTATTTTTAAGTTTTTAGGTTTTTAGGATTTAAGCTTTAGGGTTTAGGGTTTAGGGTTTAAGGTTTAGGGTTTTAACGTTTAGGTTTTTAGCATTTAGGGTTTAAGGTTTTGGGTTTAAGGTTTAGTGTTTAGGCTTTAGGGTTAGGGTTTTTATGATTTAGGGTTAACTCAAGGTTGGTTAGTTTAGGCTTTAAGTTTTAAGGTTTAGGGTTTCAGCTTTAAGGTTTGGGGTTTTAAGATTTAAGGTTTAGGGTTTAGGGTTTAGTTTCAAAGTTTAGGGTTAGCTTCTAGTTTAGTTTAGGGTTTAGGGTTTGGAGGGATCAGTGGGTTTAGGTTAGTTTAGAGTTTAGGGTTTTAAAGTTATTTAGTTTCTTAGTTTATGGTTTTATGGTTTAGTGGTGTGGTGAAAGTAGGTTGGTCCAGGGTAGGATCATTTGGGATTAGGGCCTGGGATTTAGAGTTTGGGTTTTGGTTGGTTTAGGGTTTTAAAAAAAAAACATGTAAAGAGTTTAAGTTAATTTAATTTATTTTATCTACCATTTATATTACTTTATTTTTATTACATTTTTATTTTTATTTTATTTAAGTTTTTTTTATTTTAGTTTAGTTTTATTTTAATTTCTTTTATATTATGTACTAGTTTATTTTTAGTTTGTTTTTTTTTTAAATTTTATTTTTTAGGTTTAGGTTTTATTTTTTATTTTTAGGTTTATTTTTAAGTTTTATTTTTTATTTTATTTTTTTAGGTTCAGGTTTTAGGTTTATATTTTCTTTTTATTTTATGTTTTATTTTTTAGTTAAGGTTTAGGTTTATTTTTAGTTTATTTTATTATATTTTATTTAGTTTAGCGTTTAGCTTTAGTTTTTTTTAGGTTTAGGTTTAGGTTTTCTTTATTTTAGTTTAGTTTATTTATTTTTTATGTTTAGTTTATTTTATTTTGTTTATTTTAGGTTTAGGTTATATTTTTTATTTCCTTTTAGGTTTTATTTCTAGATTTATTTTTTTGGTTTCAATTTTTATCTATTTTTTATTTTATTTTATTTTAGGTTTCTTATGTTTATTTTATGTTTGGGTTTTATTTTAGGGTTTAGGGTTTTTTAGTTTAGGGTTTAAGATTTAGGGTTTAGGGTTTAGGTTAGTTTAGGGTTTAGGATTTAGGGTTAAGGGTTTAGGTTTGTTTCGGGTTTAGGATTTAGGTTAGTTTAGCCTTTAGGGCTTAGGGTTTAGGTTAGTTTAAGGTTTAGAGTTTAGGGTTTAAGGTTTAGGGTTTAGGGTTAGGGTTTTAGAGTTTTTAGGATTTTTAGGGTTTAAGGTTTAGGGTTTGGGGTTTTTTTTAGGGTTTAAGGATTTTTTATTAGAGAAGAAATTTAGATCCAACATTTCTTCTTTTCGATTTCATCAACCAAGTAGCAGACCACATTTTTTAAGATATAAGTGACGACATACATAAAAAATGTGCATGCATAGAGTAGATCAAATACCCTATATAATTAGAATTATCTCTATTATAAAGACCCAGTTCCATAAGCATCATATCGGATCAACCATTCTTCAGTTTCTCCAGTTCCCATCAGACCACCCTCGCGTCATGAGTAGTAGGATCCTCCATCATATCTCTAATCTATCCCTCTGCCACCACCATAGTTGTAACCTCTGTCACTCATTTTACCTCCATAATCACCCTCTCCATATCCACTAGCACCTCCAGATCCATTAGCACCTCCAGATCCTCCACCTCTAGATCCTACCTTTATAACCACCACCTCCATATCCACCATCATATCCACTAGCACTTCCAGCAGGGTTAGGTTTTAGGGTATAGTTTTTAGGCTTGAAGGTTTAGGGTTTTTAGATTTTAGGATTTAGGTTTTAGGGATATCTTTGGGTTTAGGGTTAGTTTAGGGTTTAGGGTTTAGGGTTTATGGGTTTTGGGTTTAGGGCTTAGTTTTTAGGTTTAGGGTTTAGAGTTTAGGGTTTAGGGTTTGGGCTTAGGGTTTAGGCTTTTATAGTTTGGGGTTGTTTAGGGTTTAGGGTTTAGAGTTTAAGGTTTAGTGCTTAGGGTATTTATTTATTTATTTATTTTTAAATTTTTTTTTAAATTAAGTAAATAAGTAGGTTATAGTTTATTTAGTTTATTTAGTTTAGTTTTTATTTATTTTAGTTTATTTTATTTTTTTTATTTTTAATTCATTTTTCTATTTAGTTTAGTTTATTTATTTTAAGTTTATTTATTTTAGTGTAGGTTTTTTATTTTAGTTTATTTTTAAAGTTTAGGTTTAGCTTTAGGTTTATGTTTTTGTTTAGTTTTATTTTTAGTTTATTTTTTAGGTTTCAGTTTTATTTTTTATTTTTAGGTTTAGAATTAGGTTTTTATTTTATTTTTTTAGGTTTAGGTTTTAGGTTTTTATTTTAAATTTAATTTTATGTTTTATTTTTTGGTTTAGGTTTAGGTTTATTTTTAGTTTATTTTATATTATTTAGTTTAGCTTTAGGTTTAGGTTTTGTTTATTTTAGGTTTAGGTTTAGGTTTTATTTTAGTTTGTTAATTTTAGTTTTTTTCTATTTTATTTTGTTTATTTTATTTTTTATTTTGGTTTAGTTTTTTTTAGTGTAGGTTTACATTTTAGGTTTAGGTTTTTTTTTTAGTTTTATTTTAATTATATTTTAGGTTTAATTAATATTTATTTATTTAGCTTTATTTTATTTAGTTCTTTTTTTAGTTTATTTTATATTTTAGTTTAGTTTAGGTTTTATTTATTTTATTTTAGCAGTTTTATTTTATTTTATTTTATTTTGGCCTCGTGCCTAGTTTACTTTTAGGTAGGGTTTAGTTTAAGTTTTTATTTTTATTTTATTATTTATTATATTTGGTTTAGGTCTTATTTATTTTATTTTTTATTATATTTAATTTAGGTTTAGGATCTTTTAGGCCTCTGGTTTAAGGCCCAGGATCTGATTAGGGTTTGTATAGCCCAGTTTAGTAGGTTTAGGGAGATGGACTCCAGGATCAGTTCAGGATTTAATGGGCTCAGACTAGGGTTTAGGTGGTTGGGCCTGGGTCAAGGTCAGGTCAGGATCAGCCCAGTTTAGCCAGCACAGCCTGTCAGGCCCAGGTTCATAGGTGGTGTAGATCTCAGCTCAGGTCAGGCTCAGGACTTTAGGGCTCAGCCCAGCCGGGCTGTCCCAGCCTGGGCTCATGCCTAGCCTTTAGGTTTAAGCTCAGTGCCCAGTTTAGCCCAGTTTAGAGTTGGGGTCAGTTTAGGGCCAGCCCAGTTTAGCTCAGCTCAGGTTTAGGCTCAGGCCCAGTAGGGCCTTTAGTGGGCCCAGCTCAGCCTTTAGGTCAGCTCAGCTCAGCCTTTAGCTCAGCCTACATCTGGGCACAGCCTTTAGTATTAGTGTGGTTGCCCAGGCCTGGGGTACATATTTGATAGGTAGGTTGGTTGGGCCTAGGGCCTTTAGGCCCAGGCCTGGAAAGGTTTAGGTTTTGGTAGCATTTAGGGTTGGGGTGTGAGTTAGCAGGTTTAGGGTTTTAGGCCATAGGGTCATGGTAGGGTAGGGTATGGTTTGGTTTGGGAAAATAGAGTGGTTTTTATGGTTTAGGGTTTGGGGTTTAAGGTTATAGGTTTTAGGGTTTAGGGTATAGGGTTTAGCATTTTAGGGTTTAGAGTTTAAGGTTTATGATTTACTATTTATGGTTTAGGGTATTAGGGCTTAAGGTTTAGGATTTAGGGTTTATGGTTTAGTGTTTAGGGTTTATGGTTTTTAGGGTTTAAGGTTTAGGGTTTAGGTTTTAAGTTTAGAATTTAGGTTTTAGTTTTGGGTTTAGGGTTTAAGGTTTCTTTTAAATAGAGAATAAATTCATATTTAACATTTCCTCTTTTTGATTTCACTAACCAAGTGGCAGACCAAGTTTTCTAAGAAACAAGCGATGACATAGCTAAAAAATGATCATCCATAGAGCAAAACCCTAGATAGATAGAACTATCTCTACTATAAAGACACTGATCCATAAGTAGCAGATCGAATCCCATCAAGGTTCTCCACATTATTAGGGTTTAGGTTTAGGTTTAGGTTTTGGTTTTGGTTTATTAGGTTTTAGGGCTTATGTTCATTTTTTTATTTATTTAGTTTTTAGGTTTGAAGGTTAAACATTTGTGGCCTAGGCATCAGTGGTTTCAGCTTTCTAGGGTCAGTGATCAAAGATTAGTGTTTAGGGTTTAGGTTTTTATGATTTAGGCTTTAGGGTTAGGGTTTAGGGATTAAAGATTAGGGTATAGGGTTTAAGATTTAGTGTTTAGGCTTTAGTGTTTAGGGTTTATAAGGTTTAGGGTTAGCTTAAGGTTTAGGGTTAGTTTAGGGATTAAGTTTTTGGGTTTGGTGCTTTAGGGTTTAGGGTTTAGGATTTTGGGTTTAGGGTTTAAGGTTCTTCTTATTTATTTATTTAAATTAAGTAAATCAGTGTGTTTAGGTCTTTTAAGCTTATTTAGTTTTTTTTTTTATTTTTTATTTTATTTCAATTTTATTTTATATTTATTTATTTTAGGTTTATTTATTTTAGTTTAGGTTTTTTATTTAGTTTATTTTTTAAGTTTAAGTTCAGGTTTAGGTTTAGGTTTAGGTTTACTTTTTAATTTAGTTTTATTTTATTGTAGTTCTAAGGTTAGGTTTTTTTTTTCTTTTTAGGTTTAGGTTTAGGCTTTAATTTTATTCTTTAAGCTGAGGTTTTATGTTTTTATTTTTGGTTTATTTTTAGGTTTTATTTTTCAATTTAGGTTTAGGTTTATTTTTAGTTTATTTTATTTTATTTAGTTTAGGTTTAGGTTTAGGTTTAGTTTATTTTAGGTTTATTTTTTTATTTTGGTTTAATTTATTTTAGTTTAGGTTTAAGTTTATTTTAATTTTATTTTAGGTTTATGTTTTTATTAGTTTAGGGTTTAGGTTTTACTTTTTATTTATTTTTAGGTTCTATTTTTAGGTTTTTTTAGTTTTGGGTTTTTATTTTTCTTTTATTTTATTTTATTTTAGGTTTGTTTTATTTTTATTTAAGGTATAGTATTTTATTTTATTTAGGTTTTTTCTTTTTTAGTTTAGTTTAGGTTTTTATTTATTTCATTTTAGTTTTGTTTTGATTTTTTATTTTATATTCTTTTTAAGTTTAGGTTAAGGTTTTAGTTTAGTTTCTTATTTTCTTTTATTCTTTTATTTTATTTTTGTTTTGGTTTATTTATTTATTTTATTTTATGGTTTTATTTAGTTTATGTTTAAGTTTTTAGCTTTTTAAGGTTTAGAGTTTAGGGTTAGTTTAGGGTTTAGGGTTTAGGGAGGGTTTAGGGTTTAGGGGTTAGGGTTTAGGGTTTAGGGTTTAGATTTAGGTTTAAGGTTTAGCTTTTTATTTAGGATTTAGGGTTTTTGGTTTTTTATTTTATTTTATTTTAAAAAAGAACAAATTCATTTTCAACATTTCTTCTTTCTGATTTCTTCAACCAAGTAACACACCAAGTTTTCTAAGACACAGGTGACAACAAAGATAAATAATGAGCATGCATAGAGTAAATCAAAAACCCTAGATACCTAGAACCGTCTCTACTGTAAAGACATAGTTCGTTAAGCAGCAGATCAGATCGGTTGTTCTTCAATTTCACCAGTTCCCATCAGAACCACCCCAGCCTCTCGAGTAGGGGGATCCACCATCATATCCCCGATCTCTCCCTCCGCCACCCCCATGGTTGTAACCTCCGTCCTCCATAACCACCATTAATCTGACCACCACCTCCATATCCACCAGCACCTCCATATCACCCACCACCACTGCGATAATCGCTGCCTATGCCTTCACCTTCACCACCATATCTAAACTGAGCCTGGTTGATGGTGATGTTCCTACTGTCAAGGTAATGCCCATTCTTAGGGTTTAAGTTTAGGTTTAGGTTTGGATTTGTTAAGTTTTATGGTTTAGGTTTCTTTATTAATTTATTTAATTACTTTAAGTTTAGGTTTAGGGTTTGGGGTTTAGGGTTTAGGGTTTAGGTTTTAAAGTTTATGGTTTTTAGGGTTTAGGGTTCAGGGTTTAGGGTTTAGTGTTTAGCTTTGTAGGTTTAGGGCTTAGGATTTAAAGTTTAGCATTTAGAGTTTTAAAAAAAAAAAATTAAATAGACCAATTGGTTTAGGTTTATTTAGTTTATTTTTTTATTTATTTTAGTTTATTTTATTTTTTACTTTTATTTTGGTTTATTTTTATTTTACTTTAGGAAAGTTTATTTATATTAAGTTTATCTATTTTTGTTTAGGTCTTTTCTATTCTAGTTTATTTTTTAGGTTTAAGTTTTTTTCTAGTTGAGTTTTATTTTTATTTTATTTTTTAGGTTTAGGTTTTATTTTTTATTATTAGGTTTTGGTTTAGGTTTTTATTTTATCTTTTTAGGTTTTAGGTTGTTATTTTAGGTTTAATTTTAGATTTTATTTTTTAGTTTAGGCTTAGGTTTATTTTTAGTTTATTTAATTTTATGTGGTTTAGGTTTAGGTTTAGGTTTAGTTTATTTTAGGTTTAGGTTTAGTTTATTTTAGGTTTAAATTTTAATTATTTTAATTAATTTTACTTTAGTTTAGGTTTAGGTTTATTTTATTTTATTTATTTTATTTTTTATTTTAGGTTTATTTTTTTTTTTAGTTTATTATGTGTTATTTTATTAAATTTTAGGTTTATTTTTGATTTTAGGTTTTATTTAGTTTTATTTTATTTTATCTTAAGTTTATGTTATTTGTATTTTAGGTTTAGTTCTTATTTTATTTAGTTTTAGGTTTTTTTATTTTAGTTTAGGTTTTCATTTATTTTATTTTAGTTTAGTTTTCATTTTTTATTTTATTTATTTTTAATTTTAGGTTTAGGTTTACCTTTAAGTTTAGGTTTAGGTTTTAGTTTAGGTTTTTAGTTTATTTCATTTTATTTTTTTATTTAGGTTCAAGTTTTAAGGTTTAGGGTTTAAGGTTTATGGTTTAGGGTTTCAGGGTTTAGAGTTTAGGGTTTAAGGTTTAGAGTTTAGTGTTTAGGGTTTAGGGTTTAGGTTTTAGGTTTAAGGTTTAGGTTTTAGTTTAGAGTTTAGGGTTTAGAGTTTAAGGCTTAGGGTTTAAGGTATTTTTTTTAATAGAGTTGAGGGATTAGAGTTCAGGGATTAAGGTTTATGGTTTAGGGTTTTAGGGTTTAGGCTTTAGATTTTTGGATTTAGCGATTTAGAGTTTAGGGTTAGCTTTAGGGTTTAGGGTTTAGTATTATGGTTTTTTTTAATAGTTATATTTATTTATTTTTTTAAATGAAGTAAACTTGTAATTTTAGGTTTATTTAGTTTATTTTTTATTTATTTTAGATTATTTTATTTTTATTTTTATTTAAATTTATTTTTATTTTTATTTAGTTTAGTTTATTTATTTTATTTTAGATTTTTTATTTTAATTTATTTTTTAGGTTTAGGTTTAGGTTTAGGATTATTTTTTAGTTAAGTTTTATTTTTATTTTACTTTTCAGGTTTAGGTTTAGTTTTTATTTTTTTGGATTGGGTTTAGGTTTTTATTTTTATTTTTTAAGTTTAGGTTTTTGATTTTTATTTTAGGTTTATTTTTATGTTTTATTTTTAGTTTATGGTTTAGGATTTTTTTTCTTTAAAAATTAAGTAAATTTGTAGGTTTTGGTTTATTTAGTTTATTTTTTATTTGTTTTAGTTTATTGTATTATTTATTTTTATTTAAGATTATTTTTATTTTATTTAATTTAGTTTATTTATATTAGGTTTTTTTATTTTAGTTTAAGTTTTTTTTTTTAGTTTAGTTTTTTATTTAGGTTTAAGTTTAGGTTTAGGTTTATTTTTTTAGTTTAGTTTTATTTTTATTTTATTTTTTAGGTCTAGGTTTAGGTTTATGTTTTTATTTTTTAACTTTTAGTTTAGGCTTAGGTTTATTTTTAGTTTATTTTATTTTATTTATTTTAGGTTTAGGTTTAGGTTTATGATTTTTATTAGTTTAGGGTTTAGGTTTTAATTTTTATTAATTTTTAGGTTTTATTTTTAGTTTTTTTTAGGGTTAGGTTTTTATTTTGCTTTTATTTTATTTTATTTTAGGTTTATTTTATTTTTATTTTAGGTGTAGTATTTTATTTTATTTAGGTTTTTTCTTTTTTAGTTTAGTTTAGGTTTTTATTTATTTTATTTTAGTTTTGTTTAATTTTTTATTTTATATTCTTTTTAGGTTTAGGTTTAGGTTTTAGTTCAAGTTTTTATTTTCTTTTATTTTTCTATTTTATTTTGGTCTTGGTTTATTTATATAGAGAAAGGCATCTAAAAATAAGGACATGCCAAGTACACAAAAGAAACAAAATGATAAAAATCTTAGATAAGGCTCAAGCTTAGTCACATTCATCTCAAGGGGCAATAGGATATGTGAGCATCCAAACTTAAGAAGAAGGTTTATAATCACATATGGTGCTACCAGCCTGAAGGATAATAGGGGAAACATCCCAATCATAATAGCCAATTTACCTCGATTAAACCAAATAGCCAAAAACCAAGAGCTAGCCAAGTTCAAGTATCTATCATCAAGATTAAATAGGTAACTAACCAGCAAAACATCTAGCCAAACCAGAGTAAAGCAACCAACCAAACAAGACAGCGGCCTTGAAACAACCACCATAAAGCCACACAAAATAAATAAAGCCAAATGGTAAAGAACCAAAAATTCTGTAGAACCACCAACCAACATTGCAGCTGCAGCCAGCCATCAATGACACCCAGGCAACCATAGCAATAAGAATCAGTATAAACAGCAACAGAGCCAAGAACAACCAAAGCCACTTACATGTTCATCCCACAATAGAAAGAAATGACTAGCAATTGGGCCATCCAGCCAACAGGTGAACACCATAAAAAAAGCATAAAAAATCACTATAAAAGAGGAATAAAAACTAGATGGTAGGTAATAGCTCTAGAGAGAGTAACTCAGCCTAAGATGGAACAAAACCCATGGCCAGGCTCAACCAATAATCATAATGTTAGATAGCCAAAACCAAAAGCAAAAGGATGGAAAAACAATAGCCATCAAACAACCACCAGCCAAAAAACCCTCACAGGAAAAAAAAGATGATACGAAAAAAGGGAAACAAGTAAGCTCTGAAGCTTGCAAATCAATAGGCCAATGTAAAACCAACACAACAAAAGATCAACAAGATGAGAGAGCCACCAAAACCAGAGGGCAACCAAAGATTAACAGTGCCAACTAGAAATAATTTTGACCTCCATCAGATGGACATACCATTGTTAGGGTTTAAGTTTAGGTTTAGGTTTATTTGGTTTTAGGGTTTAAGCTTATTTTTTAATTTATTTAGTTACTTTAGGTTTAGCTTTATGGTTTGGAGTTTAGGGTTTAGGGTTTAGGGTTTAGTGTTTAGGGTTTAAGGTTTATTGTTTAGGGTTTTAGGGTTTATGCTTTTAGGGTTTATTGTTTAGGGGTTTAGTGTTTATGCTTTTAAGTTTTAGGGTTTAGGGTTCAGGGTTTAGGGTTTAGGGCTTTTTAGGGTTTAGGGCTTAGGGTATAGGGTTGTAGGTTTAGGGTTTAGGATTTAGAGTTTATGGGTTTTTTTTTTTAAATTAAGTAAACTCATAGGTTTAGGTTTATATAGTTTATTTATTATTTATTTTAGTTTATTTAATTTTTTATTTTTATTTAGTTTAGTTAGTTTTTAAGTTTAAGTTAAGGTTTAGGTATATTTTTTAGTTTAGTTTTATTTTTATTTTATTTTTTAGGTTTACCTTTTTTTTTAGGTTTAGGTTTAGGTTTTTATTTTATTTTTTTAGGTTTAAGTTTTAGGTTTTTATTTTAGGTTTATTTTTAGGTTTTATTTTTTTAGCTTATGTTTAGGTTTATTTTTAGTTTATTTTTAGGTTATTTATTTTATTTTTTTAGGTTTAAGTTTTATGTTTTTATTTTAGGTTTTTTTTGGGTTTTTTTTAGCTTATGTAGGTTTATTTTTAGTTTATTTTATTTTATTTAGTTTAGCTTTAGGTTTAGGTTTTATTTATTTTAGTTTAGTTTATTTCAGTTTTAGTTTATGTTTAATTTATTTTCTTTATTTTATTTTTATTTTTAGTTTAGGGTTTAGGTTTTATTTTAAGGTTTATTTTTTTAGGTTTAGGTTTTTATTTTATTTTATTTTATGTTTATTTTATTTTTATTTAATGTTTTGTTTTTATTTTATTTAGGTTATTTATTCATAGGTTTATTTTAGTTTAGTTCATTATTTATTTATTTTATTTTATTTTATTTTTATTTTTATTTTATTTTATTTTAGGTTTAGGTTTAGGTTTAGGTTTTAGTTTATGTTTTATTTTATTTAGGTTTAGGGTTTAGGGTTTGGGGGGATTAGGTTTAGGGTTGGGTTGTTGGTTTAGGATTTGATAGGGATTAGGGTTTAGGGTTTTAGGGTTTTAGGGTTTAGGGTTTAGGGAAGGTTTAGGGTTTAGGTTTAGGGTTTAGTGGTTTAGGTGGGGTGGTAGGGATCTAGTTTTAGTTTAGGGTTTAGGGTTTTTGGTTTTTTTTTAACAGAGAACAAATTTAGATTCAACATTTCTTCTTTTCGATTTCATCAACCAAGTAGCACAACAAGTTTTTTAAGACATAGGTGATGGCATAGATAAAAAATGAGCACGCATAGAGAAAATCAAAAACAGATCGGATTGGCCGTTCTTCAATTTCTCCAGTTCACATCGGAACCACCCCGACCTCTCAAGTAGAGGGATCGACCATCATATCCTCGATCTCTCCCTCTGCCACCACCACGGTGGTAACATCCATCGCTCCTTCCGCCTCCATAACCACCACTGCTCCAACCACCACCTCCATATCCACCAGCACCTCCAGATCCCCCACCACTACTGTTATAACCGTCGCCTCCACCTTCGCCTCGCCGCATCTAGCACGGTTAATGTGATGATGTTCCTGGTCAAGGTACTGCCCATTCTAAAGGTTTAGGTTTAGGTTTAGGTTTATTAGGTTTTAGGGCTTAGGTTTATTTTTAAATTTATTTAGTTACTTTAGGTTTAGTTTAAGGTTTGGGGTTTAGGGTTTAGGGTTTATGGTTAGGGCTTAGGGTTTAGAATTTTAGATTTTATGCTTTTGGGGTTTAGATTTTAGGGTTAGGGTTTAGGGTTTAGGGTTCAGTCTTTAGGCTTTAGGGTTTAAGGTTATTTTAGGGTTTAAGTTTAAGGGTTTTAGAGTTTAGAGTTTAGGGTTTAGGGTTTAGTGTTTAGGGTTTATGGTTTCAGTTTAGAGTTTCAGGTTTAGGGTTTTTATTTTGGGGAAATATGAAATTTTATTACCATAAAAGGAAAAAATACAATATCCTTAAAAGGGGTAAGGCTCTAAAATTCTACTACTCTCATAACTACAAGAACCTTAGAGAGCTAAACCCCCTTCTAAGTACATTAGAAAAAGATAAGGATAAAGTAGCAAATACAATGCCTAAAAAGCGTATGAGAAAAAGACAGAGAGTAAGACTAAAACAAATCTTGAAAAAAGTAAAAGGATGAGTCAACAGTAGTTCACGATTCCTTTGAGAAAGCTAGATAAGCAAGATGCACAACAACATCACTTGGGTTGACTGAGTAATGACCATTCCCTCTGTAAAGTTCTAACTTGTAAAAGAAATCTGCAAAACACTAGAAAGGCAAAAGTCTTAGCTAAAAAAGATAACGATAAAGAGAGGAAAAGGAGAGAGCTTAGAAATAGAAGGCTCAGTTAGGATCATCTCAAGGGGGAACAATAAATATGAGCATTCAAACTTCATAAAGAAGTGTTACAATCATATGTAATGCTACTAACTAGAGAGAAGAGGTGAGTAACATCAAAGCCATCATAGCCAGCATACCTAATACAAGCAAACATTTAAGGCTAGTAGTCCATAGAGTTCCAAATCTAGCACCATTAAACAAAAAGCAAATGAGCAGCAACCAGCTAGCAGCCAAACCACCAAACAAAAACCACAATAGACTAATCATAATAACCCAAAGAGAGGCTAGAATAAAGTCAGAACATGAACAACAACCATTAACCAGATACCTATCCAAGCTCTAAACTAGGAAATACCAGAACCAGCCATCAGCAAGCACCAGACCAATGCTAATTAATAGAGAAACAACCAACAAAACCATGATAGGAGCCCTCAATCCAAAGTCCCAACAATAAGCAGTCGCCAAGCCAAACTAGGATGAGCAACCACAAATTTCTAAATAGCTCAGAAATGAAACCATTAACTGAAGGAAAAATAAAAGAAAAAATATGTTGCAGCCAATGTAAATCACTAGAAGACAAAATAACCACACAAAAGGGAGCCGAAGATAGCCACTAACCACCAGAAACCAAAAAGTCCAATCTAAAAGGATCAACAAAGGTTCAGCCAACACAACAAAAGGCTCTAGAAAATTATTGGGTTTAGGTTTTAATTTTAGGTTTCAAGTTTTAGTTTAGGGTTTAGGGTTTTTGGTATCTATTTTCTTTAGAAGAGAACAAATCCAGATTCAACATTTCCTCTTTTCAATTTTATCAACCAAGTAACACTCTAAGTTTTCTAAGACACAAGATGACATAGATAAAAATGAGCACGATAGATCAAATTAAAACCCCGTGATAACTAGAACTTTCTCTAGAAAGACAAGTGAGATCATTGTCTTCAATTTCTCCGTTCCCATCAACCACCCTAGCCTCTCAGTAGGGAGATCCACCATCATATCCCTCGATCTCCCACCGCTCCCACCCAGAACCTCCATTGCTCCTCCCGCTTCCATAACCACCACACTCCTGACCACCACCTCAATATCCACCAACAACTCAGAATCCCCACCACCACAGATCACCGCCATCCACCTTCGCTTCCACCTCCAAATGATTAGACTGAGCCCTGTTAATGGTGATGTTCCCCGCGTTCGCCAATTCTTTGAGTTTAGGTTTAGGTTTAGGTTTATTAGGTTTTAGGTTTTAAGTTTATTTTTTAATTTATTTAGTTCCTTTATGGTTATGTTTAGGCTTTGGGGTTTAGGGTTTAGGGTTTAGGATTTGGGGCTAAGGTTTAGGGTTTAGGGTTTAGGGTTTAAGGTTTATAGTTTTAGGGTTTTTTTTTTTGGGAAACCCCATATAGGGGGAATTTTATTGCCACAAAAAGAGGGTTACAAGGTCCTTAATAGGGGATAAACTCCAAAACTACTGTTCAAAGAGCAACAATAAGCCTAGAGAGGAAATCCCCTATCTAAGTACAACCAAAATAAAAAAAAAAGAAAAAAAGAAAGCAAAAGATACAAAATGATTAACATAGATAAGCCAATGGATAGATCTGGGCCAAAGCTCTTCAGGATGAGAGAAAGCATGGCACTAGGGAGCAAACCTACAAGAGAAAAAGAGAAATGCATCTACAAAAATGTAGAAAGATAAAAATTAGAACAGTTAAAGCAATACAAACAAAGAGAAAAATTAAAGCAGCATAAATTGAGAAAAATTATAGAGAAGTGTGTGAGATAAGGCTCGGGCTCAGTCACACCAAATTGGGGCAGATGTAAATATGAGCATCCAAACTTCAGCGGAAGGGTTACATCACAAGAGCTACTACCAAACCAAAAGGGACTGAAATCATCACAGACATCATAGCCTACAAACCTCTGGAAAGATAGCAGCCATTTGTTGAAAGTCTTATGAGCCTTAGTACCTGCAAACCAAAACAAAGCCATATACACTATAGAAAAGGAGACAGCAAAGAGAAAAATGGGAAAGGGGATCCCATGCAAGATAAATATCATCAATATAGTCACCATAACATGAGAATCGCTACACATATGAAAATGAATCATATTTGCTAGATCCACCTTTTTAATACCAGAGACAAAAGTATAATTAGGCCAGCATGAAAACCCACCAAAAGAAAATAATAGAAAAGGCCAGGCAGAGGATAGAAACAATATACAACTGGTTGAAAAGCCTACTATAATCATGCTAAGAAAATCAATTATCATGTAAATAACACCATCCCAATCATATGAGACATATATGAAACTTACAGGCCTGGAGTACAGCTCAGGAATATGGCCTAGAAAAGGAACCCATTCAGAATAAGCAATGCAAATGTTAACAACTCCCTTATTAATAATCATTATAGAAGTTAATAAACAGCAAATGTAAAGCAAGATAGAATAACCCAAACCCAAAATACAATAGGAAATGAAGAAGTCTAACAGAACCAAGATCGGAATGTAGCAGCAGATTAGGTGGACCATAAGCCACAGGTAATAAGCTACAGCCCACCGCAAACACCACATAATAAATATAATTAGAGAGACAACCCAAGTAGTAGCTTGCTGGGCATAAAACTTGATAATCCGTCACCAACAACCAAGGCAAGAAATAAAATAATGACCATAAAACCACCCATAGACAAATTGCATAAGTTAATAACCAAGTAGGTAATTGCATAATCACAGTGATCTGCACAAGTCGAACTGAACCAAGATGGAAAAAAAAGTAGTAGATTAAATAGACCAAAAACATCAAGTGATAAGCTACAGCCTGGTGGCAAACAACAAAAATAATCAGAAAAACAACCCCAGAAGCAGCCTGCTGGACATAAGACCGGAAAATCCAACAACCAACAAATAAAATAGCAAAACTATTAATGCACCCACCATAAGATAATCCAGTAAAAAATAGTTGTACAACATAGACCCAAAAAAGGTTCAAAGGAGAGCCATCATTGAAATCCTTCAAGACAAAGAAAAGCATACCAGCAGCTAAGCCAACATCATCAGTAAAAATAGGCTGGAAGGAAATCAAGAAGTAATTTCGATCCTGCAAAGAAATAGTAATAATAATAAGGGTATTGCAATTTCTCTCCTTACAGGTTGTGGAGGTGAGGTTAGAGAGCATAAGAGGGACCACAACCCTATTAAAGAGAGAAAAGACAGATAAATTAGGGCCTGCCATGAAGCTATACAAAAATATAGCAATTAAACAATGAGACAGCAATGTCATGAGCCCCAGCATAGATATCCAGAAAAAGGAAAAGAGACAAAACATAGCCTTAATCATAAAATGGAAAATAGATACAGTAAGACTCATAAATAAAATATTGATGGAAAGAAGTATGTCCCTGTTGATCAGAAAGTAAAGAAGAAAGTAAAACATCTCCCTCCAGCAGATCCGGCTGATAAGTGAAAATATCTCCATCCAGTAAGTTAGAAAAATAGGAAACACCTTACCATTAACAGTGGAAATAGCAGAAGCAGTAAGACCCCAAATAAGGTTAGGGTAATGAATCCAGCAACAGATGCCATAGAGATCACAAAATAACCAGAAAAGGGTATCAGGAAGATGCATCAGCAAAACCCAGGGAGACAACAACACTAAATAAAAGTTGGTCATGCAGTTAAACAGGTAATACAACAGGACAAAGCAATAGGATGAATTAATTTCTAAGGTAAGGGAGTCCAGTATTGTCCAAATTAACCAAACCATGCAAATATTTAGGAAGTGTAAGTTGATCAAAGAATTTTATGCCATCTAATCTAGCACCCAGATTAGAAAGGTAATCAACACATACATTACCTTCACGCCATACATGAGTGATTTTAAAATAGAGTTGAGAAAGGAGAGCTATAGTCTGCTTTAGAAGGTAGTACAATCTTATATTGCCCACTTTGGTGGAAGTCAAAAGATCAATCAGTAATAGGGCATCCACCTTAATCCAAATATTGAGCCAACCTTTTTGAAGGAAAATCTCAATAGCTTTGTAAACTGCCATTAGCTCAGCAAAAAGAACAGAGCAAGTATTAAGGGGGTAAGCAAAAGCACAAAGGACTTTACCATTAAGGTTTCTAAAAATGCCACCACATCCATAAGTATTTTGAGAAACAGAGCCATCAGTGTTAATTTTAATAGTATTAGCATGAGGTTTTATCCAATAAATAATCTTGTCATCTTTACAGTTGGGTTGATCTGGCAAGTTAAAACCTAGTTTATTGGCCACAAATTTGCAGCCTTTGAATTGATTGTAGTTAATTAAATTGACATTAAACAAGGCACGAATTTTATTTTTAGTTCTAGCAATTATCCTCATATGGTTCATAGGAATCCCATGATGTTTTTGCATCATTTTTGTCCATCCATATGAACCAAATAAGAGTGATAGCTTAATCACTTTAATGTGGCCTTTAATAGTGTTTTCAAAATAAACATCAAGAAGTTGGTATAGAGTTAAGGAGCCATTGAATTTGACAATATTAAAGAGTTCATCATACCAAATCCAAAGTTTGGAAGCAATGGCTCCATTAACAAATACATGATTCACATTCTCAATGTGAAAGCGAAGATAGCATTTTAAGGTAAGTAAAAACCTTTACCCCACATCAAGGAGTCAACAGGGATGAAGTTTTTCAAAATACGCCAAGTTAGAATATAATAAGAAATAGGAATAGCGTTATTTCCAAGTTTAAAAAAAACATTGGAGAAATCATGAGCTTCTTTAATATGAATCCAGACATTTTTAAGGTTGAAATCACCATTTTGGGAAAGCTTAAAAAGGATATGATCATGATTTCTAGGATTGATAGGAATAATAGTAAGCTTATCTAAAAGAGAGAAAAAAATATAGTTAGTAAGCTTACTATTGTTTCACTTATTATTCTACCAGAAAGAGTTTACTTTAATAGCAAGAGTGGAGTGGGTAGAAATTAAATCATCAATTGACCCACCTCCAGTCCAGTTATCTTGCCAAAAGAAAGAGATTTCAAAGTTAATCCCCCATGAGATTAATGATTTTTCCTCCCATTTGATGGAACAAAGTCTTTTCCATATAGGAGAGTCTCCCACTTTATAAGGGCAAATGAGAGGGTGCTTACCCTGGCAGTATTTGACAGACATGAATTTAGCCCAAAGACTATTGTTGCTCCTAAAATTCCACCAAAGTTTATAGGAAAAAGCAGTGATAGCTTCCCTGATTGGCTTACAACCAAGCCCACCTTCAACAAGAGTGCCATAGCTTTTATACCAAGAGGTCCAATGCATTATGTTAGTAGAATTGTTAGAACCCCAGAAGAATTTGTTAAGGAGGCGCTCAATTCTTTTAATGATAGAATTGGTTTGCACAATGGTTTGAATGAGATATAAAAGGCATGGAGTTATGGGTACTCTTAACCAAAGTGAGCCTACCACCAAATGAGAGTAAATGAAATTCCCAAATAGAAATTTTATGAGAGATTTTTTGGATTAACTCTTCAAAGAGATGTGATCTTTTCTGACCTTTAAAAAGTGGAGCACCAAGATATTTAATAGGAAGTTATTGTTGCTGAAAATTAGTAATTCTCAAGATTTGGTTGATCCTATTACTAGAGATTTTGGAGAAAAGAATGAAACAACTTTTACCATCATTAAAAAAGAGACCACTTTCATTACCAAATTTATTTAAAATATTCTTAATAGTTTTAATGTGATGAATAGAGGCATTGCAAAAGATTATGAAGTCATCAGCAAAGCTAAGATGAGAGACAGGAAGACCACTTTGAGTTCTAAAAAATATGCTAGAATTATTGTTGAAAAGATCATTAAGATTCCTCGAAATATATTCAACAATAATAATAAAAATAGAGGAAGATAAGGGATCTCCTTGTCTCAATCCATGCATAGAAGGGAAAAAACCTAGGGACTCACCATTCATGATAACGGAGAACCAAACATTGGTATTACAATTTTTAATGAGACGGATAAAATAGTCAGAAAAACCAAACAAATGTAGAATTTGGAAGAGAAAATTTCAAGAGAGGTTGTCAAAAGATTTGGAGATGTCCAATTTGAAAAGGATGTTACCACCTCTGGTAGAAGCATCAAGGTCATGAATTAGCTCTTGGGCTAGAAGAATGTTGTCAGATATAGCTCTACCTTTAATGAAACCAGTTTGGTTGGGGGAAATAATCTTAGGCAGCAACGGACTAATTCTATTGGCAATTAATTTAGCAATGAGTTAATGAAAGAAGGTGCAAAGGCTGATAGGTCTAAAATTTTCCCAAGATTCAGGATAATTTATTTTAGGAATGAGAACAATGGAAGTGCTAGAAAAATATCTAGGTAAAGGATTGCCATCGAATAAATCAATGATAGCATGGTCGACTTAATAATGGCCAACAATGCTGAAAAATTGAGTCATGTAGCCGGGGCCAACAATAGAATCAGTGTTCATGCTATTAAGAATACTACCAATCTCAGCTTCCGTATGACGCATATTAAGCAAGTGGTTGTCATCATTAGTAATTGTTGAGGGAATCAGGTGAGAGTTGGAGAGAGCTTATAAAGAAGGGTTGTTGTTTAATAAGTTTTTAAAATGATGTATGACAAAATCTTTAATATCGTTATTGTCTGTGATCCAGCTGTCGTTATGATTTTTAATTTTTTTAATAGAGTTTAAGGCTTTCTTTTATTTGAAAAGTGTATGGTACCGGTATTTCGTCTCACCATAATATGTAGCATTTTACCTAGAGGTTTCCTCCATATTCTCGATAGCCAAGTTATCTTTAGCTTCATTCAACTCCTCAAGTTTAGAAGAATCAGTCAAAATGACATCTTCAAGAGAACAAACTAATTGTTCCAAATTTTTTATATTGGCAAAGAGATTTTTAAAATGATGCTTGTTCCACCAATTTAGGCTTTGTTTAAGTCTTTTAAGCTTAATCCAGAGGTGAATCATGCCCTTAATTGAATTATCCGGATGAAGAGGATCCATCCAATTAATTGATACAACATTTATGAAATCAATTTGTTGGATCCACATATTTTAGAATCTGAAAGAGGTTGGGGAGGATAATCTATTAGAGGGATTTTGGATAAATCAAAAGTGGAGCATGACAAAAAAGTTCTACTCAAATGTTCAAAGTAAGGGGCCATTGATTGATCCAAAGAGAATTAAAAAGAGTCCTATCAAGTCGGAGTCTAGAGTTATGCCATGTATAATCCAACTCGAATATCAATATCAATCGACAATCAAGAATCATATTAAAAAAGTATTCCATGGAATGAGTGTTTGGAGAGCAACCTCCCCTTCTTTTCGAGAAAGAGAGAATAGTGTTAAAATCACCCCCAACCAACCAAGGTTTGTTGATTGAGGAGGCAAAGGTTCTTAAGTTATCCCAAAGGATGTTCCTACCATCTCTATTACAAGAAGCATAAATAAAGGAACCTAGAACAAAAAATTCACCCAATGAGATGTGGACATTAACCAATTGTTGAAGATCATCAAGGATAGATATGTTGACTAAATTATTCTAAAAACACCAAATTTTATTGCTAATATTATAAAAGAAGTTTTGAAAGCCAAGCATTCTAGCAACAAGGCTGATCTTATAAGAGTGTATGAATGGTTCAATAAAATCAAGTAAGGCTATGTTATGAATACGACAAAAACTTCTAATACGGTTACAGACAATGAGAGTCCCAATACCCCGAACATTCCAAATTAGTAAGTTGATCATAATAAAATAAGAAAAGAAAGGAAAAGAGATAACTAAAGAAATAATAAAGCAGGAAGAAAGGAAACTAGAAACAGTTATTTATGGGAAGTTAGAGAAGATCTAGTAGTTCTAGTGGAGCTATTAGTGAACATTCTAGCTTTAAGTGATTTTTTTTTTAAAAACAATTTGAAAAGGTCTATCATTTTCCAAAGAATCACCATCTGAGAGAGATTGATTTGTGATATTCATAATAGGACCTGTATTAATCAAAGAATTTCTAATGGTAATTTCCCCTTCTTCAATGTCAGAATTAAGCTGAGAAAGTGGGTTATGCCACTCACTAAGAGTAGGAGAAGGAGAGGTTGTGAAGCCATTAATAGCACAGATTACATGCTTAGTTTTAGAATTAGTTTTTAGATTTTGTTCCATCATCAAAGGATCAATAGTTTTTAGATTTTGTTCCTTCATCAAAGGATCAACTACAGAATTTGTTTTCAAATTTTGATCCAACCTGAAATTTCCATTCAACTCACCACTAAGGTTCATATGAGTCTCCTCGGGTTCACTAGCCAAAAGGGCTAGGTTAGACTGAGTCAAGGTATTTCCTTGAGGAGCCAAATTATTACAATTAGAAGAAATGATAATTAAACTATCATTAGCCTCCTCACAAACCTTATAAGCACTATTTTTAACAAGCTCAGATAGCTCTCCAATAGACAAAGCAGTGGATAGAAAAGGAGTAGGGGTAGGGGTAGGATTCCCATTTTGAGTGACTTTAGGCACATAAGAAAATTTACTGATTTTTTTATTTGATAGAGTAGGATTAGTATCCAACAATTTTTTTTTTAAGTTGAGGATGCAACACAAAATATTTAGAATGATCATGGCCATGAATCTTACAATGTGTGCAAAAAATAAGAAAATTCTCAAATTCAACTTTTTTAATTATAATTTAACTCGAGCCAATCCAAACTTAGGATGCTTTTTAGTGATATCAATTTCAACCAAAATATGAGCAACAAAAGGTCGTGATCTCACAGCGGTGGCCTGATCAATTTGAAGAGGCCGACCAAAGAGAGCCCCAACCGCAAAGAGAACTTGATGTGTAACATAATGTATTCTCATATTAGGAAGAGCTAGCCATATAGGAATAATTGGGGATTCCTCTTTTATATCAAAAAGAGGAGACCATTTCAAAAGTCGCATTTGATAATTAAAAGTAAAGTAAGAGCGACGAGCAAAAACTCTTGAATAATCTAAGTCATTAGAGAGCTGAATTAAAATATGCCTTGGATCAATCAATTCGATAGTGAAAACACCTGAATGTTTAAGGTGATAAAAAATGATCGGATGTTATCGAGAGTTGGTCGACGTAAGGAAAATTTACCAACTAATGAGAACTCAAAAGGCTTCGCCAACTTTTCCACATCTAGATCCGAGCACATAATAGCAGGCATCCCACGAAAGGAGGTCGAGATCAAATTCACTGAAGCATTAGGGGAAAGGTTCTTACCAGATAATGCATCCTTAAAGGAATTAACTGCAGGCAGAGTAGCGAATGATTTCAGATCCACAATTCCATGTAAATCAGATGCCCTAGCCGACGCCTCCAAGATGGATAAGCTCGGCTGTGCAGAAAGCGCTCCTCCTCCATTAAAAGAGCAAAAGGAAAATCACATTAGAGGCCAATCAGAGACAAACAATTGAAAAAATTGATCGTGAATGATAAAAAATTGGCCAAGCCGTAAGGAAAATGAAAACGGTGGAGGGGAAAGATGAAATTTCTAGAGAGCGCCACGGCCGAGAAGGTTTAGGTTTAGTTTATTTAGGTTTTCAGTTTTCAGTTTACGGTTTATGATTTTTGGGTTTATGCTTTTATGGTTTATGTTTTAGTGTTTAGGGTTTAGGGTTACGCGGGTAAGGTTGGTGTAGGTTTAGGTTTAGGGTTTAGGGTTTAGGATTTAGGGTTTAAGATTTTTTTTTAAATTAACTAAATCGATAGGTTTAGGTTTAATTAGCATATTTAGTTTACTTTATTTTTTTATTTTATTTTATTTTTTTATTTTTATTTAGTTAGTTTTTTATTTCAATTTAGGTTTTTTATTTTAGTTTTTTTTGTTTAGGTTTAGGTTTATTTTTTAGTTGAGTTTTATTTTTATTTTATTTTTTAGGTTTAGGTTTAGGATTTTATTTTTTTTTTTTTAGGTTTTGGTTTTAGGATTATATTTTAGGTTTATTTTTTTGGTTTTACTTTTTAGTTTAGGTTTAGGTTTATTTTTAGTTTATTTTATTTTATTTAGATTTGGTTTAGGTTTAGTTTATTTTAGGTTTAGGTTTAGGTTTTATTTATTTTAGTTTAGTTTATTTTAATTTATGTTTAGGTTTATTTTATTTGGTTTATTTTAATTTTATTTTAGGTTTAGGTTTTTATTTAGTTTTTATTTTATTCTATTTTAAGTTTATTTTGTTTATGTTTTATGTTTAGTTTTTATTTTATTTAGGTTTTTTTCTTAGATTTATTTTATTTTTTAGTTTAGTTTAGGATTTTGTTTATTTTATTTTAGTTTTTTGTAATTTTTTATTTTATTTTATTTTTAGGTTTAGGTTTTAGTTTAGATTTGTATTTTATATTATTATTTTTTTTATTTAGGTTTTGGTTTTTTATTTATTTGATTTTTAGGTTTTATTTAATTTAGGTTTCGGTTTCTAGGTTGTTAGGGTTTAGGGTTTAGGGTTTAGGGCTTAGGGTTTAGGGATTTTTTTTAAAGAAAACCCATAGAGGGGAGAATTTTATTGCCATAAATAACGGAGTACAAGTTCCTTAAGAGGGTAAAAGTTTGTTAATTACTGCTGAAAGTGCTACATTCAGCCAAGAGAGAAAAGTCCCATATCTAATACAACGAAAGCTAGGAAATAAAAACCTAAGCAAAAGAAATAAAAGACCAAAAAATAACTAAGCAACAACATTGTAAATAGGAGGATGAGCCAAAGCCCACTACAAGAATCAGAAGTCTTTTGAGAGTTGCATAATCCACATCTAGGATTTGAAACCTGCAAAGAACCTGTAAAAGAATCTTGCAAGCAAATAGAAGATGTAATTAGCGCATCTAGAGAAAATCAAGCTTAAGCACATAATAAAGAGTAATATAAGAGAAAATTTCAAATAAGGCTTAGGCTCAATCACCTTCATCTTAAGGGGCAACCACAAATGTGAGCATCCAGACTTCAAAAGAAGGGGTACAGTCACATATGTTGCTACCAACCAAAAGATAATAAGGAAATCTGCCAAAGAGTGAAAGTCAACAATTCTCTAGTACCTGCTACCCAAGCAACAGAAATAGCTAGCCCACAAATAACCGAGCCGACTAAAGGTCACCATGCCCAAAAGGAACTAGCATCAACAAAACCACCACAATAGAAATGAAAGATCAGCTACCAAGATTTCACCTAAAAAGCGAAGCCAGCACAAATAGAAACCAAACCCACTAGTGTCACCAGACAACCACAAGCAACAGCCCAAAACCAAAACATCAACCTACAACTAGCACCAAGAAACCAGCAATTCCAAACTAGATTAGAGAACAAGGCCAACACTAACAGTAACCACCAGTCCAACCCAGACATTAGAGGCAAGAAATAAAAAGGCAGTCGCAATACCTCCTTCAGAGATAGAAAGATAGCCACAAGAAAATAGTAGCACCAGAGAGTGGAAAAATAACACATGAGGAGACCAAAGGGGAATCCAAAAAACACCATAAAATCACCACCAAGAGTAGCAAAGAAAATAGGCAAGCCCACCCTACCAACCAAGAGGCAAGACACAAGGAAAAAAGGGAGCCAAAGAAACCTAAAGCAATCTAAATCCTTAGCCAAAATAATAGACCAAACCAACAACACTCAAGGAAAAATAGCAGCACCAGCAAAAGGAATCAAGAACCAACAAACAACCACCATAAGGCCAAAACTAAAACAAAAAAAAAACCACCAAAAAGGAAACCCTACCAGCTAATAATAGTTCAGAATGAAAACCAACCTAACCAGCCAGCCCACAAAGCCACCCAGTTAATTAACAAAGCAGCAGATGAGCCAACTCTGATAAGGAAGGAACCAGTCCAAAGGGGAGGCAATCCCAACACACAGAAAGATAGGCATAGTGACAAACCAATAAGAAGCCACCATAAACAATAAAGAAACAAATGGTAATCACCCAACCAGATAAAAATTTGTAGCTTGGGAGGACCACCCAACCACCAATAGCCAACCAGAATGGAAAGGAAAATAGACCAAGGTCCCTTCTAGACTCCACGGATTAAAAAAACTAGCACCAAAGAAAAAATAAGTTACTAACAACCACCAATTAGCACCCTTGCAGCCACAAGGTAAAGGGAGAAACCAACAAACAAAAGCCACCAAGCCTAAAAAGGATGAAGAGACAAAAACCACCAAAAGGCCTAACACAAACTCAAGAGTGAAAAGATCAACAGTAGCCATCAAATAATAGCCACCCAAGCCAGCTAGGTAGAAGGTAGAAGCAAACAACAGCACCCACCAGGCCCAAAAATAGTAGCAGAAAAACTTTCCTAAGTAAGGAAACAACCAACAAAAATTAGAGGCAAAACTAGTACCAATTAAGAAAAGGGAAAAGCCAAAGCCAGGTAGAGGCATAACTTAAAAGGAGGCCACCATAAGTTCAAGGAAGCACTTCAAGAAACTGTTGACATTCAGATCCCTAAATAAAATAGTCAACCAATGAGGACACCGCTCCAACAATAGAGGTTGAACAAACATCCACCACCTCAAAAAGATCTCCCAAATATTACAGCACAAACCAGACAAGAGAGTGAACCAACCAGAGGAATGCAGCAAAATGAAAATGCACATAGATAAAAACATAAAAAACAAAAAAAACACAAAGGAAAATTAATTTCTAAGATAAAGTAATCTAGTGTTATCCAGATTAACCAAGCCTCACAATTGTTTAGGTAAATTAAGATGATCATAAAGAGTGAGATCATTTAATTTAGCACCTAGATTAGCTAGAAAATATAGAAAAACATTTCCTTCATGCCAAATGTGAGAAATTTTAAAGCATACTTGAGAGAGGAGTGTTCTAGTATGATTAAGAAGATAGAGTAAATTTGCATTCCCCATCTTAGTAGAAGTCAGCATGTCAATGAGTAAAAGAGCATCACCTTCAATCCAAATATTGAAGAAACCTTTTCGCAAACAAATGTCAATAGCTTTGTTTACAACCATTAATTTAGCATAGATAGCAAAACTAGCTTTAAAAGGATAAGCAAAAGCACAAATGACATTACCTTCAAAATCACTAAAATTACCGCCACAACCAAATGTATTCTGAGAGACAGAGCCATCAATATTAATTTTAATAATAATATTATGAGGTTTTATCCAATATATAATCCTATCTTCTTTATAGAAGGTGATCTCATGCAGGTAAAGACCTAATTATTTGGCCACAAATTTGCAACCTCTAAAATGCATGTTACTAATTAAATTAGCATTAAATATAGCATGAATTTTTTTTCTGTGGTTCTAGCAATAATCCTTTTATGATTCATAGGAATACCATAATATTTAGCATAATTTCTATCCATCCATATGAACCAAATAAAGGTAATGGCAATTAAAACTTTGATATGACCTTTCAAAATTTTGTGGAAACAAGCTTCAAGAAGTTGATATAAAGAAAGAAAGCCATGGAAATGGTTAGTATTAACACCATTGACAAAAACATGATTAACATTTTTGAAATGAAAACATCAATAACATTTGGAAGGAAAATGAAATACCTTATCCCAAAGCAAGGAATCAATAGGAATGAAGTTTTTCAAAATTTTCCAAGCAAGGACAGAATAAGAGATAGGGATGATATCATTCCAAAGTTTAATAAATACATTAGAAGAAATATGAGCATCTCTAATAAAATTCCATGCCTCTTTAAGAATAAAATTATCATTATAAGATAGCTTAAAAAAATTTGATTAGGCTTGTTGGAAAAGATATGAATATCACTAAATTTATGAAAAAGAGAGATAAGAATAAATTTGCTAAGTTTACTATCATTCCACTTGTTATTAAGCCAAAAGGAATTTACTTTAGTAGCAGCAGTAGAATGGGTAGATAAAAAAGAATCAATAGAACCACCACCAATCCAGTTGTCTTGCCAAAAGAAAGAAGATCCCAAATTTATACCCCAAGATATCAAAGATTCAACCTCCCATTTAATAGAGCAAAGCCTTTTCCAAACCTGGGAGTCACCAACTTTATAAGTATAAATTAGAGGGTGCTTACCCTGGTAGTATTTAGGTATCATAAAATTAGCCCAGAGGCTATCCTTTTTATCTAAAATTCCACCAGAGTTTATGGGAGAAGGCAGTAATAGCTTTATGAATAGGTTTGCAGCCAAGTCCACCATCACCAAGAGGACCAGAATTTATCAAAGCTTTAGAAATATCTAATTTAAAAAGGATGTTACCACCCCTAGTTAGAACATCCAAATCATGAATAAGCTATTGAGCAAGCATAATGGTATCAAATATAGATCTCCCTCTAACAAAAGCAGTTTGGTTGAGAGAGATAATTTTTTGAAGTAAAGGACTAAGTCTATTAGTAAGAATTTTAGAAATTAATTTTTAAAGAAAGTGCAAAGACTAATAGGTCTGAAATCACTCCAAGAATCTGGATTATCTATTTCAGGTATGAGAATAATGGAAGTGCTTGAAAAATATTTAAGGATTAGATTACCAATAAAAAAATCAACAATAACATCGATTAAGTCATGCTTAATAATAGACCAACAATTTGGAAAAAATTGTGTTGTATAACCCTCCAGAATAGCAAAGAAATCAAAGTTCATTCTATTGAGAATTTTACCAATCCCATCTTCAATAGGCAACCTAGTAAGCCAATGATTATCATCATTAGTAATAATAGAGGAGATTAAATGTGAATTAGAAAAAGCTTCATAAGAGTGGCTTTTATTAAGCATATTTCTAAAGTGGTTAATAACATAATATTTAATAACATTAATATCAGTGATCCAATCTCCAATATCATTTTTCATTTTTTGGATAAAATTAAAAGCTCTATTTTTATTAAATAAATCATGAAAATACATGGTATTCCTGTCCCCATCAACAATATTTTTTCTTGCAGCTTTTTTCTGCCAATAGGCCTCTTCCATATTTTGATAATTAACAAGTTTATCTTTGGCTTCATTCAAATCCTTAAGCTTAGAAGAGTGAGTGAAAACATCATTTTCAAGATCATAAACCAAAAGTTCCATGTTTTTTATATTAGCAAAATATTTTTAAAATAATGTTTGTTCCACCAAAGCAAATTTTGTTTGAGCCTTTTAAGCTTAACCATAATCTATTCATACCCTAATGAATAATCGAGTGTGAAGGGCAATCCAATTAATGGCCATGACTTTAAGAAAATCTACATGCGAATATACATATTTTTGAAATGAAAGAGGAGAAATGTTTAATATTTTAGGGTCTTCTTTAACATAAACCAAAAGTGGGGCATAATCAGATAAAGTTCTACTAATATGGTCAACAAAGGTAAGAGGCCATTGATTAATCCAATGAGAGTTGAAAGAATTCTTTCTAAATGTTGCCAGAGCTTATAGTTTTTCCAAGTATAATTAGAGCCTTTAAAACCATTATAAAAAAGATTACAATCAAGAATCATATTAGAAAATTCTTCCATATAATGAATATTAGGAGATCAACCACTCCTTCTTTTTGAAGAATATAGAATAGTGTTGAAATCACCCCCAACCAACCAAGGTTTGTTAATAGAAAAAGCAAAATTTCTCAGATTCTCCTAAAGAACATTTTTAAAGCTCTATTGCAAGAAGAGACACCCAAGAGTCACCAAAAGAAATTTGAGCATTGACAACTTATTGTGGATCATCTAAAATTAAAACATTTAAGAAGCTATTCTAAAGTACCAAATTTTATTATTGATGTTAGAGAAAAAATTACTAAAGCCAAGCATTCTAGCAACATGATTGATTTTATCAGCATGTATAAGAGGGTCAATAACAATAAGTAAAGAGATATTATTAATTTTGTAGAGATTTCTAATACGATTATGAACAGTGAGGGTACCAATCCCTCTAACATTTCAAATAAAAGAATTAAACATAAATAAAATTGTAAAGGGAAATTAATGGATAATAATAAAGAGAGAGAGAGAAAGAATAATAAATCCTCTTCTAAGTAAAAAATAGAAACAACACATTATTTATGTGAAGAGGATCCAGATCTAGTAGATCTGGCAAGAGTAGGAGGTTACATCTTAGAGTTTTTAGTTTTCTTCTTAAGGATAGTTTGGAATTTTCTATTTTAATCCAAAGTGTCACCATCAGATAGAGATTGATTTTTTATTAATAGGATAAGGATCGATAACATCTCTAATCAAAACTTCCCCCTCTTCCAAATCAGCATTTTGTTGAAAAGTGCGATTAGAATGAAGATCAATCTTGGAATTAGGGGAAGGAGAAGAAATTATACCATTCAAAGCATAATTACCAATGTCAAAATTAGTGTTTTCCTCAAGAATTTTAGCTACATTCAAGTTATCATTTAAATCCCCATTCTCATCAATTAATGCCAGCGAAGAAGCAGGAATAGACTCATTAGAGAATGAATCATCATTTTTTTAGCCTCTTTAAATTTGGAATTAGCCATAATAAGCATATTCTCATGTAAATAAAGGTTGTTGGGCAAACCATCTTTTTCAACATCATTAGTACCTTTGTCATGGTCAGAATGAGAAGAAGAATCAATAATTTTATGAACATCAGAAGATTCCAAAAAATCTAACCTAATATCAACATTTAAGTTATTTTTAGGCACAAAAATAGTTAAAGCTAATTTTGAGTTATGATCATTAAAAATTTTATTTTTAAGATGCAGCTAAAGAATAAAACACTCTAAATTATCATGACCATGTATCTTGCAATGGGAATAGAAAACTAAAAAAATTTCAAATTCAACCTTTTGTAAATAACCAAACTTTTCAGATCCAATCTAGACCTCCTTAGGATTTTTTTTTAGATATGTCAAGTTCAACCAGTATACGAGCAACAGAGGGACAGGATCTTATAGCGGTCATCTGATCGATTTGGAGTGGCCGATACAAAAGAGCCCTGATAGCAAATAAAACTTGGCAGGTAGATTCTCATATTTGGAAGAGCTAACCACATAGGAACAATAGGTGATTCATCCTTTATAGCAAAAAGGAGAGACCACTTCAACAAATGCATTTGAAGTTAAAGAAAAAATAAGATTGACACGGGAAAACCCTTAAATAATCCAAATCATTCATAAGTTGAATCAGAATATGTCTTAGATCGATCAAGCCAATAGAGAAAGCACCCAAAAGTTTAAGGTTATGAAAAAGGGATCGATCATTTCCAAATTCAGCTGGTGCAATGCAAATTTTCCAAACAAAGTAAAATCGAAAGGTTTTGTAAGCTTTTTGACATCATGATCAGAATACATGATCACAGGTATATCTCAAAAAGAAGTCAAAATCAGATTCATTGAGTCAGAAGAGGTAGAGATTTTACCATAAAGTGCATCCTTAAAGGATTTAATAACAGAAATGGCATTGGGATCAAAATCCCCAAAAAATTGGATGCCCTAGCTGGATTATCCGAATTGGGAGATGTAATCAGTGGGTTCAATTTCACCATATCAATATTCAAAAGAGACACATCATGTGAGCCACCAAAGATTCAAAAGGCTCTAGAAAATGGTCAAGAATGATGAAGGATCCACCAAAAACATAAGATGTGGATGCACTAACGAAGGGGAAAATGAAATTGACATAGCACCGCAAGGGAGAACTGGGGTTGCCAGGTTTAGGTTTCTAGAGTCTAGGGTTTGAGGTTTAGTGTTTAGGATTTAGTTTAGGTTTAGGGTTTAAAGTTTAGGTTTAGGTTTGTTTAGGTTTAGGTTTAGGGTTTGGGGTTTAGGTTTTTGGTTTAGGTTTAGGTCTAGGTTTAGGTTTAGTTTTAGGTTTAGGTTTAGGTTTAGGGTTTAGGGTTTAGGTTTAGGATTAGTTTTAGGGTTTAAGTTTTATGGTTTAGGGTTTTCAGGCTTAGTGTTTTAGGGTTTATTATTTAGGGTTAGAGTTTAGGGTTTAGTGTTTAGGCTTTAGGGTTTAGGGTTTGGGTTTAGGGTTTATGGTTAGCTTAGGGGTTAGGGTTAGATTAGGGATTAGGGTTTAGGGTCTAAGGTTTATGCTTTTATGCTTGGGGTTTTTAGGGTTTAGGGTTTTGGGTTTTGGGGCTTAGGGTTTAGGGTTAGTTTAGGATTTAAGGTTTATGGTTTAACATTTAGGGTTTAGGGTTTTTTAGGGTTTAGTGTTTAGGGCTAGTTTTAGGGTTCAGGATTTATATTTAGTGTTTAGGGTTTAGGGTTTAACATTTAGGTTTTTTTTTAAAATTAAGTAAACTCATAGGTTTAGGTTTATTTAATTTATTTTATATTTTATTTAGTTTAATTTTTATTTTTATTTAGTTTAATTTATTTATTTTAGTTTAAGTTTTTTATTTTAATTTATATTTTAGGTTTATATTTTGGTTTATGTTTATTTTATAGTTGAGTTTTATTTTTATTTTATATTTTAGGTTTAGGTTTATTTTTTATTTTTAGGTTTTGGTTGAAGTTTTAATTTTATTTATTTAGGTTTAGGTTCTAGATTTTTATTTTCGGTTTATTTTTTGGTTTTATTTTTTAGTTTATGTTTCCCCTTATTTTTAGTTTATTTTATTTTATTTATTTAATGGTTTAGGTTTAGTTTATTTAAAGCTTAGGTTTTAATTATTTTAGTTTAGTTTATTTTAGTTTAGGTTTAGGTTTATTTTATTTTATTTATTTTATTTTTATTTTAGGTTTAGGTTTTTTTTAGTTTAGGGTTTAGGTTTTTATTTATTTATTTTAAGGTTTTACTTTTAAGTTTAGTTTTTAGGTTTAGGTTTTTATTTAGTTTTTATTTTATTTTATTTTAGGTTTATTTGGTTTTTAATTTATTTAGGTTTTATATTCTTAGGCTTATTTTATTTTTTAGTTTAGTTTAGGTTTTTATTTATTTTATTTTAGTCTATTTTTATTAATTTATTTTTTTATTTTTAGGTTTAGGTTTAGGTTTTGGTTTAAGTTTTTATTTTATTTTATTTTTTTATTTTATTTAGGTTAAGGTTTGTTTTAAATTTTATTTTTAAGTTTTATTTAATTTAGGTTTTTAGGTTTTTAGGGTTTACAGTTTAGGGTTTAGGTTTTACGGTTTGAAGATTTAGGGTTTAGTGTTAGGGATTAGGGTTTAGTGTTTAGTGTTTAGGCTTTAAGATTTAGCATTTTTAGGAGTTTGGGTTTAGGGTTTAGGGTTTAGGTGAGATTAGGGTTTATAGTTTTTTTTAAAATTAAGTAAATCGATAGGATTAGGTTTATTTAGTTTACCTAATTTATTTTTTTATTTATTTTAGTTTATTTTATTTTTTTATTAATGTTTATTTTTAATTTTTATTTAGTTTAGTTTATTTATTTTTATTAAGATTATTTTATTTTAGTTTATTTTTAGGTTTTGGTTTAGGCTTAGATTTATTATTTAGTTGAGTTTTATTTTTATTTTATTTTTTAGATTTAGGTTTTATTTTTTTATTTTTAGGTTTATGTTTAGGTTTAGGTTATTATTTTATTTTTTTAGGTTTATGTTTTAGGTTTTTCTTTTTGGTTTATTTTAGGTTATATTTTTTAGTATAGATTTTGGATTAGTTTACTTTATTTTATTTTTTTTTAGTTTAAGTTTAGGTTTAGGTTTAGGTTTTATTTATTTTACTTTATTTTATTTTAGTTTTGGTTTAGGTTTAATTTAACTTGGTTATTTCATTTTATTTTATTTTAGGTTTTTTTAGGTTGAGGGTTTATGTTTTTTATTTATTTAATTTTAGGTTTAAATTTTTAAGCTTAGGAGTTTCTTTAGTTTTTATTTTTGGTTTATTTTATTTTTATTTTATGTATAGTTTTTATTTTATTTAGGTTCTTTATTCTTAGGTTTAATTTTGGGTTTATTTTTTAGTTTATGTTTAGGATTTTTAAAATAAAAAATTAAGTAAACCTGTAGGTTTAGGTTTATTTACTTTATTTGATTTATTTTTTATTTATTTTAGTTTATTTTGTTTTAAACTTTTATTTAGGGTTATTTTTATTTTTATTTATTTTAGTTTATTTATTTTAGTTTAAGTTTTTTTATTTTAGTTTATTTTTTAGGTTTAAGTTTATGTTTAGGTTTATTTTTTTGTTAAGTTTTATTTTCATTTTATTTTTTAGGTTTAGGTTTAGGTTTAGTTTTTTATTTTATTTTTTTAGGTTTAGGTTTTATGTTGTTATTTTAGGTTTTTTCTAGCTTTTAATTTTTAGTTTAGGCTTAGGATTCTTTTTAGACTATTTTTAGTTTAGGTTTAGGTTTCATTTATTTTAGGTTTAGGTTTAGGTTTTATTTATTTTTGTTTAATTTTAGGTTTATTAAATTTTGTATATTTTATTTTTATTTTAGGTTTAGATTTTTTTTAGTTTAGGGTTTTGGTGTTTTTTTATTTATTTTAGGTTTTACTTTTAAGTTTATTTTTTAAGTTTAAGCTTTTTGTTTAGTTTTATTTTAATTTATCTTAGGTTTAGTTTATTTTTATTTTAGGTTTACTTTATTTTATTATTTAGTTTAGGTTTTTATTCATTTTATTTTAGTTTTGTTTTTATTTTTATTTTTATTTTTATTTTAATGTTAAGTTTAGGCTAAGGTTTAGGTTTTTATTTTTTTTATTTGTTTTTTATTATTTAGGTTATGGTTTTAGGGTTTAGGGTATAGGGTCTATGGATTAGGGTTTTAGGGTTTTGAGTTTTGGGTTTTAGGTTTACTAGTAAGGGTTTATGGCTTTTAAGGTTTAGGGTTTAGGGTTTAGGGTTTAGGTATTAGGTTTAGGGTTTAGATTTTAGTTTAGGGTTAGGTTTAGGGTTTAAGGTTTTTTTTAACAGAATTTAGGGTTTAGGGTTTTAGGGTTTCATTTTTAGGGTTTAGGTTTTAACGTTTATGACTTGGGGTTTTTGGTTTACGATTTAGGGTTAGGGTTTTTTTTAATCTTTTATTTTTATTTTTAATTTTTGTTAAATTAAGTGATTTTTCAGCGTTACATTTAGGTATAGGTTTATTGTTTTAGTTTAGTTTTATTTTTATTTTATTCTTTTAGTTTTGATTTTATTTTTTATTTTTAGGCTTAGGTTTCGATTTTAAAATTTTTTTTAAGGTTTAAGTTTTAAGTTTTTAATTTAGGTTTATTTTTAGGTTTTACTTTTTCATTTAGGTTTAGGTTTATTTTTAGTTTATTTTTTTATTCAGTTTAGGTTTAAGTGTAGGTTTAGTTTATTTTAGGTTTAGGTTCAAGTTTTTTATATTTTAGTTTAGTTAATTTTAGTTTAGATTTAGGTTCATCTTATTTTTATTTTAGGTTTAGGTTTATTTTAGTTTAGGATTTACCTTTTATATTTTATTTATTTTTAGGTTTATTTTTTAGGTCTAGGTTTTTATTTTTATTATATTTTAGGTTTATTTTATTTTTTCAGGTTTAATTTTTATTTATTTATTATTTATTTATTTTTTTAGTTTAGTTTAGGATTTTATTGATTTTATTTTAGTTTAATTTCTATTTTTATTTTCTTTTTTATGTTTAAGTTTAGGTTTTAGTTTATGATTTTATTTTATTTTAATTTTTATTCTATTTTTGATTAGTTTATTTATTTATTTTATTTTTATGTTTTATTTAGTTTAGGTTTAGGTTTTTAGCTTTTTAGGGTTTAGGGTTTAGGGTCTAGTGTTTTTAGGGTTTAGGGTTTAATGTTTAGAGTTTAGGTTTTTGGTTTAGGGTTCAGGTTTTAATTTAGGGTTTAAGGTTTTTGGTTATTTTTTTTTAAGAAAGAACAAAATTAGATTCAACATTACTTCTTTTGGAATTCATCAACTAATTAACACACCATGTTTTCTAAGACACTAGTGATGACATAGATAAAAAATGAGCACACATAGAGCAGATCAAAAACTCTAGATAACTAGAACCCTCTCTGTTGTAAAGACAGTTCCATAAGCAGTAGATCGGATCAGTTATTTTTTAGTTTCTCCAGTTCCCATTAAAACCTCTCCAACCTCTCAAGTAGCTGGATCCACCATCATATCCCCAATGTCTCCCTCTGCCACCATCATGACTATAACCTCCGCTGCTCCTCCCACCACCATAACCACCACTACTCCGACCACCACCACCATATCCACCAGCACCTCCAGATCCCCCACCACCACTATGATAACTGCCACCTCCACCTTCGCCTCCACCGCTAGATCTAGACTAAGCCTAGTTAATGGTGATGTTCCAGCCATCAAAGATCTGCCCATTCTTAGGGTTTTTTTAAAATTAAAAGTGGGAGAATTTTATTGCCAAAAAGAAAGGGATACAAAGTCCTTAAAGGGGATAAATCTCTAAATTACTACTCAAAGAGCTACAATTAGCCTAAAGAAATAAATTTCCTACCTATTATAAGAAAACCAAAGAAAAATAAAGGAAAGACAAAATGCTGAAGGAAATAACACCAAATTCCAAGAAGGCGCCAAAACCTTCTATATCCCAAAATCTTCTAAGAGATGCACAAACCACCTATACCACAAACCTACAAAGAGCTTAAGATAGGGATAAACAACTAGAAATAAGGACAAGCCAAGTACACAAAAGAAACAAAATGATAAAAATCTTAGATAAGGCTTAGGCTCAGTCATATTCTTCTCAAGGGGAAATAGAATATGTGAGCATCCAAACTTCATAAGAAGGGTTAAAATCACATATGGTGTTACTAGCCAAAAGGATAATAGGGGAAACATCTCAAACCATCATAACCAACTTACCTCAATTAAACTAAATAGCTAACAGCCAAAAGCTCACCAAGTTACAATATCTATCATCGGGATTAAATATGCAACAAACCAGCAAAACATACAGCCAAACTAGAGCAAAGAAACCTACCAAACATTACAATAGCCAAGAAACATCCACCATCAAAGCCACCCAAAAGAAATAAAGACCAAAGCTAAAGAACCAAAAATTCTACAGATCCACCAACCAATAGCACAGCTGCAGCTAGCCATCAAGGCCACCTAGCCAACCATAGTGATAGGAATCAGCAAAAATAGCAATAAAGAAAAGATTTTCCAAAGCCACATACAGGTTCATCCCACAATAGAAAGAAATGACAAGCCAATGGGCCATCCAACCAACAGGAAAACACCAAAAAAAAAACTTCAAAAAAAAACCACCAAAAAAATTGAACAAAAACTAGATGGCAGGTAACAACTCCAGAGAGTGTAAACTCAACCCAAGAAGGAAAAAAATCCCACAGTCAGGCCTAGCCAATAATTACGATGCTAGATAGCCAAAACCAAAACCAAAAGGCTAGAAAAAACCACAGCCATCAAGCAAACACCAACAAATATACCCACACAGGAAAAAATAGAGGCTAGGAAAAAAGGCAAACAAGCAAGCTCCTAAGCCTACCAATCACTAGGCCATCCTAAAACCAACATAACAGGAGACCAACAAGAGTAGAGAGCCACCAAAACTAAAGGGCAACTAAATCTCAACAGTACCAACAAGAAATAATCTCGACCTCTATCAAAAGGATATATCATTCATAGGGTTTTAGGTTTAGGTTTAAATTGATTAAGTTTTAAGGTTTATGTTTAATTTTTAATTTATTTAGTTACTTTAGGTTTAAATTTAGGGTTTAGGGTTTAGGGTTTAGGGTTAGGTTTTAGGGTTTAAGATTTAGGGTTTAGGGTTTAGGGTTTAGGTTTAGGGTTTTAGGTTTAGGGTTTTATGGTTTATGATTTTAGGGTTTAGGGTTTAGGGTTTAGGGTTTAAGGTTTAGGGTTTATGGTTGTAGGTTTAGGGTTTAGGTTTAGGGTTTAGGGTTTATGATTTTTTTTAAATTAAGTAAATCGATAGGTTTATGTTTATTTAGTTTATATTTTATTTATTTTAGTTTCTTTTATTTTTAATTTTTATTTAGGTTTATTTTTTATTTTTATTTAGTTTAGTTTCTTTATTTTTATTTATGTTTTTATATTTTAGTTTATTTTTTAAGTTTAGGTTTAGCTTTAGGTTTATTTTTTAGTTGAGTTTTATTTTTAGTTTATTATTTAGGTTTAGGTTTTATTTTTTATTTTTAGGTTTAGGTTTAGGTTTTTATTTTATTTTATTAGGTTTAGGTTTTTCATTTTTATTTTAGGTTTCTTCTTAGGTTTTAATTTTTACTTTAGGTTTAGATTTATTTTTAGTTTATTTTATTTTATTTAGTTTAGGTATAGGTTTATGTTTTATTTAGTTTAATTTAGTTTATTTTAGTTTAGGTTTAAGTTTTTTTTATTTTTTTATTTTATTTTTATTTTTGGTTTAGGGTTTAGGTTTTATTTTAAGGTTTATTTCTTAGGTTTAGGTTTTTATTTTATTTTATTTTATTTTAGGTATATTTTATTTTTATTTTATGTTTATTTTTTATTTTATTTAGGTTTTTTATTCATAGGCTTATTTTATTTTATTTAGTATAGTTTAGGTTTTTATTAATTTTATTTTAATTTAGTTTTTATTTTTTATTTTATTTTATTTTTAGTTTTAGGTTTAGGTTTAGGTTTTAGTTTAGGTTTTTATTTTATCTAGATTTAGGATTTTTTTTTTTTAAGGTTTTATTGAGTTTAGGTTTAGGATTTAGGGTTTAGGGTTTAGGGTTTAGGGTTGTAGGTTTTAGTGTTTAGGGATTAGGGTTTAAGATTTAGGGTTAAGGGTTTAGCATTTTAGGGATTAGGCTTTGGGGTTTTAAGGTTTAGGGTTTACGATTGTAGATTTATGGTTTAGGGTTTAAGGTTCAGGTTTTAGTTTATGGTTTAGGTTTTTTAGTTTTTTTAATAAAGAACAAATTTTGATTCAACATTTCTTCTTTTCAATTTCATCAACCAAGTAACACACCAAGTTTTCTAAGACACAAGCAATGACATAGATAAAAAATGAGCACGCATCAAGAAAATCAAAAGCCCTAGATAACTAGAACCATCTCTATTATAAAGATACAGTTCCATGAGTAGCAAATCAGATTTATCATTCTTCAATTTCTCTAGTTCCCATCAGAACCACCCCGACCTCATGAGTAGCGGCATCCACCATCATATCCCTGATCTCTCCCTCCACCACTACCATGGTTGTAACCTCCGTCACTCCTCCCATAACCGCCAGTACCTCTAAATCCCCCACCACCACTATAGTAATCGCAGCCTCCACCTTCGCCTTGATTGCAAGATCTAGACTGAGACTGGTTGATGGTGATGTTCCTACCATTAAAGTTTTTTCAATTCTTAAGGTTTAGGATTTGGTTTAGGTTTATTAGGTTTTAAGGTTTAGGTTAATTTTCTTAATTTGTTTAGTTACTTTATGTTTAGGTATAAGGTTAGGGGTTTAGGGTTTAGGGTTTAGAGTTAGAGTTTTGGGTTTAGGGTTTAGGGTTTATGGTTTAGGACTTTAGGTTTTATGCTTTTAGGGTTTAGGGTTTAGGGTTAAGGTTTATGGTTTAGCATTTAGGGTTTAATGTTTAGGCTTTTCGATTTAGGGTTAGTTTAAGGTTTATGGTTTAGGGTTTTAGAGTTTAGGGTTTAGGTTTTTTGGTTTTGTATTTAGGGTTTAGGATCCAGGGTTTGGGTTTAGGGTTTATGGTTTAGGGTTTTAGTGTTTAGGGTTGTTTAAGGTTTAGGGTTTAGGGTTTAGTGTATTTTTTTTGGAAAGTTAGAATTTGTTACCATAAAAGGAAAAGATACAATGTCATTAAAAGGGGTAAAGCTCTAAAATTCTACTGCTCTTAGAGCTACAATAAATCTAGAGAGATAAACCCCCATCTAAGTACATTATAAAAAGAAAAGAAAATAATAAAGCAAATACAATGCCTAAAAGGCATAAGAGAAAAATACATAGAGTAAGACAAACAAATCCTAAAAATAGTAAAAGGATGAGTTAGCAGTAGTTCATGATTCGTTTGAAAAAGCAGGATAAGCAATACCCATAGCAACATCACTTGGGTTGACTTAGCAACAACCATTCCCTCTATAAAGTTCCAACTTGTAAAAAAATCTGCAAAACATTACAAAGGCAAAAGTCATAGCTAAAAATGATAAGGATAAAGAGAGGAAAAGGAGAGAGCTTAGAAAGAAAATGCTCAAGCTTATTTAGGATCATCTCAAGGGGCAACAATACATATGAGCATCCAAACTTCATAAAGGAGGGTTACAATCATATCTAATTCTACCAACCAGAGAGAAGACATGAGTAACATCAAAGCCATCATAGCCAGCATACCTGATACAAGTAAACATCAAACCACCACCATAGAATTCTAGATCCATCACCATTAAACAAAAAAACCGATCGACAAGACTAGCGGCTAAACCACCAAACAAAAACCATAACAGACTAATCACAATAACCTAGAGAAAGGCTAGAACAAAGTCAGAACACAAACAATAGCCATTAACCAAATACCCATCCAAGCTTTAAACTAGGGAAAACTAAAACCAACCATCAGGAAGCACCAGACCAATGCCAATTAATTGAGAAATAACCAACAAAACCAAGATAGGAGCCCTCAAGCCAAAGTCCCAACAATAAGCAGTCACCAAGCCAAACTAGGGTGAGCAACCACAAATGACTAAATAACTCAGAAATGGAACCATCAACTGAAGGAAACATAAGCTACAGCCAGTGTAAATAACCAAAAGATAAAATAACCACACAAAACGGGGCCAAAGGTAGCCACCAACAAACAAAATCCAAAAATTCCCATTCAAAATGATCAACAAAGGTTCAACCAACACAGAAAAAGGCTGTAGCAAATTGTTAGGCTTAGGTTTTAGGTTTAAGGTTCAGGCTTTAGTTTAGGGTTTAGGGTTTTTAGTTTTTCTTTAATCAAAAATAAATTTAGATTCAACATTTCTTTTTTTTATTTCATTATCCAAGTAGCACAACAAGTTTTCTATGGCACAAGTGGCAACATAGATAAAAAATGAGCACGCATAGAGTAAATTAAAAACCCTAGATAACTAGAACTATCTCTATTGTAAAGTCATGGTTCTATAAGTCATAGATCGGATCCACCATTTTTCAATTTCTCTAGTTCCCATCAGAAACAACCTAGGCTCTCGAGTAGTGGGATCCACCATCATATCCCCGATCTCTCCCTCTATCACCACCACTACTGTAACCTCCATCGCTCCTCCTGTCTCCATAACCACCACTGCTCTGACCACTACCTCCATATCCACTAGCACCTCCAGATCCCCCATAACCACTGCATTAATTTCCACCTCTGCCTTTGCCTCCACCACCAGATCTAGACTAAGCATGGTTGACGGTGATGTTTTATTAGGCTTTGGGGTTTAGTTTTATTTTTTTAATTTTTTTAGTTACCTTAGGTTTAGCTTTAATGTTTCGGGTTTAGGGTTTAGGGTTTAGGGTTTAGGGTTTAGGTTTAGGGTTTAGGGTTTAGGGTTTAGGGTTTAAGGTTTAAGGTTTTAGGGTTTACGCTTTTAGGGTTTAGGGTTTAGGGTTAGGGATTCATGTTTAGGTTCTAAGTTTTTTATGGTTTAGAGTTCAGGGTTTAGGGTTTTTAAGGGTTTAGGGTTTACGGTATAGGGTTATTGGTTTAGGGTTTATGGTTTAAGGTTTTTTTTTAATTAAGAAATCGATGGGTTTAGGTTTATTTGGTATATTTAGTTTATTTATTATTTATTTTAGTTTACTTTATTTTTCTTTTTATTTAGATTAATTTTTTATTTTTAATTAGTTTAGTTACTTTAGTTTATTTTTTTAGGTTTAGGTTTATGTTCACATTTTAGCTAAGTTTTATTATTTATTATTTTTTTTGGTTTAGGATTTATTTTTTATTTTTAGGTTTAGGTTTAGGATTTTATTTTATTTTTTAGGTTTAAGTTTTAGTATTTATTTTAGGTTTATTTTTTGGTTTTATTTTTTAGTTTAGGTTTAGGTTTATTTTTAGTTTAGTTTATTTTATTTAGATTAGGTTTAAGTTTAGGTTTAGTTTATTTTAAGTTTAGGTTTATTTTATTTAGTTTATTTTATTTTTATTTTTGGTTTAGGTTTTATTTTCGTTTAGGGTTTAGGCTTTATTTTTTATTTATTTTTAAGTTTTACTATTAGGTTTATTTACTAGGTTTAGGTTTTTATTTATTTTTTATTTTATTTTATGTTATTTTTTTTATTTTAGTTTATTTTTTATTTTATTAAGGTTTTTTATTTTTTTCTTTAGTTTAGGTTTTTATTTATTTTATTTTACTTTAGTTTTTATTTTTTATTTTTTTTTCTTTTTGGGTTTAGGTTCAAATTTAGGTAGTAGTTTATGTTTTTATTTTATTTTAGTTTTTATTATATTTAAGTTTAGGTTTTTTTATTTAATTTATTTTTAGTTTTTATTTATTTTTAGGTTTATTTTTTTAGGTTTATGTATTTACACAATTTTTATTTTATTTTATTTTAGGTTTATTTTAATTTCACTTACGTTTAGTTTTTATTTTATTTAAGTTTTTTATTTTTAGGTTTATTTTATTTTTTAGTTTAATTTAAGTTTTTATTTATTTTATCTTAATTTAATTTTTTTATTGCATTTTAATATTAACTTTATGTTTAGGTTTTATTTTAGTTATTTATTTTATTTTAGTTTATTTAGGTTTAGGTTTATTTATTCATTTTATTTTTAGGTTTTAATTAGTTTAGGTTTAGGTTTTTATGTTTTTACGCTTTAGGGTTTAGGGTTTAGTGTTTAAGGTTTGGGGCTTAGGGTTTAGAGTTTAGGGTTTACAGTTTAGGTTTGTACTTTTTAGGATTTAGGGTTTAGGGTTTAAAGTTTAGGGTTTAGGGTTTAGGGTTTATGATTTAAGGTTTAGGGTTTAGGGTTGTAGGTTAAGGGATTAGGGTTTAGGGTTTAGGGTTTAAGGTTAAGGTTAGCATTTTTTTATTTTAGTTTTAATTTTTTTTTAATTTATGGTTTAGGGTTGTAGGTTTAGGTTTTAGGGTTTAGGGTTAGTTTTATGGTTTAGGGTTTAGGCTTGCAAGTTTAGGGTTAGTTTTAAGGTTTAGGGGTAGGGTTTTATTTTTTTATTTTTTTTAAAATTAATTGAACTGGAAGGTTTAGCTTTATTTAGTTTATTTTTTATTTATTTTATTTTATTTTATTTTTTATTTTGATTTTGGTTTAGTTTTATTTTATTTAGTTTACTTTATTTAATTAAGGTTTATTTATTTTAGTTTAGGTTTTTTATTTTAATTTATTTTCTAGGTTTAGGTTTAAGTTTATGTTTATTTTTTTCTTTAGTTTTATTTTTATTTTGTTTTTTAGGTTTAGGTTTTGTTTTTATTTTTATGTTTAGGTTTAGGTATTTATTTTATTTTCTTAGGTTTAGCCGTTATGTTTTCATTTTAGGTTTATTTTTAGGTTCTATTTTTTAGTTTAGGTTTAGGTTTATTTTTAGTTTATTTTTTTTTATTAAGCTTAAGTTTAGGATTAGGTTTAGTTTATTTTAGGTTTAAATTTAGGTTTTATTTATTTTAGTTTTATTTATTTTAGCTTAGGTTTTGGTTTATTTTATTCCTATTTTAGATTTAGGTTTTTTTTTAGTTTAGGGTTTAGGTTTCATTTTTTATTTACTTTAGGTTTTATTTACTAGGTTTAGATTTTTATTTAGTTTTTATTTTATTTTATTTTATTTTAAGTTTATTTCATTTTTATTTTAGCTTTAGTTTTTATTTTATTTTATTTAAGTTTTTTTTGTTTAGTTTAGGTTTTTATTTATTTTATTTTAGTTTAGTTTTTATTTTATATTTGATTTTATTTTTTTGATTTAGGTTTAAGTTTAGGTTCTAGCTTATATTTTTATTTTATTTTATTAATTTTATTATATTTAGGTTTAGGTTTTTTATTTTTATTTAAGGTTTTATTTATTTTAGGTTTTAGGGTTTTATTTTAGGTTTATTTTTTGGTTTTATTTTTTTAATTTAGGTTTAGGTTTATTTTTCATTTATTTTCTTCTATTTAGTTTAGGGTTTAGGTTTAGTTTATTTTAGGTTTAAGTTTTGGTTTTATTTATTTTAGTTCATTTTATTTTAGTTTATGTTTAGGTTGGTTTTTTTTTTAGTCTAGGGTTTAGGTTTTATTTTTTATTTATTTATAGGTTTTATTTAAGGTTTATTTTTTTAGATTTAGGTTTTTATTTATTTTTTATTTTAGTTTTTTCTAGGTTTATTATAAGATTATTTTATTCTTATTTTATGTTTAGTTTTTATTCTTAAGTTTATTTTATTTTTTGTAGTTTCGTTTAGGTTTTTATTTATTTTATTTAGTTTATTTTTATTATTTTATTTTATTTTATTTTTAGGTTTAGGTTTTTTTATTTATTTTTATTTTTAGATTTTATTTAGTTTAGGTTTAAGTTTTTAGGTTACTAGGGTTTAAGGTTAATAGTTTAGGGTTTATGGTTTATGGTTTAAGGGTTTAGGGTTTTAGGGTTTAGGTTTTACGATTTAGGTTTAGGCTTTAGTGTTTAGGCTTTAGGGTTTAGGGTTTAAGGTTAGCTTAGTGTTTAGGGTTAGTTTAGGGTTTAGGGTTTAAGGTTTAAGGTTTAGGCTTCAAGGTTTAGGATTTTAGTGTTTAGGGTTTATGATTTAGGGTTAGTTCAAGGTTTATGGTTTAGGGTTTAGGGTTTAGTTTAGGTTTAGGTTTAAGGTTTAGGGTTTAAGAGTTTAGGTTTGGTTTAGGTTTAGTTTAGTTTAGGGTTTGGGGTTTAGGTTTTAGGGTTTTGGGTTTAGGGTTTAGGGTTTAAGGTTTTAGGGTTTATGGTTTAGGGTTTAAGGTTTTAGGGTTTATGGTTTAGGGTTTAAGTTTTACATTTAGGGTTTAGGGTTATTGTTTTTGTTTAATAGAGAAAAAATTCAGATTCAACATTTCTTCTTTTTGATTTTACCAATAAACATAAAATTTTCTAAGACTCAAGCGATGCCATAAATCAAAAATGAGCACGCATAGAGCAAATAAAAAACCCTAGATAACTAGATTTAGCTCTACTATAAAGACAAAGTTCCATAAGCAGCAGATCGGATCGGGCATTCTTCAGTTTTTCTAGTTCCCATCAAAACCACCCCAGCCTCTCGAGTAGTTGGATCAACCATCTTATCCCCAATCTCTCCCCACTGCCACCACCAAGGTTGTAACCTCCGTCGATCCGTGCCTCCATAACCACCTCCATCCCACCTCCAGGATAGCCTCTGCTTTGCATCCACTTTGCCATCTTGGTCTGGGTGAGCATGGCGGTGATGTTCCTGCCATCAAGGTTATGCCCATTCTTAGGGTTTAAGTTTAGGTTTAGGTTTATTAGGTTTTAGGGTTTAGGATTCTTTTTTAATTTATTTAGTTACATTATGTTAGGTTTAGGATTTAGGATTTAGGATTGAGGGCTTAGGGTATAGGGTTTAGTGTTTAGGGTTAGAGTTTTGTTTTTAAAAAAATTAAGAAAACTACTAGGTTTAGGTTTATTTAGTTTATTTTTTATTTATTTTAGTTCATTTAATTTTTAATTTTTATTTATGTTTACATTTTTATTTTTATTTCATTTAGTTCATTTATTTTAGGTTTTTTATTTTAGTTTATATATTTGGTTTATGTTTATTTTTTTTACTTTAGTTTTCTTTTTATTTTCTTTTTTAGGTTTAAGCTTTATTTTTTATTTTTAGGTTTAGGTTTAGGTTTTATTTTATTTTTTTAGGTTTAGGTTTTAAGTTTTTATTTTAGGTTTATTTTTAGGTTTTATTTTTTAGTTTAAGTTGAGGTTTATTTTTAGTTTATTTTATTTGCTTTAGTTTGGGGTTTAAGTTTAGTTTATTTTAGGTTTAGGTTTTGGTTTTATTTATTTTAGTTTAGTTTATTTTAGTTTAGGTTTTGGTTTATTTTATTTTATTTATTTTAAGTTTAAGTTTTTTTTTAGTTTCTGGTTTGGGTTTTTGTTATTTATTTTTAGGTTTATCTTTAGGTTTAGGTATTTATTTAGTTTTTATTTTTTTTATTTTAGGTTCATTTTATTTTTATTATATGTTTAGTTTTTATTTTATTTAGGTTTTTTATTTTTAAGTTTATTTTATTTTATTAGTTTAGTTTAGATTTATATTTATTTTATATTAGTTTAATTTTTATTTTTTTATATTATTTTATTTTTAAGCTTAAGTTTAGATTTAGGTTTAGGTTTTAGATTAGTTTTAATTTTATTTTATTCTTTTATTTTATTTAGGTTTCAGTTTATTTATTTATTTATTTTCTAGGTTTTATTTAGTTTAGGTTTAGGTTTTTAGGTTTTTAGGGTTTAGGGTTTAGGGTTTAGGTTTTACAGTTTAGGGTTTAGGGTGTAGGGTTTATGGTTTTAGGATTTAGGGTTTACGGTTTAGGATTGTAGGTTTAGGATTTGGGTTTGAAAGTTTACGGCTTACGGTTAGTGTTTTTTTAAAAAATTATGCAAACTTATAGGTTTATGAATATTTAGTTTATTTTTTATTTATTTTAGATTATTTTGTTTATTATTATTTTTGTTTAATTTTTATTTTTATTTTTATATAGGTTTTTATTTTGTTTTTATTTTATTTATTTTAGGTGTATTTTATTATTATTTTAGGTTTAGTTTTTTATTTAATTTAGGTATCTTCTTTTTTAATTTAGTTTAGGTTTCTACTTATTTTATTTAAGTTTAGTTTTTGTTTTCTTTTAAGGTTTAGGTTTCAGTTTAGGTTTTTATTTCTTTTATTTATTTTATTTTATTTTGGTTTAGGTCTTTTTATTTATTTTATTTTAGGTATTATTTTGTTATGGTTTAGGTTTTTAGCTTTTTATGGTTTAAGCTTTAGGGTTTAGGGTTAGTTTAGGGTTTAGTGTTCAGGGTTTAGGGTTTAGGATTATGGTTTAGGGTTCATGGTTTAGGGTTTAGGGTTTTTTAAGGTTTAGGGATTAGGGTCGTAGGTTTAGGGTTTAGGGTATAAGGTTTAGGGTTTTAGGATTTAGGGTTTACGATTAAGGGTTGTAGGTTTAGGATTTGGGGTTTAGGGTTTAGGGTTTAGGGTTAGGTTTTTTTTTAAAAAAAAATTTTGTAAACTTATAGGTTTAGGATTATTTAGTTTATTTTTTATTTATTTTAGTTTATTTTGTTTTTCATTTTTTTTGCTTTATTTTTATTTTTATTTTTTTAGGCTTTTATTTTGTTTTTATTTTATTTTATGTTAGGTTTATTTTATTTTTATTTTAGGTTTAGTTTTTTATTTTATTTAGGTATTTTCTTTTTTAGTTTAGTTTAGGTTTCTATTTATTTTATTTAAGTTTAGTTTTTGTTTTCTTTTAAGGTTTATGTTTAGGTTTAGGTTTTAGTTTAGGTTTTTATTTCTTTTATTTATTTTGTTTTATTTTTGTTTAGGTCTTTTTATTTATTTTATTTTAGGTATTATTTTGTTATGTTTTAGGTTTTTAGCTTTTATGGTTTAAGGTTTAGGGTTTAGGGTTAGTTTAGGTTTTAGAGTTTACAGTTTAGGGTTTGGTGTTTAAGGTTTAGGGTTTAGGGTTGGGGTTTAGGGTTTAAGGTTTAGGGTTTTTTAAGGTTTAGGGATTTGGGTTGTAGGTTTAAGGTTTAGGGTTTATGGTTTTTTTAAATTATGTAAACTGGTAGCTTTAGGTTTATTTAGTGTATGTAGTTTATTTTTTATTTATTTCAGTTTCTTTTATTATTTATTTTTATTTAGGTTTATTTTTATTTAATTTAGCTTATTTATTTTAATTTTATTTATTTTAGTTTAGGTTTTTTATTTAGGTTTTTTTTTAATTTAGTTTTTTTTTAATTTTATTTTTTAGGTTTAGTTATTATTTTTTATATTTACATTTAAGTTTCAGTTTTTATTTTATTTTCTTAGGTTTAGGTTTTAGGTTTTTACTTTAAGTTTTTTTAGGTTTTTTTTTAGTTTAGGTTTAGGTTTATTTTTAGTTTATTTTATTTTATTTAGTTTAGCTTTAAGTATAGGTTTAGTTTATTTTAGGTTTGGGTTTAGATTTTATTTATTTTAGTTTAGGTTTAGCTATATTCTATTTTTTTCTAAGCTTTAGGTTTTTTTTATTATAAGGTTTAGGTTCTACTTTTTATTTATTTTTAGGTTATATTTTTAGGTTTTTTAGGTTTAGGTTTTTATTTAATTTTTAATTTATTTTATTTTTACTTTATTTTATTTTTATTTTAGGTTTAGTTTTTATTTTATTTAGGTTTTTTATTTTTTAGTTTAGTTTAGATTTTATTTTATTTTATTTTATTTTAGTTTAGGTTTAGGTTTAGTTTTAGGCTTAGGTTTAGGCTTTAGTTTATGTTTTTATTTTACTTTATTTTTTATTTTATTTTGGTTTAGGTTCTTTTATTTATTTTATTTTTAGGTTTTATTTTGTTTAGTGTTTAGCTTTTTAGCATTTTAAGGTTTAGGGTTTAAGGTTAGTTTAGGGTTTGAGGTTTAGGATTTGGAGTTTAGGGTTATTAGTTTTAAGATTTAGGGTTTAGGGTTTAGGGTTGTGTTTTTAGGGTTAGGATTTGGGGTTTAGGGTTTCAAGTTTTAGGGTTTAGTGTTTAGGGAATAGGGTTAGGGTTTTTTTTTAATTTTTTTATTTATTTAGGGTTTAGGGTTTAGGGTTTATGGTTACGGGTTTTAAGATTAGGGATTAGGGTTTAGGGTTTAGAGTTTAGGGTTTTGGATTTAGGGTTTAGGATTTAGGGTTTAAGGTTTAGGGTTTTTTTTTAAATTAAGAAAATTAATAGGTTTAGATTTATTTAACTTTTCTTTATTTATTTATTCTCATTTATTTTTTTTCTATTTTATTTAGGTTAATTTTATATATTATTTTGGTTAGTTTATTTATTTTAGGTTTATTTATTTTAAATTACATTTTTATTTTAGTTTATTTTTTAGGTTTATGTTTAAGTTTATATTTTTTTTTTTAGTTTAGCTTTTTTTTAGGTTCAGGTTTGATTTTTTATTTTTAGGTTTAGGTTTAGGTTTTAGGGTTTAGGGTTTAAGGTTAAGGGTTTAGGGTTTAGGGTTGTAAGTTTTAGGGTTTAGAGTTTAGGGTTTAGGGTTTAGGGATTAGGGTTTAGAATTTTAGGGGTTATGGTTGTACCTTAAGAATTTAGGATTTAGGGTTTGTTTCAGGGTTTAGGGTTAAATGTTAGGGTTTTTCTAATTTTTATTTATTTTCTTATTTAGGGTTTAGGGTTTAGGATTTTGGATTTATGGTTAGTTTACAGTTTAGTGTTGTAGGTTTAGGGTTATAGGATTAGAGCTTATGGTTTAGTGTTAGTTGTACAGTTTATGGTTTGAGGTTTAAGGTTGTAGGTTTAGGGTTAGTTTTAGGGTTAGTTTTAGGGTTTAGTGTTTAGAGGTAGGGTTTTTTTTTTCTTATTGTTAAACATTAAGGAAACTAGTAGATTTAGGTTTATTTAGTTTATTTTTTATTTATTTCAGTTTATTTTATCATATTTATTTTGATTTTGGTTTATTTTTATTTATATTTAGCTTAGTATGTTTAATTTAGGTTTATTTATTTATTTTAGGTTTTTTATTTTAGTTTATTTTTGAGGTTTAGGTTTAGGTTTATGTTTACTTTTTAGCTTAGTTTTATTTTTTATTTTTTTTAGGTTTAGGTTTTATTTTTTATTTTTATGTTTAGGTTTAGGTTTTTATTTTATTATATTAAGTTTATGTTTTAGGTTTTTATTTTAGGTTTATTTTTTGGTTTAATTTTTTAGTTTATGTTTAGGTTTATTTTAGGTTTATCTATTTTATTTAATTTAGGTTAAGGTTTAGGATTTATTTATTTTAGGTTTAGGTTTAAGTTTTATTTATTTTAGTTTAGTTTATTTTATTCTAGGTTTAGGTTTAGGTTTATTTTATTTCTATTTAGGTTTAGCTTTTTTGCTTTTAGTTTAGGGTTTAGGTTTTATTTTTCATTTTTGGGTTTTTATTTAGTTTTTATTTTATTTTATTTTGGGTTTTTTCATTTCTATTTTAGGTTTCATTTTTATTTTATTTAGGTTTATTATTTTTTATTTGTGTTTAGGTTTTTATTTATTTTATTTTTATTTTATTTTAATTATTTTATTTTATTTTTATTTTTTTGGTTTACGTTTATGTTTTGGTTATAGTTTATGTTTTTATTTTACTTTATTTTTATTTTATTTTATTTAGGTTTAGGTTTTATTTATTTATTTTAGTTTTAGTTTTATTTAGTAGTTTATTTTAGTTTATTTTATTTTATCAGTATTTAGGTTTAGTTTATTTTAGGTTTATGTTTGGGTTTTATTTACTTTAGTGTAGTTTATTTTAGTTTAGGTTTAAGTTTTTTTTATTTTATCATTATTTTATGTTTAGGGTTTTTTTTAGTCTAGGATTTAAGTTATATTTTTTATTTATTTTTAGGTTTTTTTTAGGTTTATTTTTGAGGTTTAGGTTTTTGTTTAATTTTAATTGTATTTTATTTTAGGTTTATTTTAAGTTTATTTAATTTTTATTTTATCTAGGGATTTTATTCTTAGGTTTATTTTATCTAGGTTTTTTATTCTTAGGGTTTAGAGTTTAGAGTTTAGGGTTTAAGGTTTAGGGTTATAGGTTTAAGGTTTAGAGTTTAGGTTTTTATATTTAGGGTTTAGGGTTTAGGGTTTTATGGATTACGGTTTACGGTTTAGGGTTTAGGTTTTTTAGGTTTTAGGGTTTAGGGTTTAGGGTTTAGGTTTTATGTTTAGGGTTTAGGGTTTTTATTTTTTTTAATAGAGAACAAATTCATATTCAACATTTCTTCTTTTTGATTTCATCAACCAAGTAACACACCAAGTTTTTTAAGACATAAGAGATGGCATAGAACAAAAATGAGCATCCATAGAGCAAATCAAAAACCCTAGATAACTAGAATTATCTTTCGTATACGTTCCATAAGTAGATCGGATCAGATCTTGGTTTCTGCTCCCAGAACCACCCTAGCATCTCGAGTAGTGGGATCCATAATCAAATCCCTAATCACTCCCCTCCGCCACCACCACTGTTGTAACCTCCATCGGTCCTCCTGCGTCCATGACCACCACTACCCCGACCACCACCTCCACATCCACTAGCTCTTCTAGATTCGCCACCACCACTAAGATAACCGCCGCCTCTGCCTTTTCCTCCACTGCTAGATCTAGACTGAGCTTAGTTTACGGTGATGTTCCTGCCATCAAGGTTTTGCCCATTCTTAGGGTTTAGGTTTATGTTTAGGTTTATTAGGTTTTAGGGTTAAAGTTTATTTTAGTGTTTAGGGTTTAGGGTTTTAGGGTTGAGCTCTTAAAGTTAGGATTTAGGGTTTAGGGTTTATGGTTTTTTAGGGTTGAGGGTTTAGGGTTTAGGGTTTAGGGTTGTATGTTTAGGGTTGTAGGTTTTAGGGTTTAGTGTTTAAGGTTTAAGGTTTAAGGTTTAGGGTTTAGGATTTATGGTTTAAGGTTTTTTTAAAATTATGTAAAATGGTTGGTTTAGGTTTATTTAGTATATTTAGTTTATTTTTTATGTGTTATTTATATTAAGGATTATTTTTTTTTTTATTTAGTTTAGTTTAGTTTATTTTATGTTTATTTATTTTAGTTTTGATTTTTTATTTTAGTTTATTTTTAAGGTTTAGGTTTAGGTTTAGGTTTATGTTTATTTTTTAGTTTAGTATTATTTTTATTAGTTTACTTCTTTTTATTTTTAGGTTTAGGTTTAGGTTTTAGTTTATGTTTTTATTTTATTTTATTTAGGTTTAAGTTTTTTTAAATATTTTATTTTTAGGTTTAGGGTTTAGGGATTAGGGTTTAGGGTTTAGGGTTTTAAGGTTTAGGGATTTAGGGTTTAGGGTTTAGGGTTTAGGGTTTAGGGTTTAGGGTTAAGGTTCAGTGTTTAGGGTTTATGGTTTAGGTTTATTGTTTAGGCTTTAGGGTTTAGGGTTTTTAAGGTTTTTAGGGTTTAAGGTTTAGGATTTTTTTTAAATTAACTAAACCGACAAGTATAGGTTTATTTAGATTATTTTTTATTTATTTTAGCCAATTTTATTTTTAATTTTTAATTTTTACTTAGTTTAGTTTATTTATTTTAGTTAATTTTTTAGGTTCATGTTTAGGTTTATGTTTATTTTTTAGTTGAGCTTTACTTTTATTTCTTTTTTTATTTAGGTTTTATTTTATTTTTTAAAGTTTAGTTGAGGTTTTTATTTTAGGTGTATTTTTTACTTTTTATTTTTTATTTTTAGATTTAGGTTTATTTTTATTATATTTTGTTTTATTTAGTTTAGGTTTAGATTTTTTTTAGTTTATTTTAGTTTAGGTTTATTTTATTTTGTTTATTTCATTTTTATTTTAGGTTTAGGGTTTTTTAAGCTTGTGATTTATGTTTTATTTTTTATTTATTTTTAAGTTTTATTTTTTAGGTTAAGGATTTTATTTAGTTTTTATTTTATTTTATTTCACTTTATTTTATTTTTACTTTTCATATAGTTATTATTTTATTTAGGTTTTTTATTCTTAGGTTTATTTTATTTTTTACTTATTTTAATTTCATTTATTTTAGTTTAGGTTTAGGTTTATTTTATTTGGTTTATTTTAGGTTTAGGTTTTTTTTAGTTTAGGGATTAGGTTTTAATTTCTATTTATTTTAGGTTTTATTTTAAGTTTTATTTTTTATGTTTATGTTTTTATTTATTTATTTTAGTTTTTTTATTTTTTTATTTTATGTTTAGGTTTTATTTTATTTAGGTTTATTTAATTTTTTTAGTTTATGTTTTTATTTATTTTATTTTAGTTTGGTTTTGATTTTTTATTTTATTATATTTTTCTTTTAGGTTTAGGTTTAGGTTTTATTTTAGGTTTTTATTTTATTTTATTTATTTTATTTAGGTTTATGTTCTTTTATTTATTTTTATTTTTAGGTTTTATTTAATTTAAGTTTTGATTTTTATGTTTTTAGGATTTAGGGTTTAAGGATTAGGGTTTAGGGTATAGAGTTTAGGGTTTGGGGTTTAGGGTTTCAGTTTAGGGTTGTAGGTTTTAGGGTTTAGGGTTTAGGGTTTAGGGTTTATGGTTTAAGATTTAGGGTTAGGGTCAGTGCAGTTTAGTAGGTTTTGGTAGGGTTGAGTTTAGGGTTTATGGTTTAAGGTTTAGGGTTAGTTTTATGGTTTGGGGTTTGGGGTTTTTTTTAAACTAATTAAACTAGTAGGTATATATTTATTTAGTTTATTTTATTGATTATTTTTAGTTTATTTTATTTTTATATTTATTTAGGTTTATTTTTATTTTTATTTACTTTAGTTTATTTATTCTATGTTAATTTATTTTAGTTTAGTTTTCTTATTTTAGGTTATTTTTTAAGTATAGTTTTATTTTTTTAGTTTATTTTTTTTTTTATTTTTTAGGTTTAGGTTTTATTTATTATTTTAAGATTTAAGTTTAGGTTTTTATTTTATTTTTTTTAGGTTTAGGTTTTAGGTTTTTATTTTAAGTTTAATTTTAGGTTTAATTTTTTAGTTTAAGTTTAGGTTTATTTTATTTTTATTTTTGGTTTAGTTTTTTTATTTTAGCGTAGGGTTTTGGATTTATTTTTTTATCTATTTTTTAGGTTTAATTTTTAAGTTTATTTTTTAGGTTTAGGTTTTTATTTAATTTTTTATTTTATTTTAATTTAAGTTTATTTTAATTTTATTTTAAGTTTAGTTTCTATTTTATGTAGGTTTTTGATTTTTGAGTTTTATTTATTTTAACTTAATTTATTTTTTATATTTATTTTATTTTCTTTTTAGGTTTAGGTTTATGTTTAGGTTTAGGTTTAGGTTTAGTTTATGTTTTTATTGTATTATATTTTATATTTTATTTTGGTTTTGGTTTTTTTATTTATTTTAATTTTATGTTTTATTTAGTTTAGGTTCAAGTTTTTAGCTTTTTTGAGTTTAGGGATTACGGTTTAGGGTTTAGGGTCTAGGATTAGTATAGGGGTTAAGGTTTGGGGTTTAAGGTTTAGGGTTTAGGGTTTAGGGTTTAGGATTAGTACAAGGTTTAAGGTTTGGGGTTTAGGGTTTAGGGGTTTTTTTTATATTTTTGGGGTTTACGGTTTAGTATTTATGGTTTAAGCTTTAAGATTTAAGGGCAAGGGTTTTAGGGTTTACGATTTAAGGTTTGGGGTTTAGGGGTTTTAGGGTTTAGCATTTACGTTTTATGTTTAGTGTTTAGGTTTTAGTTTATGATTTTTGCTTTTTGGTTTTCTTTAAAAAAGAACAAATTCAGATTCGACATTTCTTCTTTTCGATTTGATCAACTAAGTAACACACCAAGTTTTCTAAGACATAAGGGATGACATAGATAAAAAATGAGCACTGATAATGAAAATAAAAATACCCTAGATAATTAGAATTATATCTAGTGTAAAGACACACTTCCATAAGATGCAGATCGAATTGACCATTCTTCAGTTTCTCTAGTTCCCATCAGAAAAACCCCAGCCTCTTGAGTAGCAGAATCCACCATCATATCCCTAATCTCTCCCTCCGCCACCACCATGACTATAACATTCATCGTTACTCTCGCTTCCATAACCACCACTACTTCGACCACCACCTCCATATCCAGCAGAACCTCCAGATCCCCCACCACCACAGTGATAATGGTCGCATCTGCCTTCGCCGCCACCTACAGATCTAGATTGAGCCTAGTTGATGGAGATTTTCCTGACATCAAGGTTCTGCCCATTCTTAGGGTTTAGGTTTAGATATAGGTTTATTAGGTTTTATGGTTTAGGTTTACTTTTTAATTTATTTAGTTTCTTTAGGTATAGGTTTATGGTTTGGGGTTTAGGGTTTGGGGTTTAGGGTTTAGGGTTTAGGGTTATGGTTTAGGGTTTAGGGTTAAGGGTTTAGGGTTTATGGTTTTGGGTTTTAATGTGGGTTTGGGGTTTAGAGCAGGGTTTCTGTGGGTTTAGGTTTAGGGTAGGTTTAGTGTTTAGGGTTTAGTGTTTAAGGTTTTGGGTTTTAGGGTTTATGATTTAGGGTTTATTATTTTATTTTAAATTAAGTAAACTAGTAGGTTTAGGTTTATTTAGTTTAATTATTTTATTTTTTTATTTATTTTAGTTCATTTTACTTTTGACTTTTATTTAGGTTTATTTTTTTTATTTAGATTAGTTTATTTATTTTAGGTTTATTTATTTTAATATAGTTTTTTTATTTTAGTTTATTTTTTAGGTTTAGGTTTAAGTTTATTTTTTAGTTTAGTTTTATTTTTATTTTATTTTTTAGGTTTAGGTTTTATTTTATTATTTTTAAGTATAGAGGTCCGTGCCTTAGGTTTTATTTTAGGTTAGGTTTATGTTTTATTTATTTTAGTTTAGGTTTAGGTTTAGGTTTATTTTATTTTTTTATTTTAGGTTAAGGTACTTTTTATTTAGGGCTTAGGTTTTAATTTTTTTTATTTTCAGGTTTTTCTTTAGGTTTAGGTTTTTATTTATTTTTTATTTTATTTTATTTTTATTTTAGGTTTAGTTTTTATTGTATTTAAGTTTTTAAATTTTTAGTTTAGTTTAGGTTTTTATTTATTTTATTTTATTTTAGTTTTTTTTATTTTATTTCTTTTCAGGTTTAGGTTTAGGTTTAGGTTTTGTGTATGTTTTTATTTTTTTTATTTTAATTTTTTTTTGGTTTAGGTTTTTTTATTTATTTTATTTTTTTGATTTTATTTAGTTTAGGTTCAGGGTTGTAGGTTTTAGGGTCTAGGGTATAGGGTTTAGGATTTAGGGTTTAGGGTTTATGGTTTTGGGTTTTAGGGTTTAAGGTTTAGGGTTAGAATTTTTTTATTTATTTATTTTTTTTTATTTAGTGTTTAGGGTTTAGGGTTAGTTTAGGGTTTAGGGTTTAGGGTTTAGGGTTAGTTTTAGGTTTTAGGGTTGGGATATAGGGTTTAGGGTTTGGGGCTTAGGGTTTAGGCTTTATTTAAAAAATTAAGAAAATTGATAGGTTTAAGTTTATTTAGTTTATTTTTTATTTATTTTAGTTTTTTTCATTTTTTTTATTTTCATTTAGGTTCAATTTTTTATTTAGTTTAGTTTATTTATTTTACATTTATTTATTCTAGTTTACATTTTTTAATTTCAATTTACTTTTTAGGTTTAGGTTTATGTTTATTTTTTAGTTTAGTTCTTTTTAATTATATTTTATAGGTTTAGGCTTTATTTTTTATTTTTAGGTTTAAGTTTAGGTTTCTATTTTATTTTTTTAGGTTTAGGTTTTAAGTTATTTTTAGGTTTTATTTTTTAGTGTAGGTTTAGGTTTACTTTTAGTTGTATCTTACGTTTAGTTTTTATTTTTATTTTGGATTATTTTATTTGTATATTACTTTCAGTTTATATTTTATTCAGGTTTTTTTAGTTTAGTTTAGTTTAGGTTTTTATTTCTTTTATTTTAGTTTAATTTTAGTTTTTTTTATTTTATTTTTTTGTTTAGGTTTAAGTTAAGGTCTAGGTTTAGGTTTTAGTTTAAGTTTTCATTTTACTTTATTTTATTTATTTTATTTAGGTTTAGGTTTTTTTATTTATTTTATATTTAAGTTTTATTTAGTTTAGGTTTAGGTTTTTAGGTGTTTAGGGTTTAGGGTTTAGGATTTATGGTTTGGTGTTTAGGGTGTAGGGTTTAGGTTTGTTTATTTATATTTGTTTAGGTTTTTAGGTTTAGGTTTATTATTTATTTAAGTTTTATTTTTATTTTATTTATTAGGTTTAGGTTTTATTTTTTATTTTTAGGTTTTTATTTAGGTTTTTATTTTATTTTTTTATGTTTAAGTTTATTTTATTTTATTTATTTTTTTTTTATTTTAGGTTTAGGTTTTTTTCTGTTTAGGGTTTAGGTTTTAATTTTTCTTTGTTTTTTGGTTTATTATTTAGGTTTAGGATTTTATTTAGTTTTTATTATATGTTATTTTAGGTTTTTTATGGTACGTTTAGTTTTTATTTTATTTAGATTTTCTATTCTTAAGTTCATTTTATTTTTTTAGTTTAGTTTAGGTTTTTATTTATTTCAGTTTAGTTTTTTTTTAATTTTTATTTTATTTTATTTTTAGTTTTAGGTTTTATATTTATTTTAGTTTATTATTGGTTTTTATTTCATTTTTTATTTTATTTTGTTTAGGTTTAAGTTTTTTTATTTATTTTATTTTTATGTTTTATTTAGTTTAGGTTTAGGTATTTATGTTTTAGGATTTAGGCTCAGGGCTCAGAGTTCCAGGTTTTAAAGTGTTCAGGATCAGGGCCTTTGGGGCTTCATGCCTTGGGTCAGTTTGGGCTCTCATGGTTACTCAGGCTCTAAGGCCGAAGGCACAGCCAGAAGCCTGTGGCCTTAAGGGCTCTGTGGCTCAGTTGAGGGAGGTTAGGGTTTTAAGGTTGTAGGTTTAGGGTTATATGTTTAGATTTTAGGGTTTATGGTTTAGAATTTAGTGTTTAGCATAGGTCTTAAGGTTTAGAGTTTTGTTTAACCAAGCAAACCCATAGGTTTAAGTTTATCGAGTTTATTTAATTCTTTTATTTATTTTATTTTTTTATTTAGTTAATTTTAATTATTTGATGTTTATTTATTTTAGTTTAGGGTTTTTTTATTTTTGTTTATTTTTTAGATTGGGTTTAGGTTTATGTTCATTTTTTTAGGTTGGGTTTAGGTTTATGTTTATTTTTTAGTTTAGTTTTATTTTATTTTATAACCTTTTATTTCTTATTTTAGTTTAAGTTAGGTTTTATTTTATTTTTTGGTTTAAGTTTTAGGTTTTAGTTTAGGTTTAGGTTTATTTTTAGTTTATTTTATTTTAATTTGTTTAGGTTTAGTTTAGGTTTAGTTTATATAGGTTTAGGTTTTATATTTTTTGTTTAGGTTTAGTTTCTTAGTTTAGTTTTTTATTTTTGTTTAAGTTTTTTTAGGTTTTTAAGTTTATTATTTATTTAGGTTTCTATTTAGTTTTATTTTATTTTATTTTAGGTTTATTTTATTTTACATTTAGGTATTATTTTATCTTGGTTTTTTATTTTTTAGTTTATTTTAGGTTTTTTATTTTTATCTTAATTTTATAAATTTATTTTATTTTATTTACATTTAGGTTTTACTTTTAGTTTAGGTTTTATTTCATTTTATTTTATCTTATTTAGGTTTGGGTTTTAATTATTTTATTTTAAGCTATTTAGTTTAGTTTTTTATTTTAGGTTTTTTAGAGTTTTAGAGTTTAAGCCAAAGGTTTGGGTTTATTTATTTTAGTTTAGTTTATCTTGAGTTTAGTGCATGTTTATTTTATTTTATTTATCTTAGGTTTAGTTATTTTAGTAGGTTGAGGTTTAATTTATTTGTTTTAAGTTTATTTTTAAGCTCTTTGTTTAGGTTTATGTTTTATGCATTTTACTTTAGGTTTATTTAGTAGTTTAGGATCTTTAGGCTTTAGGCCTGACCCATTTAGGTATGGCCCAGGGTTTAGGGTCTGGGGGCCCAGGGTCAGGGCTCAGGGTCATATGATGGCTGGTCAAGGCTTCATCAGGGGTCCGTGTCATGGCTCAGCCTTGGCTCAGGATCTATGGCCCAGGCCCAGGCCTCAGTGGCCCAGGGTTTAGGGTTGGGTCTGGGGTTTCTGGTCAGCCCAGGGCTAGCCATAGTTATGGTCAGATAGCCTGGCTGGCCCATGGTTTTGGGTTTTTATTCATTTTTTATTATTTATATTTTATCTTGAATCTTATTTTTATTTTTTATTTAGTTTAGTTTATTTAATTTAGGTTTATTTATCTTAGTTTTTTTATCTTATTTTATTTTTATGTTGTTTGGCTAAGTTTATTTTTTTTACTTTAGTTTTATTTTTATTTTATTTTTTAGGTTTAGGTTTTATTTTTTATTTTTAGGCTTAGGTTTTTTTTTTAGGTTTATGTTTTAGGTTTTTATTTTAGGTTTAATTTTAGGTTTACTTATTTAGTTTAGGTTTAGGTTAATTTTTAGCTTATTTTATTTTATATAGTTTAGGTTTATGTTTAGGTTTAATTAATTTTAGGTTTAGGTTTAGGATTTATTTATTTTAGTTTAGTTTATTTTAGTTTAGGTTTTGGTATACTTTCTTTTTATTCTACGTTTAGGTTTTATTTTTTTAGTTTAGGGTTTAGGTTTTATTTTTTAGATTTAGGTTTTTATTTAGTTTTTATTTTAACTTTTTTAGCTTTATTTCATTTTAATATTTGGATTTATTTTCATTTTATTTAGGTTTTTTTATTTTTTAGTTTAGTTTATGTTTTTATTTATTTTATTTTAGTTTAGTTTTTAATTTTATTTTATTTTCTTTTTGGGTTTAGGTATAAGTTTTTTTATTTATTTTATTTTCAGGTTTCATTTAGTTTAGGTTTTTGGTTTATTTTTAGGTTTTATTTTTTTACTTTATGTTTATTTTTAGTTTATTTTATTTTATTTAGTTTAATGTTTAGGTTTAGGTTTTACTTATTTTAGTTTAGTTTATTTTTTATGTTTAAGTTTATTTATTCTGTTTATTTTAATTTTATTTTAGGTTTACGTTTTTTTTAGTTTATGGTTTAGGTTTTAGTTTTTATTTATTTTTAGGTTTATTTTTTGGTTTAAGTTTTTATTTTATTTTATTTTAGCTTTATTTTAATTTTATTTTAAGTTTAGTTTTTATTTTATTTAGCTTTATTTTATTCTTAGGTTTATTTTATTTTTTAATTTAGTTTAGGATTTTATTTATTTTAATTTAATTTATTTTTATAGTTTATTCTATTTTATTTTTAGGTTTAACTTTAGATTTTTTATTTATTTTATTTTTAGGTTTTATTTAGTTTATATTTAGGTTTTGTTAGGGTGTGGTAGGGCCCAGGTTTCGCCCAGGTTTAGGGTAGGGCACATGTTTTGTGGAGGTTAGTGTTAGGGTTTAGGGCCCAGGGCTCAGTAAGCATCATGGTGGCCTTTTGTGGCCCAGGGCCCAGGGGTTTAAGGTTTATGTTAGGTCAGCTTAGGTGGTGTATTTAGTGTTTAGAATTTAAAGTTTAGGGTTTAGGCTTTAGGCTTTAGGGTTTTTAGGGTTTAAGATTTAGGATTTTTAGGATTTAGGGTTAGTTTAGGGTTTTATGTTTAGGGTTTTACGGTTAAGTGTTTAGGTTTAGGGTTTACAATTTAGGGTTTAGGATTTAGGGTTTAGGGTTTAGGGTTTAGGATTGTAGGATTAGGATTTATGGTTTAGGTTTTATGATTTAAAGTTTAGGGTTTAGGGTTTTAGGTTTTAAGGTTTAAGGTTTAGGGTTTAAGGTTTTTATGGTTTAGGGTTTAGGGTTTAGGATTTAGGTTTTAGGTTTAGGGTTTAGGTTTTTGGTTTTTTTTTTAACAGAGAACAAAATAAGATTCAACATTTCTTCTTTTTGATTTTATCAACCAAGTAACACACCAAGTTTTCTAAGACAAGCGATGACATAGATCAAAAATGAGCATGCATAGAGTAAATCAAAAACAGAGATAACTAGAATTGTCTCTACTATAAAGACACAATTAAATAAGGAACAGATCGGATCGATCATTAATTAGTTTCTCCAGTTCCCATCAGAACCACCCTAGCATCTCCAATAGCAGGATCCACCAACATATCCTCGATCTCTCCCCTCAGCCACCACCAAGGCTGTAACCTCCATTATTCCTCCTACCTCCATGACCACCAGTACCCCGACCACATATCCTTAATTTAGGTTACTATATATTTTATTTTTATTTTATTTAGGCTTAAGGTTTAAGGCTTAAGGTTTAAGGTTTAAGGTTTAAGGTTTTAGGGTTTTAGGGTTTAGGCTTTTGGATTATGGTTCAAGGTTTAGGGTTTAAGGTTTATGCTTTATGGTTTAGGGTTTTTAGGGTTTAGTATTTAAGATTTAGGGTTTAGGGTTAGCTTAGGGTTTAGGGTTTATAATTTTGGGTTTTTTAAGGATTAGGGTTTAAGCAAGTCTGGTTTAGGGTTTTAGGGTTTAGGTTTTAGGATTTAGGGTTTAGGGTTAGGGTTGGGGTTTTAATTAAGTAAACTGGTAGGTTTAGGTTCATTTAGTTTAATTTATTTTTTATTTTTATTTAAGTTTATTTTTTATCTTTATTTAGTTTAGTTTTTTTCTTTTAGTTTAAGTTTTGTTATTTTAGTTCACTTTTTAGGTTGAGGTTTAAGTTTATGCAAATTTCTTAGAATAGTTTTATTTTTATTTTATTTTTTAGGTTTAGGTTTTATTTTTTATTTTAAAGTCTAGGTTTAGGTTTTTATTTTATTTTTTAGGTTTAGGTTTTAGGTTTTAATTTTAGGTTTATTTTTAGGTTTTATTTTTTAGTTTAGGTTTAGGTTTATTTTTAGTTTTTTTTTAGTTTAGGTTTAGGCACAGGTTTAGTTTATTTTAGGTTTAGGTTTAGGTTTTATTTATTTTGGCTTAGTTTATTTTAGCTTAAGTTTAGGTTTATTGAATTTTTATTTTAGGCTTATGCTTTTTTAGATTAATTTTTAGGTTTTATTTATAGGTTTATTGTTTAGGTTTAGGTTTATTTTAGGGTTATATTTTATTTTATTTTATGATTTTTAGGGTTTGGGATTTAGGTTATAGGTTTAGGGTTCAGGTTTTAGTTTAAGTTTAATTTTAAATTAAGTAAACAGATAGGTTTAGGTTTTTTTTTAGTTTACTTTTAGGTTTTAGGGTTTATAACCCTAACCATAAACCCTAAACCTACAACCTAAACCCGAAAACCCTAATCCCTAAACCCTAAACCCTAAATCCCAAACCCTAAACTAACCCTAAACCCTAAACCCTAAATTGTAAACCCTAAAATGCTAAAAACCTTAACCTAAACTAAATAAAACTTAAAAATAAAATAAATAAAAAACCTAAACCAAAATAAAAAAAATAAAATAAAATAAAAACATAAACTAAAACTTAAACCTACACCTAAAAAGGAACTAATATAAAAAATAAAGACTAAACTAAAATAAAATAAATAAAAACCTAAGCTAAACTAAAAATTACAAAACTTAAATAAAATAAAAACTAAACCTAAAATAAAAGTAAAATAAACCAAAAATAAAATAAAATAGCAACTAAATAAAAACCTAAACCTAAACAATAAACCTATAAATAAAACCTAAAAATTAATCTAAAAAAGCATAAGCCTAAAATAAAAATTCAATAAACCTAGCTAAAATATACTAAGCCAAAATAAATAACACCTAAACCTAAACCAAAAATAAACTAAACCTGTGCCTAAACCTAAACTAAAAAAAACTATAAATAAACCTAAACCTAAGCTAAAAAATAAAACCTAAAAATAAACCTAAAATTAAAACCTAAAACCTAAACCTAAAAAAATAAAATAAAACCTAAACCTAAACCTTAAAATAAAAAAATAAACCTAAAATAAAATAAAAATAAACTATTCTAAGAAATTTGCATAAACTTAAACCTCAACCTAAAAAGTGAACAAAAATAAAAAAAAAAAAAGAAATAAACTAAACTAAATAAAAAATAAAAATAAACTTAAATGAAAATAAAAAATAAAATAAACTAAATAAACCTAAACCTACTAGTTTACTTAATTAAAAAAACCCCCTTAACCCAAAACCTTAAGTCCTAAACCCTAAATCCTAAACCTTATACCTTAAACCCTAAAACTAACCTTAAACCTATAACCTTAAACCCTAAACCTTAAAAAACCAAAAATTATAAACCCTAAACCCTAAGCTAACCCTAAACCCTAAATCCTAAATACTAAACCCTAAAACCCCTAAACCATAAAGCATAAACCTTAAACCCTAAACCTTGAACCATAATCCAGAAGCCTAAACCCTAAAACCCTAAACCCTAAAACCTTAAACCTTAAACCTTAAACCTTAAACCTTAAGCTTAAATAAAATAAAAATAAAATATATAGTAACCTAAATTAAGGTTAGGGTTTAGGGTTTTTTTCTATGAAAATTAATTAAACCGATTGGTTTAGGTTTATTCAATTTCTTTAATTTATTTTATATTTTTATTAAGGTTTATTTTGTTTTATTTCATGCAGTTTATTTATTTTATGTTTATTTACTTTAGTTTTTATTTTTTATTTTAGTTTATCTTTTAGGTTTGGGTTTAGGTTTATGTTTATTTTTTAGTTTAGTTTTATTTTTATTTTATTTTTTAGGTTTAGGTTTTATTATTTATTTTCAGGTTTAGGTTTAGGTTTTTATTTCATTTTTTTAGGTTTAAATTTTAAGTTTTTATTTTAGGTTTATTTTAAGGTTTTATTTTTTAGTTTTGGTTTAGGTTTATTTCTAGATCATTTTATTTTATTTAGTTTAGGTTTTGGTTTATGTATAGTATATTTTTGGTTGAGGTTTAGGTTTTATTAATTTTATCTTAGTTTTTTTTAGTTTATGGTTAAGTTTATTTTATTTTTGTTTTAGGTTTAGTTTTTTTTTTTGTTTATGGTTTTATTTTTTATTTAATTATAAGTTTTTTATGGTTTATCATTTAGGTTTAGGTTTTTATTTAGTTTTTATTTTATATTTTTTACGTTTATTTTATTTTAATTTTATATTTAGGTGTTATTTTATTTAGGTTTTTTATTTTTAGGTTTATTTTATTTTTAGTTTAGTTTAAGTTTTTTTATTTTATTTTTGTTAATTTTATATTTTTTTGTTCCATTTTATTTGTAGGTTTAGGTTTAGGTTTAAGTTTAGGTTTAGAGTTTAGTTTAGGTTTTTATTTTATTTTATTTAGGTTTAGTTTTTTTATTTATTTTATTTTTAGGTTTTATTTAGTTTAAGTTTTGGTTTTAGGTTTTGAGTTTAGGATTTAGGGAAGTCAGATTTAGGGTTTAGGGTTTAGGGTTTTAGGGTTTAGGTTTGGGTTTAGGGTTTTAGTTTAATTTATTTAAGTTTAGGTTTATCTTTATTTTATTGTATTTATTTTAGGTTTAGAATTTTTTTTAGTTTAGGGCTTTAGGTTTAATTATTTATTTATTTTTTAACTTCATGTTTTTTTTAGTTTTTATTTTTTTTAGGTTTATTTTATTTTTATTTTGCATCTAGTTTTTATTTTATTTTGGTTTTTGGTTTTATTTATTTTATATCTTTATTTAGGTTTTATTTATTTTATTTTAATTTAGTTTTATTTTTTATTTTATTTTATTTTAGGATTAGGTTTAGGTTTAGTTATGTTTAAGTTTAAATTTTTATTTATGTTGGTTTTTTTATTTATTTAATTTTAGGTTTCATAGTTTAAGTTTAGGTTTAGCTCTGTAGGTTAATGGTTTAAAGTTTATATAGGGTTTAGAGGGCCTTTAGGTTTAGGCCCAGTGGCCTAGGGCCAGGGTTATAGGCTTTAGGTTTTGGGCCTGGGGCCCAGGGCCCAATATCCGTCTTCACAACCCAGGCATGGCACAGTGGTAGGGTCATGGTTTAAGCCCAGAATCTGTGGTTGCACTAGGCCTAGCCTTTAGGGTCTGAGGCCTGGGCCTAGGGTCTGAGGGCCTAGGGCCCAGGGTCAGGGTCCAAGTTGGGCCCAGTCAACTGCCTGGGGCAGGCCTGTCTGGCTCAGGAGTGTCATCCTGGCTCAGGTCATCCAACACTCAGTGATCATGGCTCAGCCTTAGGGCCTAGGAGTCTTAGTGCCAAGGTTTATGGTGTAGGGTCTAGGATAACCCAGGGAACATAGTCAGGCCATGGTCATGCCTTAGGCCTAGGCCCACAGGTGTTAGTGGTTTAGTTTGGTGGGTTGGGTCCTGGCTGGCTCACCAAGGGTCAGCCCCTGGTTTAGGGATCAGTTTTAATGTTTAGGTTTAGGTTTAGGGTTTGGGATTTAGTGAGGGTCAGTGGCGTTTTTAATGAAAGGATTTAGTTTATTTAAAATTATTTTATATTTTGTTTAGGTTTATTTTCTTTGTTTAGCTTATTTTCCAAGTTTAGGTTTTATCTTAGTTTAGATCAGGTTTAGGTCACGACCATTTTTCTAGTTTAGTTTTATTTTATTTTTAGGTTTAGGTTTTATTTTTTTTAAGGCCCTAGGTTTTATCTTATTTAGGTTTAGGTTTAGGTTTATCTTTAGGTTTAGGTTTATTTTAATTTAATTTGTTTATTTAGGTTTAGTATTATTTGGTGGTTTGGTTTTAGGTTTTATTTATTTTGGCTTAGTTTATTTTAGTTTATGTTTATTTATTTATTTTAGGTTTAGGTTTTATTTTTATTTATTTTAGGTCATTTAGGTTTATTATTTAGTTTTATTTTGGTTGATTTTATTTTTCTTTTATGTTTAGGTTTTACTTTTAGGTTTATTTTATGTTTTTAGTTTAGTTTAGGTTTTTATTTAATTTTAATTTAGTGTTTATTATTTATTTTATTTTTATTTAGGTTTACTTAGGTTTTAGTTTAGGTTTTTATTTTATTTTATTATTTTATATTTTTTAGGTTTAAGTTCCTTTATTTATTTTAGGTTATATTTAGTATAGGTTTATATTTTAGGCTAGTTTTTATTTAGGGTTTAGGTTTTTAGGCCCAGGGTGGAAGGGTTTAGGGCTGGGCTTTAGGGCTCAGTTTGTTTAGGGTTTAGGGTTTGGCTCAGGGCCCAGGGTTTGGCTTTAGGCCTCAGCCTCACGATTTAGTGTTTTAGGTTTTGGGATTAGGATTAAGTGTTTAAGTTTTATTTATCTTAGCCTAGGTTTATGTTTATTTTCCTCTTTATCTTAGGTTTTTTTAAGTTTAGGGCAGGCCTAGTTCTTTAATCACTTTTAGGTTTTATTTTGGGTTTTTTTGCATTAATTATTTAGTTTATTTTATGTTATTTTATCTTACATTTAGTTATTATTTATTTGGGGTTTAGTTGGTATTTTATTTTAATTTATTTTTACTTATTATTATCTTATTTCTTTAGGTTTAGGTCAGGATCATGCATAGTCTTAGTTTAGCCTTTGTATTTTATATAGGTTTAGGTTTTAATTTATTTATTTTTAAGTTATTTAATTTTAATTTTAAGATTTATTTAGAGCCTTAGGTTTTGGTGCCTGGGCCATTTAGAGCCCATAGTTTAAAGCCCAGGGCCTGGGGGTCAGTGTGTTTGTGTTCATGGTCAGGCCCAGTGGCCCAGGCCCAGGCCCAGTGGGTTTAGTGGGGTTTAGGTCTAGGGCCCAGAGCCTAGAGGGCCCAGGATGGTTGTGCCTGGCTCAGGTCAGCCCAGGGCAGTTTAGGGTGGTCTTGGCCCAGGATCTGTGCATCAGTTTAGCACTTAGGTCAGGCTCAAGTTTAGGGCCCAGCCCAGTTTAGGCTAGGTTTGGCTAGTTTAAGGTCACCCAGACTCCAGGTTGACTGGCTGGCCTGGTGGTCTGTCTTAGGGTTTAATGTCAGTTTAGGTGTTTAGGTTAGGGTAATATTTTAGTGGCTCTGCCCCGTGGCCCAGGGGTCAGGTCAGGGTTTAGGGCCCAGGATTTAATTTTAGGTTTATGGCTTATCTTCATGGCTCATGGTCTGGTTTTGGTTTAAGCTCAGGGTGGTAGGTTTAGGGGTCAGGCCTAGGGCAGCTTCTGTTTAGGTGTTTAGGGTTTAAAAAAAAAAGCCAACCATAGCTTTATTTAAGATATTTAGTTTATTTTATATGTTTATTTTTTTTTTAGTTTAATTTATTTATTTTATGTTTATTTACTTTAGTTTTATTTATTTTAGTTTATTTTAGGATTAGTTTACGTTTACATTTATTTTTAGTTTATTTTTTTTTTATTTTATTTTAGGTTTAAGTTTTATATTTTAAAGTTCTGTTTTATTTTTATTTTTTAGGTTTAGGTTTAGGTTTTATTTTACTTTTTTATGTTTAGGTTTTAAGTTTTAGGTTTATTTTTAGGTTTAGGTTCTTATTTATTTTATTTTAGTTTAGTTTATAGGTTTAGTTTATTTTAGGTTTAGGTTCAGGTTTTATTTATTTTAGTTTAATTTATTTATATTTAGCTTTAGGTTTATTTTATTTTTATTTTAGGTTTAGTTTTTTTTTTAGTTTAGGTTTTAGGTTTTTTTTTAATTTATTTTAAGGTTTTGTTTTTGTTTTTATTACTTAGGTTTAGGTTTCTATTTTGTTCTTATTTCATTTTATTTTAGGTTAATTTTATTTTTATTTTACATTTAGGTTGTTTTAGGTTTATTTATATCGTTTAGTTTAGTTTAGGTTTTATTTTATTTTATCTTTATATTTTATTTAATATTTTTACTTTAGGTTTAGGTTTAAGTTTAGGTTTTAGTTTAGGTTTTATTATTTATAATTATTAATTTTACTTATTTATTTTATTTGTAGGTTTTATTTAGTTTAGGTTTCGGTTTATTGGTTTAGCGTTTAAGGTTTAGGGTTTTCAATTTAGGGTATAAGGTTCAGGGTTTAGGGGGTTTAGGTTTTAGTGTTTAGGGTTTAGGTTTTATTTATTTTAGTTTAGTTTACTTTAATTTAGGTTTATGTTTATTTTAAGTTTACATTTTTTTGGTCTAAGGTTTAGGTTTTATTTTTAATTTATTTTTAGGTTTCTTTTTCAGGTTTAGGGTTTTATTTACTTTTTATTTTTTTATTTTAGTTTTTTTTTTTTATTTAACGTTTAACTTTTAGTTTACTTAGGTTTTTAATTTTTATGTTTATTTAATTTTTTAGTATAGTTTAGATTTTTATTTATTTTATTTTAGTTTAGTTTTTATTTTATTAATTTATTTTATTTTTGGGTTTAAGTTTAAGTTTACGTTATTATTTTATTTAGATTTAGGTTTTTTCTTTATTTTAATTTTAAATTTTATTTAGTTTAGGTTTACATTTTTAGTTTATTTTACCTAAAGTTAGTGAAGCTTTAAAGAAAATGAAATGTGGAAAAGCAGTAGGACCAGATAATATTCCAATAGAAGTGTGGAAATATTTAGGAGATCAAAAAATTTCTTGGCTTACAAATCTTTTTAATGTCATTTTAAAGACTCAAAAGATGCCAGATGAGTGGAGAAAGAGTTTGTTGGTTCCTATATTTAAGAATAAAGGTGATGCATAAGAGTGTGCAAATTATAGAGGAATTAAGTTAATGTGCTATACATTATATTATGGGAGAGAGTAATTGAGCATAGATTACGATGTGATACAGAAATTTCTCACAATCAATTTGGTTTCATGCCAGGTAGAGCTACTATGGATGCTATACATTTGTTAAGGGATTTGATGGAGAAGCATAGAGAAAGTAAGGAGGATCTACATATGATATTTATTGATTTAGAGAAAGCTTATGATAAAGTTTCAAGAGATGTTCTTTGGAGAGTTCTAGAACAGAAAGGAGTTAATATTGGTTAAATTCAAGTCATTAAGGATATGTATACTAGAGCTGTTACTTGTGTCCAAACACAAGAAGGATTAACAAAATATTTTCCTATTTCAGTTGGATTACATCAAGGATTAGCTTTAAGCCCTTATCTTTTTTACTTTAGTTATCGATGTTCTTACTAGGCATTTAGAAGAAGATGTACCTTGGTGTATGCTTTTTGCTGATGGCATTCTTCTTGTTGGTAAGACTAGAGAGCGAGTCCAACAGAAACTTGAATTATGGAGGTCAACTCTAGAGTCCAAAGGTTTTCGTTTAAGTAGATCTAAAACTGAATATATGGAGTGTAATTTTAGTTGTAGAAGTTCTAGTGATAGTGTTGTGACATTAGGTGAACAAGTCATTAATAAGAGTGAGCGTTTCAGATATTAGGCTCTATTGTTCAAAATGATGGTAAAATAGATGGAGATGTTATTAGTAGAATTCAAGTTGGATGGTTGAAGTGGAGGAATGCATCTGGCCTATTATGTGATAGAAAAGTTCCACTTAAACTTAAGAAAAAATTTTATAAGATGGTGGTAAGACCTGCAATGACTTATGGTGCAGAATGTTGGCCAATAAAAGAGAAGCATAAGACTAAGTTAAGTGTTACAGAGATGAGGATGCTTAGGTGGATGAGTGGCTTTACTCTTAGAGATAGAATGCAAAATGAGTATATTCGAAAAAAAAGTTGGAGTAGCTGGGTAGATAAGATTAGGAGAGTCACCTTAGATATTTTGGCCACATAAAGCGTCCGATGACCCAATTAGAGAGAGTAGATGCATTAGATTTGCCTTATGTTAAGAAAAGGTAGACCTAAAAAGACTTGGTTAAGATGTATAAAAAATGATCATAGCATACTTGATTTAAATGAGAATTTGACACATAATAGGACACAATGGAGATGCAAGATTCATGTAGCCGAACCCACCTAGTGGGATTAAGGCTTGTTGTTGTTGCTATTGTTGTAGGGTTTAGGGTATAAGTTGTAGGTTTTATGATTTAGGATTTAGGGTTTAGGATTTAGGGTTCAGTGTTTTATAGTTTAGGGTTTACAGTTTAGGCTTAAAGGTTTAGGGTTTTAGGGTTTAGGGTTTAGGGTTTAGGTTGAAGGTTAAACCATAAACCATAAAACTCTAAACCCTAAACCCTGAACTCTAAAACCAAAGAACCTAAAAAATCTACGCCTAAACTAAATAAAACCTAAAAATAAAATAAAAAAACTTAAACATAAATAAATTAAAAAAATAAAATAAAATAAAAATATAAACTAAAACCTAAACCTAAACCTAAAAAATAAAATAAAATAAAAAATAACAACTAAAGTAAAATAAAATAAATAAAAACCTAAACTAAACTAAAGAATAAAAAACATAAAAAAATAAAAACTAAACCTAAAATAAAAATAAAATAAATCTAAAATAAAATAAAATATAAACAAAATAAAATCCTAAACCTAAACAATAAACCTAAAAATAAATAATAACAAAAATCTAAACCCTAAAGTAAAAAAAAACCTAAACCTAAAATAAAAATAAAATAAACATAAACCTAAACTAAAATAAATTAAACTAAAATAATTAAAATCTAAACCTAAACCTCAAATAAATTAAACCTAAACTAAAAAAAATAAAATAAACTAAAAAAAATCCTAAACCTAAACTAAAAAATAAAACTTAAAAATAAAAACATAAAACTTATACCTAAAAAAATAAAATTAAAACCTAAAACCTATACCTAAAAAAATAAAATTAAAACCATAACCTAAACACAAAAATAAAAAATAAAACGGAAACCTAAAAAATAAAATAAATCTAAACTATAAAATAAACCTAAACCTAAACACAAACCTAAACAATAAGCTAAAATATAAAACCTAAACTAAAATAAATAAACCTAAAATAAATAAGCAAAACTAAATAAAAATAAAATTAAACTTAAATCAAAATAAAAATAAACTAAAATAAATAAAAAATAAACTAAATAAACCAAAACCTACTTGTTTAATTAATTTAAAATAAAAATAATAATAATAATAGTAAAAGAACCCTGACCATAAACCCTATAACTAACCCTAAACCCTATAACTAGAACCCTAAACCCTAAACCCTAAACCATGAACCATAAATCCTAAACCCTAAACCCTAAACCCTAAAACCCTAAACCCTAAACCCTAAACATGAAACCCTGCACCCAAAACCCTAAACCCTAAACCCTAAACCTTAAACCCTAAAACCATAAACCCTGAACCCTAAACCCTAATCCCTAATCCCAAAACCCTAAACCCTAAACCCTAAACTTTAAACCCTAAACACTAATCCCTAAACCCTAATCTATAAACCCTAAACTATAAATCCTAAAATCTATATCCCTAAACCTTAAACCCTAAACCCTAAATCCCAAACCCTAAACTAACCCTAAACCCTAAACCCTAAACCCTAAACTGTAAACCCTAAAAAGCTAAAAACCTAAACCTAAACTAAATAAAACTATAAAATAAAATAAATAGAAAACCTAAACCAAAATAAAATAAAAACATAAACTAAAATTTAAACCTACACCTAAAAAGGAAATAAAATAAAAACTAAAAACTAAACTAAAATAAAATAAATAAAAACTTAAGCTAAACTAAAAAAATAAAAAAAAACATAAATAAAATAAAAACTAAACCTAAATTAAAAATAAAATAAAATAAAAATTAAATAAAAACCTAAACCTAAAAATAAAACCTGAAAATAAATCTAAAATAAAAATAAAATAAAGTTAAACCTAAACTAAAATGTACTAAACCAAAATAAATAAAACTTAAACCTAAACCTAAAATAAACTAAACTAGAGCCTAAACCCAAACTAAAAAAAATTAAAATAAACTAAAAATAAACCTAAACCTAAACTAAAAAATAAAACCTTAAAATAAACCTAAAATCAAAACCTAAAACCTAAACCTAAAAAAATAAAATAAAAACCTAAACATAAGCCTTAAAATAAAAAATAAAACCTAAACTAGAAAAATAAAATAGAAATAAAATTATACAAGAAAATTAGCATAAACTAAAACCTCAACCTAAAAGTGACAAAAATAAAAAACCTAAACTAAATGAAATAAACTAAACTAAATAAAAATAAAAAATAAACTTTAATGAAAATAAAAAATAAAATAAACTAAATAAACCGAAACCTACCGATTTACTTAATTAAAAAAACCCCTTAACCCTAAACCCTAAGCCCTAAACACTAAATCCTAAACCCTAAACCCTAAACCTTAAACCCTAAAACTAACCGTAAACTTACAACCTTATACCCTAAACCCTAAAAAACTCAAAACCATAAACCCTAAATCCTAAGCTAACCCTAAACGCTAAACCCTAAAAACCCAAAACCATAAAGCTTAAACCCTAAACCCTAAACCCTAAACCATAATCCAAAAGCTTAAACCCTGATACCCTAAACCCTAAAACCTTAAACCCTAAACCTTAAACCTAAACCCTAAACCCTAAACCCTAAAACCTAAAAACCTAAACTTAAATAAAATAAAACCTAAAGATAAAATACATAAAATAACCAAAACCTAAATAAAAATAAATTAAAATAAAATTAAAACCTAAACTAAAACCTAAACCTAAAAATAAAATTAAATAGACTAATAAAAATAAACTAAAATAAAATAAATAATAACCTAAATTAAACTAAAAATAAAATAAATGTAAGAATAAAAAACCTAAATAATAGAAAAATAAAATAATCCTCAAATATGCCTATAATAAAAATAAAAAAAATTAAATAAAAATTGAAATTTTAAAAATAAATCTAAAAATAAAACTTAAAAATAAAGAAAAAATAAAACATAAACCCTAAACTAAAAAAACCTAAACCTAAAATAAAAATAAAATAAAATAAATAAAATAAACCTAAACCTACACTAAAATAAACTAAATAAAAATAAATAGAACCTAAACCTAAAATAAACTAGACTTAAACCTAAACCTAAAATAAATAAAATAAAATAAACTAAAAATAAACCTAAAATAAAAAATAAAAAACCTAAAAATAAATAAACCTAAAATAAAACCTAAAACCTAAATCTAAAAAAATAAAGTAAAAACCTAAACCTAAACCTAAAATAAAAAATAAAACTTAAACCTAGAAAGTAAAACACAACTAAAAAATAAACCTAAACCTAAAAGATTAACTAAAATAAAAAAACCTAAACTAAAATAAATAAACCTAAAATTAATAAGCTAAAATAAATAAATATAAAAATAAACATAAATAAAAATAAAAGATAAGATAAACTAAATAAACTAAATAAATCTGAACCTATTGATTTACATAATTTATTTAAAAAAAAAACCTCAACCATAAAACCTAAAAGTAAACTAAAAAAAACCTAAACCTATCTGTTTACTTAATTTAAAATTAAACCTAAACTAAAACCTGAACCCTAAACCTATAACCTAAACCCCAAACCCTAAAAAACATAAAATAAAATAAAATATAACCCTAACCATAAACCCTAAACTTACAACCCTAAACCCGAAAACCCTAATCCCTAAACCCTAAACCCTAAATCCCAAACCCTAAACAAACCCTAAACCCTAAATTGTAAACCCTAAAATGCTAAAAACCTTAACCTAAACTAAATAAAACTTAAAAATAAAATAAATTAAAAACCTAAAAAAAAAAAAATAATAAAATAAAATAAAAACATAAACTAAAACTTAAACTTACACCTAAAAAGGAACTAATATAAAAAATAAAGACTAAACTAAAATAAAATAAATAAAAACCTAAGCTAAACTAAAAAAATACAAAACTTAAATAAAATAAAAACTAAACCTAAAATAAAAATAAAATAAACCAAAAATAAAATAAAATAATAACTAAATAAAAACCTAAACCTAAACAACAAACCTATAAATAAACCTAAAAAATTAATCTAAAAAGCATAAGCCTAAAATAAAATTCAATAAACCTAAACCTAAGCTAAAATAAACTCCAAAATAAATAAAACCTAAACCTAAACCTAAAATAAACTAAACATGTGCCTAAACCTAAACTAAAAAAAAAAACTAAAAATAAACCTAAATCTAAACCTAAAAATAAACCTAAAATTAAAACCTAAAACCTAAACCTAAAAAAATAAAATAAAAACCAAAACCTAAACCTTAAAATAAAAAATAAAACCTAAACGTGAAAAATAAAATAAAAATAAAAATAAAACTATTCTAAGAAATTTGCATAAACTTAAACCTCAACCTAAAAAGTGAACTAAAATAAAAAACCTAAGCTAAAAGAAATAAACTAAACTAAATAAAAATAAAAAATAAACTTAAATGAAAATAAAAAATAAAATAAACTAAATAAACCTAAACCTACCAATTTACTTAATTAAAAAAACCCCCTTAACCCAAAACCCTAAGCCCTAAACCCTAAATCCTAAACCCTAAACTCTAAACCCTAAAACTAACCCTAAACCTATAACCTTAAACCTAAACCTTAAAAAACCAAAAATTAGAAACCCTAAACCCTAAGCTAACCCTAAACCCTAAATCCTAAATACTAAACCCTAAAAACCCTAAACCATAAAGCATAAACCTTAAACCCTAAACTTTGAACCATAATCCAAAAGCCTAAACCCTAAAACCCTAAACCCTAAAACCTTAAACCTTAAACCTTAAACCTTAAGCCTAAATAAAATAAAAATAAAATATATAGTAACCTAAATTAAACTAAAAATAAAATAAACATAAGAATAAAAAACCTAAATAAAATAAAATTTAAACATAAAATAATACTAAAATAAGCTTATAATATAAATAAATTAAAACTGAAAATTAAAAAATAAACTTAAAAAATAAAACTTAAAAATAAATTAAAAATAAAACCTAAACCCTAAACTAAAAAAAAACTAAACCTAAAATAAAAATAAAATAACCTAAACCCTAAATAAACCAAAACCTACACTAAAATAAACTAAACTAAAATAAATAGAATCTGAACCTAAAATAAACTAAACATAAACCTAAACCTAAAATAAATAAAATTAAATTAACTAAAAATAAACCTTAAAAATACCTAAAAATAAACCTAAAATAAAAATCTACAACCTTAACCTAAAAAAATAAAGTAAAAAACCAAAACAAAAACCTAAAAATAAAAAATAAAACATAAACCTAGAAAATAAAACTCAATTAAAAAATAAACCTAAACCTAAACCTAAAAAATAAACTAAAACAAAAAACCTAAACTAAAATAATTAAACCTAAAATAAATAAGCTAAACTAAATAAACATAAAAAACAAACATAAATAAAAATAATATAAACTAAATAAACAAAATAAATCTAAACCTATTGATTTACATAATTTAAAAAAAAACATAACCCCAAACCTAAAATAAACTCTAAACCTATCTTTTACTAATTTAAAATTAAACTTAAATTAAAACCTGAACCCTATACCTATAACCTAACCCCAAACCCTTAAAAACATAAAATAAAATAAAATATAATCGTAACCCTAAACCCTAAAACCCTAAACCCTAAACCCTAAACCCTAAACCATAAACACTAAACCCTAAACTTTATACCCTAAACCCTAAACCCAAAACCCCTAAACCCTAAACCCTAAAAACCCTAAATTCTAAGGCCTGAACACTAAACCATAAACCCTAAACCCTAAACCTTAAACTATATCCCTAAACCCTAAACTATAAAACCCTATAGCACTAAATCCTAAAACCCTAAACCCTAATCCCTAAGCCCTAAACCCTAAACCCTAAACCCTAAACCCTAAAAACCTAAAAACCTAAACCTAAAAAATAAAATAAAAATAAAACTCAACTAAAAAATAAACCTAAACCTAAGCCTAAACCTAAAAAAATAAACTAAAATAAAAAACCTAAACTGAAATAAATAAACTAAACAAAATAAAATTATAAAATAAACCTTAAAAAAATTTAAAAAAAACCCTAAACTAAACTAAAAAAACCTAAATTTCAAGAAAAAACCCCTAAACCCTTAATCCTTACCCTAAAACCTAAATCTTAAACCCTAAAACTAACCCTAAACCCTAAACTGTAAACCTATAACACTAAACCTACATCCCTAATCCCTAAAAAACCCTTTACCCTAAACCCTAAAGCCTAAAGCCTAAACCCTAAACCCTAAACCCTAAACCCTAAACCCGGTAAGCATAAACCATAAAACCTTAAACCCTAAACTATAAACCCTAAACTCTAATCTCTAAACCAAAACCCTAAACCCTGAACCCCAAACCCTAAACCTAAACCTAAAGTAACTAAATAAATTAAAAAAATACACCTGAACCATAAAACTTAATAAATCTTAACATAAACTTAAACCCTAAGAATGAGTAAAACCTTGACAGGAGGAACATCACCGCCAACCGTGCTCGGCCTAGATCACAAAGGTAGGAAGGAAAAAGGCGTGATTATCGGTGGTAGGGGATCTGGAGGTGGTTGTCAGTGCAGTGTGGGTTATGGAGGCAGAAGGAGTGACGAAGGTTACAACCGTGGTGGTGGCAGAGAGAGAGATCAGGGATATGATGGTGGATCCCGCTACTAGAGAGGCTATGGTGGTTCTGATGGGAATTGGAGAAACTAAAGAATGGCCGATCCGACCTGTTGTTTATGGAACTGTCTTTACGATAAAGATAATTCTAGTTATCTAGGGTTTTTGATTTTCTCTATGCGTACTCATTTTTTATCTATGTCTTCTCTTATGTCATAGAAAACATGGTGTGTTACTTGGTTGATGAAATCAAAATGAAAAAATGTTAAATCTGAATTTGTTCTCTGTTAGAAGAAAAAACCAAAAACCCTAAACCCTAAATTAAAACTTGAACTCGAAACTTAAAATCTAAACCCTAAAGCCTAAGCCTCAAACCAAAAAAATTTAAAAAAAAATTAAAAAACAAAATAAAAAAACCCTAACCCTAAACCCTAAATCATAAACCATAAACCTACAACCATAAACCCTAAACCCTAAACCCTAAACCCTAAAACAATCAACGTTAAACCCTAAATCCTAAATCATAAATCATAAACCCTAAACCCTAAACCCTAAACCCTAATCCCTAAACCCTAAAAACCTAAAAACCTAAACCAAAACTAAATAAAATCTAAAAAAAACCTGAACCTAAATAAAATAAAAACTTTAGCTAAAACTTAAACCTAAAAATATAATAAAATAAATAATAATAATTAAACTAAAATATAATAAATAAAAACCTAAACTAAACAAAAAAGTAAAAAATACCTAAAAATAGTAAAACCTAAATAAAATAAAAACTAAACAAAAAATGCAAACAAAATAAAATAAAAACTAAATAAAAACCTAAATAAAAAATATAAACATAAAATAAAACCTAAAATTAAATAAAAAATCAAACTAAAACCTTAAACTAAAAAAAAACCCTAAACCTAAAATAAACAAAATAAAATAAACCTAAACCAAAAAAAATAAACTAAATTAAAATAAATTAAACTAATATGAATAAAACTTAAACCTAAAACCTAAACCCTAAACCCTAAATCCTAAACCCTAAACCCTAAACTATAAACACTAAACCATAAACCTAAAACCTTAATCCATAAACCCTAAACCCAAAACCTTAAGCTAACCCTAAACCTTAAATGTTAAACCCTAAACCTTAAAAATCCTAAACCCTAAAGCCTAAACACTAAACCCTAAACCCTAATCCCTAAACCCTAAACCCTAACCCTAAACTTAAACCCTAAACCCTAAACCCTAAAACACTAAACCCTAAAATCTTAAACCCTAAACCCTAAACCCTAAAAACCTAAAAACCTAAACCTAAACTAAATAAAACCTATAAATAAAATAAATTATAAAACCAAAAAATAAAATAAAATAATAACCTAAAATAAAACTTAGACATAAACCTAAAAATAAAATAAAAATAAAAGTCAACTAAAAAATAAACCTAAACCTAAAGCTAAAAAATAAACCATAATAAAAACCTAAAAAACTAAATAAATTGAAAATAAATAAACTAAACTAAATAAAAATAAAAAATAAATGTAAAGAAAAAATAAAATAAACTAAAATAAATAAAAAATAAACTAAATAAGCCAAAACCTACTGCTTACTTAATTTTTTTTAAAAGAAAACCTGAACCCTGAGCTAACCCCAAACTCTAAACCCTAAACCCTAAAAATAAACTAAAAAAAACCTAAACCTACCAGGTTTACTTAATTTAAAAATAAACCTAAACTAAATCTTGAACCCTAAAACTAAAACCTAAATCCTAAACCTTAAACCCTAAAAAAATAAAAAATAAAAATAAAACCCTTAACCCTAAACCCTAAATCCTAAAGCCTAAAACCCTAAACCCCAAACCCAAAACCATAACCCCTAAACTAAAATCATAACCCTAAACCCTTAACCCTAAACCCTAAACACTAAACCTAAACCCTAAAGCCTTAACACTAAACCTTTAACCCTAAATCTTAACCCTAAACCCTAAACCATATAACCCTAAAATCCTAAATCCTAAAACCTTAAACCCTAAACACTAAACCCTAAACCCTAAACCCTAAAATCTAAAAACCTAAACCTAAAAAATAAAATAAAAATAAAACACTACTAAAAAATAAACCTAAACCTAAACCTAAACCTAAAAAAATAAACTAAAATAAAAAACATAAACTAAAATAAAAAAACCTAAAATAAATAAAAATAAAAATAAACTAAACTTAATTAAATAAAAAATACCCTAAACCTACCAGTTTACTTAATTTTTTTTAAAAAAACCTAAACCCTATAACTAACCCTAAACCTACAACCTTATACCCTAAGCCCTAAACCATAAGAAACCCTAAACCCTAAACCCTAAACCTTAATCCTAAACCCAAAAAGCATAAACCTAAAACCCTAAACCCTAAACTCTAAACCCTAAACCCTAAGCCCTAATCCCTAAACCCTAAACCCTAAACCCTAAACCCCAAACCCTAAACCTAAACCTAAAGTAACTAAATAAATTAAAAAATATAACTAAACCCTAAGAATGGGCTGAACCTTGATGGAAGGAACACCACCATTAACCAGGCTTAATCTGGACCTAATGGTGGAGGCGAAGGCGACGATGGTGGTTATCGCAATGGTGGTTGGGGATCTGGAGATGCTGGTGGATAGGGAGGTGGTGGTTGGAGCAGTGGTGGTTATGAAGGTGGGAGGAGCAACGGAGGTTACAGCCATGGTGGTGGCGGAGGGAGAAATCAGGGATATAATGGTGGATCCCACTACTCAAGAGGCCGAGGAGGTTCTGACGAGAATTAGAGAAACTAAAGAATGGTCTATCCGATCTACTGCATATGGAATTATTTCTTTACAATAGAGATGGTTCTAGTTATCTAGGATTTTTGATTTGAAATATGCGAGCTCATTTTTATCTATGTCATCACTTGTGCCTTAGAAAACCTGGAGTGTTACTTGGTTGATGAAAACGAAAAGAAGAAATGTTGAATCTGAATTTGTTGTCTGTTAAAAAAAAATCACAAACCATAAACCCTAAACTAAAACCTAAAATCTAAACCCCAAACCCTAAACCTTAAACTCTAAAAATAAAAAAATAAAAAAATAAAAATAATACCATAACCCTAAACCCTATACCCTAAAATTGACCCCAAACCTATAACCCTAAACCCTAAAACTCTAATCCCTAAATCCTAAACATTAAACCCTAAAACCTAAACCCTAAACCTTAAACCTAAACCCTAAACCCTAAAACGTACAACCATAAACCCTAAACCCTAAACCCTAATCCCTAATCCCTAAAACCTAAAAACCTAAAAACCTAAACCAAAACTAAATAAATACTAAAATAAATTAAAAAATAAAACAAAATAAAATCCTAATCTAAAACCTAAACCTAAAGCTAAAAATATAATAAAATAAATAAAAACCTAAACTAAAATGCCAAAGACAGCGAATGAATCCTCATATGCCCTAGAAAATGAAAAAAGAAAATAAAATAAACCTAAAAATAAAAAACCTAAATAAAAAAACTAAATAAAAAAATAAAATAAAAAAATGTAAAATAAAATAAAATAAAAACTAAATAAAAACCTAAACCTGAAAAATAAATGTAAAAATAAAACTTAAAAATAAATAGAAATAAAAATATAAACCTTAAACTAAAAAAAAACCTAAACCAAAAATAAATAAAATAAAATATACCTGAACTTAAACTATAATTAAAGTAAACTAAAATAAAATAAACCAAAACATAAACTTAAAATAAACTAAACATAAACCCTAAACTAAATAAAATAATATAAACTAAAAATAAACCTAAAACTAAAGTAAAATAATAATACCTAAAAATAAACCTAAAATAAAAATTAAAACCCAAACCTAAAAAAATTAAATAAAAATCTGAACCTAATCCTAAACCTAAAAAATAAACTAAAATAAATAAACCTAAAATAAATAAACTAAACTAAATAAAAATAAAAATAAACCAAAATACAAATAAAAAATAAAATAAAATAAAAAACTAAATAAACTTAATAAACCTGAACCAACTAGTTTACTTAATTTTTTAAAAGTTAAAATAAAAAAATAAAAAATACCTAACCTTTAAACTTACAACCCTAAACCCTAAACCCTAAACCCTAAAATCCAAAACCCAAAACCCAAAACCCTAAACCCTAAACCCTAAACCCTAAACCCTAAAATCTGCTACCATAAATCCTAAACCCTAAACACTAAACCTTATACCCTAAGCCCTAAACCCTAAACCCTAAACCCTGAAAGCCTAAAAACCTAAACCTAAAGTAAATAAAACCTAAAAAATAAAATATATAAAAAAGCCTAAACCAAAATAAAATAGAATAATAAAATAAATAAAAACCTAAATAAAAACATAAAATAAGCTCTCCTGCTTAAAAAGCTCTAAGATGGACCAACTTGTTGTGAGCTTGAATCATTTTATCTTTGTACAACTTGAGATTTTGGCATGCCCGCAGCCTTCTCTCCTCCAAACCTTCGAGCTCTTTGAACCGCAACTTGGTGTTCTGCTCTATTATGATCTTGCTACCCACAACTATCCTTAGTGTTGGGAGTTAGACTTATAATGGTAGAACAACTTTAGACTCATACACTAAGGAGAAAGGCATAGATTGAGTTGGAGTTCAATATGTGGTGTGGTAGGCCCATAAGGCTTCACCTAACTGCTCATGCCATTATCGCTTGTTATTGCCAAGTGTCTTCTTTAATATTTGGATGAGAGTTTTGTTGAACGATTCTGCTAAGCCATTTTCCCTCAGGTAGTTGATGGTAGAATATATCCAATCTATGATGTGTCTTTAGTCAAAGTTTTTGATCTCGATGCTTTTGAATGTAGTACCATTATCAGATATAATTCATCGAGGCACTTATTTCCTATATACAATATGGTTTCTAAAAATTTGGAGCACATGCTGAGCCGTGACCTTTCTGAGTAGAATCATCTTTGCCCATTTGGAAAAGTAATCAATAGCAGCTAAGATGATCCAATGACCCTTGGAATAAGGATGATCAATCGGACCCACTATGTTTGTACCCCCAACACTTGAATGGCCATGAGGCCAATGTAGGATGTAGAATGTTAGGTGGTTGGTGTAGGACCACATTGTGTATTTAACATTGGTGGTGTCTCCTAGGCATATCCATGCAATCTTTGATTATCGACGGCCAGTAATATCCTAGTCTCTTGATCTTGGCTTTCATCTTTGGACCAGATTAGTTAGCTCCACATAATTTTGAGTGTACCTTGGTCACAATCTTACAGACTTCAAGCTTGTCTGAACAACGTAACCATATATGATTGAAAGATCGTTGGTATAAGACACCATCCATAAGAGCATAGGAAAGTTCTCTCTACTTCATCTGATAGGCTTGGGACTTTTGTTGAGGTTGATTGTCTTTGTTTAAGTAATCCATGAATGGTAGCCTCCAATCTAACTCCTCATCCCTCTTTGCAATGGCAACTTCCCCTTCAAGAGAGTACCTTTTGATGAGTTCAATATCAATAAAGGATAATACTTATTTATTTTGGACCTTTATCGATATGGACTCATCCTCTGCACATTCCAACACTTTGGAAAGCTTGGCTAAAGCATACGCTATGATATTCTTTCCTCGAGGAATCTTATAAATGGTAACCTCTAGGATTTGGGCTAACAACTCTATGGGGCACTTGTGGTAGAGATGGAGCTTGGGCTTTATAACCTTATAGGACCCAACGATTTGGTTGATAACTAGCTGAGAATCCCTGAAGATATTGATGTTCTGGATGCTTAGAGTAATGGATAACTCCAGATTATCAATCAGAGCCTCATATTCAGCTTCATTGTTGGTGCAAGGATTGGACAGAAGATATGAGAATCTCACCACATCGCGATCTAGAGTTAAGAGAATTATTCCTACCACTGCCTTTCCTAGAATAGTAGATTGTGGTTCTTCTCCTCTTTAAGAGGAAGTCACTCCAGCAAAGTACATCTTTTAAATGGTGTATGATAGCATCCCCTAAGTTCATGATTTGTTCACCGGGGAGATCATCACTAATCGGAGAGTCAGTAAGAAGTGGGTGTGCCACTAAGAAATCTTCTAGTGCTTGTCCTTTCACCACACAGAGGGGTACAAAAGTAATGTCAAACTATGAGAGGATCATGGACCATCATGAAAACCATATGAATAGCATCGGTCATGTCATATGATACTGTAGTGGATTGATCTTAGAGATTAAGTTCACCTTACGAGGAAGCATATAGTGTTGTAACTTTTGGGATGCAAAGATTAAAGCTAGGAAATTCTTCTTAATCGGTGGATAATTAGCACTAGCAGGGATTAGATGATGGTTGAGGTAGTAGAGTATGTTTTCCTTCTCTTCGTCATTGGCTTGGGCCAACAAATCACCAAAGGAGTTGTCTAACATAGTAGTGTAAAGTATGTGTGGCTGGCCTGGGATAGGGGCTACTAGAATTGGCAGCATCATTAGGTAATGCCTGATATCTTCAAAGGCATGCTCGCACTTAAAATCCCACTTGAACTTGGCATCCTTTTTGGCAAGTTCTTTGAATGGCTGACATCTTTTTGATAGGTTGGATATAAAGCATCTTAGATACATTAACTGACCTTGGAATGATCTGATTTGAGTTAAACTTTTAGGGGTGGCATTTCTCATATTGCCTTGATCTTCTCTAGATCGATTTTGATTCCCTGGTGTCAGACAATAAACTCAAGGAATTTCTCTGAAGCTACTCCGAATGCACACTTTAGGGGGTTCATTTTGAGGTTAAATTATCTTAACTATTCAAAAACTACTCTCAAGTCAAAGAGATGGTCTTCATTTTCTCTACTTTTGACCATGAGGTCATTGACATAGCACTCGACTTGATGATGAATGAGTTCATCAAAGATTCGAGTCATAGACCGCTGGTATATAGCACCAACATTTTTAAGGCAAGTACCGAATCTTAAGTAGTAATTGCCATCATTGACTGGACCCAATATATCGAATCCTAATCTCAATCTTGATTGAGAGCTTTTGCATTTATTTTTCTATATTCTTTCGAAGTAGTCTGACTTATTCTTTGACCAAGTATGTGGGATTAACCCTTTATTTGCTAAATTATGAACACAATGAAAGTACCACTCAAAAGGTAATTCTATTAAATCTTTATATGAATCATCCTCAAGTTCTACATCAACTCCTTAACTTGAGGATAATGCTCCCAGAAAGAACCTTTGAGTCTTCACACCTGTGGATGACTTAGGAGCTTCTTTAACTACAAAACTCTCATCTTTTTGAGAGCAAAGTGGGGTTAGAGCTAAGGTTCCCAACTGATGCCTAAATGTTTCACATATAGACTTAGATACACTTATGCATTACTTTGGAGCCCGATCTTTATCGCTATCTAGCTCAAGTGTCACCTATAAGGGAATCTACTACTGAGCAGAGCTAGCTGGTGTGCTAACCATATAAGAATCATCTTATGAGCTAGATTCTAAGTCTATATGGATAACAGGTGCACTCCCGATAGCTGGGACATATCTTCTATTGGGTGGCCAATAAGGAGGTTTTCCACCCCTAGGACTACCTCTAAACTGGACTCTTCCTCTGCCTAGTAGAGGTCAGGTCGTCCTACCCATATGTTCGAATGGAGTAATGAACTATTGGTGGAATCTAATGTCATGCTCCACTTCCTCCTCCAAGTCTATTTCTACTCCCTTTTATTTTCTTTTCATTTTCTCTTTTTGTTTCTTTTTCTTTATCTTTTTCTGTTTCTTTTCTTTTTCTTTTTCTTTTTTTTTATTTTTAACTTTGGCCAAGTTCGCGAGAATAGACTTATTGATTTTGTGGAAGGTAGTAAGCCGCATCCTCATATATGTTGATCTCATGAACTGTAAATGGCTTGAGATCTCATATGACATAGTAGATGATCCCACCTCTCACAAACTTCATACACTGATGTAGAGAGGATGGAACTATGTTGTTCTCATGTATCCGAGTCTATAATGTGAAACTTGGCTTCGATCTTCTAATCATCTATCTCTAAGGGCAACACTTTGGAGCCTAAGGCCTATTGACCTCACTTTTGGAGTGCGGATTCAATCTTCCCATCTTAGACTTAAGAGTCTTCTAGACACAAAGACTTCCATAGTCATAAGACACTTCTAATAATTAGGTAAACACTTAACCTAAGCCTAAAGACTTAGAAGGGTTAAATATAGGATTAGGTTATGCCTTAGGGATTAAGATAATCAACCTACCCTACAACCCAAATCTAATCCATGTTCACCTTTTGAAACGAAACCTCAAGTTCAATTCAAACATCTAATTCAAATCCAAATCCTAACCTAAATTCCAAAACCAAATGATTGAAGCCCATGATCAAATTCAAACTTGAAACACTTCCTAAACCATATGACTTATCACATGGACTTAGCCGAATCTTAATCCAAATCAATCTAAAATAAATTTATTTTCTCATAATAAATTTATATCTTTAATCATCTTCCTAAATATAAATCAAATCTACATTTAATCAGAACTAAATCAAAATAAATCAAATTAAATCAAACTCTTCTTAAGCTATATGACTTATCCCATGGAATTAGCCAAATATTAATCCAAATCAAGTCAAACTCAATTGATTTTCTCATAAATTAATCATATTTTCAATCATATTCACAAATTTAAATGAAATATACATTTAAATCATCAAAACAAAATCAAACTAAATCAAACAAAATCAAAATCCAATCCTAAGCCACATGACCCAACTCCATGGACTTAGCTAAATTCCTTCATTCCAAAACCCAAATTCAATTGATTTTCTCATGAATCAATCATACCTTTAATCATATTCACAAATATAAATGAAATCTACAATCATCAATCCAAACCAAAATCAACCCAAGTCAAACCTAACATAACCCTTTTGACTGGAAATGTTCAAATGAACCAAACCCATTTGAACCCAAACCAATTGCAATTGAATTTATATTTCAATCCCAAATCCATATATAAACTCAACTAAATCAAACTCAAGCCAAAATCAACCAAACTAAATCCAATTAGTCCACTTAACCCAAAGTGGCCAATTTGACCTATTTGAGCTAAGTCTTCATCCTAATCAAATTGGATTATACCAAGCCCATCAAAACCTACCATCATAATTGTTGATCACCTTAGGTTGATTAATTATCACAAATTGGGTCAAATCAAGTCAACCCCTTAACCCATATGAACCCAAACTAGCCAAATTGCAACCTAATCCAAATCCTTTAAAACCAATGATTCATACCAAATAAAAATCAAAATTTGAATATGACTTGACCTTGAATTGATTCAAACTAAACCCAATTGTCCCTCTTGACTCAAGTTGACTCAAATTGACTTAAAAGACCAAATTTGGTCAAATCAAAATATAAACTAATTTGATTACATCCAATGGCTCAAGTCCATTCTAAATTGATTGTTGAACTTGACCAAAGCCATGATTTGACCCAATTGAACCCAATTGACCTACTTAGCCCAAATTGATCTAATGGTTCAACTTGGCCCAAGTCAAAACCAACTTCAAATTAATTGAAACCAAAGCCTACAATCTTCTTCAATTGGTCAACTAAACCCAAACCAACACCCAACCCAAGCCAATTTGGCCAATTTGGTCAAATTGGTCAACTTAACCCATTTGAGCCCAAATGATTTCAAATGAGCCAAAATTAAATCTAAGCCAAACTAAACCAAACCAATTGAACCAAAATATCACACATGATCATATGAACTTGACCCAACCCTTAGTTTGACCCAATTTGACCAATTGATCAACTTGACCCAACCTAACCTAATTTGACCTAAATGAGTCAAATCAAGCCAAACGTAACCAAATCAACTCCAATTTACTTGAAATTTTGGCTAACCCACTTTTTGCTCATTTTAAATCTGTCCAAATCATCTCCTATGCCAAATGATCATTCCAACTTTGGTTCAAGGGTATCACATGAGACAAATCACCCATGTAAGTGGTCATTTCCATTCCTTGCCCACTTGGTACTCTCCCAATGGTCTAGCTAGGCACCTATGACACTACCCAACTTGACCCAAAGGGTGGTTGGGTCAGCCATGACCCATGGAAGGTGAAATCACCTCTCCCTCCCCATTAGAGCATTGGAAACCCATAGAACACCCATGATTCATCCTTTCCAGCCACCTCCACACCTTCAACCAACCAAGTCGAGCCAACTCACCTCCTCCCTGCCACCCACGACTCCCTAAGATAGTCGGATGGCCACTAGAAGCCAAACCATATACCACCATTCGATCAAGATGAAGGGGGGTATACATCCCCTCATTTTAACTCTAAAACATACAAAAATCATTCCTTAGAGCCCTAGCTACCCAAGGCGAGCCGCTAGAGCCATTCCCTAAGCTCCCAAGCTCATTCCTCAATAAAAAAATTCCATTTTTGTCTATCCTGAAGTAAAACACTCTCATTTCTAACTTAACTTCCCTATTTCTCCATCAAACCCAAATTAACTTTGCACGCACCTTCCTTAGGCCTCATCGAGAAAAAATAAATTATCGCCCAAGCTTTCTGAGCACCAGAGGTGGGACCTTGATCAAAGTCAAGCTTGAAATCATTAATTCATGGCCTTCTGAGGGAACATTGAGGAATTGATCAAATTTCTTCTCAACAAGGCTTCATCTCCACTAGATGAAGCTTCCCCAATCGTTTGAGCCACCGGTCTTGAGTTCCGGTTAGGAAAAATCAATCCTTAGGCAAAAATGGGTTGGAGCTTTTTGAAGAAAACTTGCTTCTTGTCTGATATTGATTGTTAGATCCCCTCTAATTGATGTCGTGAAGGTGTGGGATTCTTTTAGAGTTGATTTGAGCTTGGGTAAGCTCGGATCAAGTGAGAAATGGCGGATGGACTCTATTCTCCCTCACTTGCGTGACATTAGATCATGCACTGTCTGTTCCGTGAGATCGAAAAGGATGGTCATGATTAGATCCACTAGATCGATATGATTTAATCCTATTAAGCTATGAGATTAATCATAGCCATTTGATCTTAGATCGAATGGTGGAGGAGAAATCATGTCTTCCATTACCACATAGGCGCTGAGTCAAATAATTTTTAAGTAGTCAATCTTGCGACACCATGTGGAAAGCACACTGCATCAGCGCGCCATATGACACGAATAGGATTAGGCTTTAATTTGGCTTAATTAATTATTTTTAATGGCTGAAACTTCTAAAAATCATACAAAATCATAAAAAAATAAAAAATGCAAATAAATACTCATTTTAAAGTTAGTTTAGAGAAGAATTAATTAAATACTGATCTTAATAAATTTTGAATAGTAATTAAGGTTTAATTACAAAATTTATTAGCTTAATTACTCCTTAATTACTTGAGCAATTAATCCAAAATTTTGTGGGTTAATTTAATGGGATGACCTCTACCTCCCATGATTTTCTTGGAATTTATTACTAACTTAATTAGGAAAATTGACTAATTAAACCTTAACTACTCTTTTAAGTTAATTAATGATTAATTAATCTCATGAATAATAATAAATTAATTAATTAAGTTTATTAGTCATTGTTCAACAGTAAGTGAACTAAGGAATAGGGTTGGCTCATAAATATTTAGTTAATTACTTTTGACACATAATTAATTCATCTAATTAATTTCACTTAATTAATTATAATCAACTTAATTACATTTTCTTAAATTAAATCAAATCATTAATGTGGGAATGGGTTTAAAATAGCAAGTGATGGTTTCTCTTCTCCTCTTTAAATCAAATCAAATCCAAAACTTAATTAATAAAGAAGCTTTTGTTTGCTTTAAATAATCTTGTTTGATTCGATAAGAACTATTTTGGTTGAATGAATCACATGCTTATATTTCATTGTCTTTTTTTCCAATCATGTTAAATTGGTAATTCATTTGAATTCATGCATCCATCTTTTCAAAATCAAGTAAAATAAAATGGATTTCCTTTATGTAAGATTGCATGTATTGATTTAATTTAATATATGCGTGGCTATTATCACAATGTATTTTTCAAAATCTTATAAATGAATAATAATATGTATTATGATGCTAGTTATAAATACAAAAGAAATGCATGTTCTTATAGCTTAAGTGTATGAATGTTGTGTTCCCTTTCCTCTATTCATGTGATTTATATAAGATTGAATGGTAATGGGTATATAGTCATGGATATCCACGGGAATATGAGGCTTTTTTGCTAGCCAAGGAGGTCATTTGATTACATCACTTCCCATTTAACTATGCGTACCCATTTGATTTCATTCTTATGTATTTCAACATTATAATTTGGATAGAGCTTTAATTCATATATATAAATGATTCAATCAAACAAAATATACAATATTTCCATGATTTTCTTTCCCTCATTTATGTATACATCCATGTGTGTCCAAGAAAAGTAAGTACATAGTTTGGACATCCCAGGAATACAAAAATTTAGTTAGCCCCAAGGAGGTCATTTGATTACCTCACTTCCTTGGTTTAACAATGACACATACTTGCATATATCTTTGTACATGTATATGTATATGTAATTAAGGAATCAAAATCCCATTTTACATTAAAATTGCATGCATTCATAATTGACTAAGTGGTTGAATTAATTAGCCATATGATTTGGAGCTTACTTCCCATATTCATGTATACAAATTTACATATGTTTGAATGCAAATGGGTATATAGTCTTGATATTCTGAGAATACGAGGCTTTAGCTAGCTCCAAGGAGGTCATTTGTTTGCCTCACTTCCCTAGTTTAACAATGCCACATGTCTATTTAATTTCATTCTTATGTTCTTTTTGTATAAGAATTTGGATAAAGTTTTAAATTAATATGTTCAAATAATTCAATCAAATAAAATATAAATTCAAAAGATACACATATATTCATTTAAGTATGCTAAAATATATTGAATGCATAGATGCACTTAGGATTAAATCATATGCATGTTACATGTGATGAAAAGGAATGATTTAATATATGTGATGTGGTACTAATTCAATTAATGTATTCTTAAGATGCCTTTCATTTTGAATAGGATTATTTAAAGTGAACCTAAACATAAGATCATTTTATATAATGTATGTTTTATTTTATGATATATTATTTTATATTGGATGTTAGGGTGTATGCTTCATAGACTGTATGATAGTCCAATAACAGCCTAATCATATTTTTTGCAAAGGATTATGCTTAAGAGATGCTTAAAAATAAATGTGAATGCTCTTTTTGCTAATTGCTTAAATCCTTAAGCATAATCTAAGTTAGGAGAGGAGGACTTAGATACCCATTTGTAGGGTGCTAAGACCAAATTATAAATACAACTTCTTTGGATTATATGTATATTTAGCCAACCACTATTTTGCAGGTATAGTTAGATTTAGTTTTCCCACATAAATGTAATTTTTGCAATAGGAATTTGGATTAGTTTTATGGGGCATTAGGATGAGTAGTGACCAGAAGGCTTTGTCCTGGGGTGCCCTATGATGCCTTTGAAGCAAGCACCATCTAAATCAAAGAAAGAACCAAATCAAAAATGGAAATATGAAGAAAGAAAACCCCCATAGTATTTAATACAATTATAATTATTCTTTCATATTCTAGGTTGTATAAGGGTAGAGCTCGGCTATCCATCTTTTCTCTCTTTGGGTTGTACGTTGGTACTCGACCGCACTAGCCTTTTATTCTTTTATGATAGTTTATATAATTTTTTGATGTTATGTTTGCATTGTGCATTAGGACAACATGCTTTTCATAGTTTCTTAAATGATTGATGCTTTAATGTGTGGCTTGGATACGATTAGGCTCTTAGGATAAAAATAACTTTTCTACCGAACTAATCACTCATAAATAAATTTTAAACAACTCATAACCTCATCATAAAACTTAAGACATAAATAAGATAACTAAAACATTTAGCAGCTTCTTAGCTATATGGTTGTATGTTTCACATCATGCATGCATATTATTTTTCTCTTTACATGAAGGATCTCCATCCTTGCATGATAAAGGAATGCTTGAACTATAAGGGCATCCCTTTTGGTGGAGAACACCTTCTTCTAGCTAATTTGACCTATAACCTATTTCATCAAGCATTTAGGCATAAGAAATCCTAAATCCTCTATCAAAATGATGTGTCTAAAATGAAATAAAATTTGAAAATATTTTGCATCTATATATTAAGTCATATGCTCATACCACTCATGCTCTAGTCACTTAAGGAGTATGTTTAGGATTTTAGTATCTTTCTAATTAAATAACAACCATACCTATCTTGCAATTCATAAGTCCATTCTACATGGTTTTAAAATTGTAGGAGTTAGCTGGAAGCCACTCCAAGCTATTATAAGTCCAGAAGTCGGACAAGTTATTCTCTCTTGTGGAGGTAAACCCTTATGTCCACCTGTCGCTTAGATTTAGGTCTTGCTTTAGCTCCTACTAAAGCTCCCTAAATTTAGGATCCTAGATAGCTATTTCCTTGACTGCATAAATCCTCACCTCTTAGGAATTCTCACAACCTTGTGTTGGTGGTTTATAAGCTCTAGTAATAAAATTTCAACTCAAAACATATAAATCTCCTCAACTTTAAAATTATAAAGCCCATAGGATAGATTGGAATGCTTACTAGGCTTCCTAGTATCATGAGCATTTCTTATTTATTTCATTTAAATTCCAAAAATAAGTCTTCTCCTTGAACTTTCCCAATTGATTTTCCAAATACAACTAATCCTTTGATAGTCTAACCTTGAAATATTTAGAAATGATAATTGTCTACTTTAATCAAGAGTATTCTTAGAAAATTTTATTTCATAAGATGTAATTAAATATGGAGGCTTGCCTCCATAGGGAACTTAAGAACTTGGTTTAATATAAACATTATGTTATTCATCCATGTAAAGTAAGGAAAAAGTCGTTAGTACATTCGAAGACCCATCATGCCTTAAGAGTCCTTATTAGATGATTTGGTCTATTCTAAAAGTGATGTCTTTTGAGATAGTACATCGACCTCAATGTAGTACCGATCAAAAAATACTCCCCATGCCTTAGGGAAAAAGTAAGGGAAAAATTGCTAGTACATGCGAAGACCCATCATACCTTAGGAGTCCTTATTAGATGATTTGGTCCATTCTAAAGTGATTCCTCTATCTTTTGAGATAGTACATCATACCTCAATGTACCTTAAAAAGCACTCCTCCCTACGATCTACGTGGTGTCCCCCCCCCCACCCCACCGCATACATCCAAAAATAAACACCACAAGGCCCTCTCGCCTTATTCATTGAATCCTCTCAACATCATCCTTTCTTTTTCGAGTTTGGAGATGTCAATCCTCAAGTAGGAAAGGATTCTTAGACTCATAATGTTGACTGATATACTTGGGTCAACCAGAACTCTAGATAGCTTGTATCTGCCAACATCCACTAAAATGTAAAGAGGCGATTGTGCTCGGTCATCAATAGGATTAAGTGTTCATCACTGAATGTAAATCTTAAGATGTCCTTTGAGTGGCAAGCCTCCTCTTTAGTAGCTTGATGAGTATATCTCTCTCAAGTAAGGCCTTGATTAGAAATTACCTCTTATATTTAGATAAGCCAAGGGCATCGTATATGCTTAACTTAGCGAGAAACTTTGTAAGGTAAGCTAAGACATTGTAATCAACTCTGGCTTGGTCCTCCACAAGCATATCCATGGGTGGAGTGGAGCATATGGAGGGCTATATGCTCACTGGAAACAATGACTTGCTTACCCGTATCCTAAAGTGCTACCATAGAAAGTAGAATTTTGACACTACATAAGTTGACTTCAGTGACTTCTTGGAATGATGAGCTTGTGGGAATTTCTACCTTCTCATCAAACATACCTACAGCTTCTCCTATGGGATTCTCAGAGTCAGTTGACTCCAAGTCAATCTCAAGAGGTGAATCTGATTGATTCAGAGAATGATAATTTGGCTCTGAATCAAAAAAGAAAGGATCAAAATTATAATAGCTATGATCAAAAATGTAAACTATGGCTCCCAACTTGTAGTTGTACTCAAGCTAGTCCTTAAAAGTGATACAATCCTCTAAGACATGGCCTAACATGCAGTGGTAGGGGCAATAGCTAAGATCATAGTTCTTGCCCACTTCCTCCGGCCCTTTAGGCTCTAGTCACTGAAACTCAAGTTTCTTTAAGAGATTCTTAAATATTTTCTTAACTACCTCCCTCTTGAATGAATATGGCTTATTCAATCTATCAGCAAGAGTAGGTGGAAAGTAGTTACCTCGTGATGGATATGAATTTCGCAGCTGGGTAGGCTGCTGAGGAGGTTGAAATGGTCATTGTGGCAGCTGTGGTGGCAGGTATGATGGCTAAGGTGGTGGAAGAGGAGGTAGGAAAGGAGGTTGTTGAGCTCGTAGTCTCTCATACTAAACTCTAGTTAGCTACTTCCCTCTGTCCACTGACACAACTATCCCTGGCTTCTTCTTAAACACTTTATGCGTCTTGGGCCTAGATGATTGGTGGGGAAAGGGCAACTATTTGGCTTCCTCTTGTGGTCTTGCAGCCTTGTTGATTAATTTCTTGAATGTTTTGATGGTAAAACCCTTAAGCATGAAGGAGATTGGGCCAAGGATATTCTTGGGAAGAATCTCAATGACATGTTATTCAGACAGTTATGGTTCACCTTTCATGCATAGGTTGCACCACCTAAGAAGGTAATTAATAAGGAATTCATTGAGTTTCTATTTCTGTAAACCATAAACCCCAAAAAGCTAAAAACCTAAACCTAAACTACATAAAATATAAAATAAAATAAATAAATAAACCTAAACCTAAATATAATAAAATAATAAAATAAAATAAAAACCTAAACCAAAACCTAAAAATTAAATAAAATAAACTAAGAAAAATAAATTAAAATAAAATAAACTAAAAAAAATAAATTCAAATAAATTAAACTAAAAAAAAATAAACATTAGAATAAAAAACCTAAATAAAATAAAAACTAAATGTAAAATCAAAATAAAATAAACCTAAAATAAAATAAAAACTAAATAAAAACCTAAAAATAAATATAAAAAATCTAAACCCTAAATTAAAAAAAATAAAAACTAAAACAAAAATAAAATAAAAAAAAAGAAAATAAACCTAAACATAGACTATAAAAACTAAAATAAAATAAATAAAACCTAAATGTGATCCTAAAATAAATTAAACCTAAACCTAAACATAAACTAAATAAAATAAAATAAATAAAAAACCTAAACCTACAAAAAATAAAATCTAAAAATAAAATTAAAATAAAACCTAAAAATAAACCTAAAAATAAAATAAAATCTAAACCTAAATATAAAATAAAACATAAAAATAAAATAAAAATAAACTAAACTAAATAAACATAAATAAACCTAAACCTAAAATAAACTAAAATAATCTAAAAAAAATAAACCTAAATAAAATAAAAAATAAAATAAACTAAAATGGATAAAATAAACTAAATAAACCTAAACCAGTTTGCTTAATTCTTTTTTTTGGAAAACCCTAACCCTAAACTAACCTAACCCTACCCTAATGCTAAACCATTAACCCTAACTAAACAAAACCCCAAACCCAAATCTTGGCTAACTCTAAAAGAAACCCTAAATCTTAAAAAACCATAAACATTAAAACCTAAACCTTGAACCCTAAACTAACCTAAACCACAAGCTAACCACAGGACCTAAAATACAAAAACCCTCAACCCTAAAAACAAACCAAAAACCTAAACAATAACAATAAAACCTAAAACTAAACCAAAATTAAATAACCATAAATAAAATAAATAAAACTAAACCTAAATAAAATAAAATAAAAAATAAAGTAAAACTTAAATTAAAACCTAAACCTAAACCTAAAATTAAATAAAAGGTAAGAAAAATAAACTAAAATAAAATAAAAAAAATTAAATAAACGATAATAAAACATAAATAAAATAAAATAAATGTAAAATAAAATAAAATAAACTAAAATAAAGTAAAATAAAACTAATTAAAACCTAAATAAAATTAAAAATAAATAAAAAATAAAACCTAAACCCTAAAAAAAAACCAAAACTAAAATAAAAAAAATAAAATAAAGAAAAGAAATAAGAAAACCTAAACATAAATATAAGAAAAAAATTAAAATTAAAACATGAATTAATTACCTAAACCTAAACTAATAAGTAAAATAAACTAATAAAATAAATTAAACTAACATAAATAATAACCTAAACTAAACTTAAAAATAAAATAAACTAAAAAATAAAAAACTAAATAAAATAAAAACTAAATGTAAAATAAAACTAAAATAAACTTAAAGTAAAATAAAATAAAAATGAAATAAAAACCTAAACCTAAAAGATAAACCTAAAAATATATCCTAAAAAATGAATAAAAACTAAAACCTAAACCTAAAATAAAAAAATAAACAAAATAAAATAAACCTAAACTTAAAATAAATTAACCTAAACAAAAATAAATAAAATATAAACCTAAACCTAAACCTAAAATTAAAATAAAATAAACTAATAAAGATAAAATAAATTAAAATAAATAAAACCTAAACTATACTAAAAGATAAAATAAACCAAAGAATTAATTTTTTTTGGGTTTTATTTTTAGCTTTAGGTTTTTATTTAGCTTTTATATTATTTTGTTTTAGGTTTATTTTATTTTTATTTAACGTTAAGATTTAATTTTATTTATGTTTTTATTCTGAATTTATTTATTTTTTTAGTTTAGTTTAGGTTATTATTAATTTTATTTTAATTTAGTTTTTATTTTTTATATTATTTTATTTTTAGGTTTCGGGTTTAGGTTTTTTGGTTTTTAGGGTTTAGGGTTTAGTGTTTTAGGGTTTATGGTTTAGGGTTTAGGGTTTAGGGTTTTAGGGCTTACAGTTTAGGGTTTAGGGTTGTAGAATTAGGGTTTGAGGTTTAGGATTTAGGGTTATGGTTTTTTTTCAAAATTGTGTACACTAGTAGGTTTAGGTTTATTTAGTTTATTGTTTATTTATTTCAGCTTATTTTATTTTTTATTTTTATTTATGTTTATTTTTATTTTTATTTTTATTTATTTTTTATTTTATGTTATTTTAGGTATTTTTTTTATTCTAGGTTTAGTTTTTTATTTTTTATGTCTTATTTAGCATTTTATTTTTTTTATTTTAGTTTAGTTTTTATTTTTATTTTATTTTCTTTTTAGGTTTAGGTTTAGGTTTAAATTTAGGTTTAGATATAGGTTTTCGTTTATGTTTTGATTTTATTTTATTTTTTATTTTATTTTGGTTTAGGCTCTTTATTTAATTTATTTTTAGGTTTTAGTTAGTTTGGGTTTAGGTTTTTAGATTTTTAGGTTTGGATTTAAGATTTAGGGTTAGTTTATGGTTTAGGGTTTAGGGTTTAAGTTTTAGGATTTTGAGTTTTGGGTTTAGATTTTAGGGTTTTGGGCTTAGGTTTTAGGGTTTTAGGGGTTAAGGTTTAGGGTTTAGGCTTTAGGGTTTTTAGGGTTTAGGGTTTAGGGTTTTTAGGGTTTAGGGTTTAGGTTTTATGTTTAGGATTTTTGGGTTTTCTTAATAGATAACAAATTTTGATTCAACATTTCTTCTTTATGATTTCATCAACCAAGTAATAGACCAAGTTTTCTAAGACACAAGTGACCACGTAGATAAAAAATAAGCTCGCATAAAGCAAATCAAAAACCCAAGATAATTAGAACCGTCTCTACAGTAAAGGCATAGTTATGTAAGCAGCAGATCAAATCGGTGGTTCTTTAGTTTCTCCAATTCCCATCGGAACCACCCACCTCTCAAGTAGTGGGATCCACAATCATATCCCCATCTCTCCTTCCACCACCATGGTTGTAACCTCTCCCACCTTCATAACCCACCGACCCTACCTCCATATCCACCGGCACTTCCAGATCCCCATCACCACTATGATAATCATTAGCCTGCCCTTCTTGATCTAGGCCAGCGGTTGATGGATGTTCTGTTGTCATGATTCTGCCCTTTCTTAGGGTTTAGCTTTAGGTTTAGGTTTATTAGGTTGTACGGTTTAAGTTTATTTTTTAATTTATTTAGTTACTTTAGGTTTAGATTTAGGTTTTGGGGTTTAGCGTTTAGGGTTTAGGTTAGGGTTTAGGGTTTAGGGTTTAAGGTTATAGGGTTTATACTTTTAGGGTTTAAGGTTTAGGGTTATGGTTTAGGGTTTAGAGTTTAGGGTTTTTTTGGGGTTTAAATTAAGTAAATCAGTATGTTTAGGTTTGTTTAGTATATTTAGTTTGGTTTATTTATTTAAAATTTTAATATACTTTTTTTTCATTTAAGTTTATTTTTTATTTTTATTTAGTTTAGTTTATTTATTTTAGGTTTATTTATTTTAGTTTAGGTTTTTTATTTTAGATTATTTTTTGATTTAGGTTTAGGTTTAGGTTTATTTTTTATTTGAGTTTTATTTTTATTTTATTTATTAGGTTTAGGATTTATTTTTTATTTTTTGGTTTATGTTTAGGTTTTTATTTTATTTTATTTTTATGTTTAGGTTTATTTTATTTTTATTTTAGGTTTAGGTTTTTTTTGTTTAGGGTTTAGGTTTTAATTTCTCTTTATTTTTAGGTTTATTTTTTAGGTTTAGGATTTTATTTAGTTTTTATTATATATTATTTTAGGTTTATTTTATTTTTATTGTAAGTTTAGTTTTTATTTTATTTAGGTTTTCTATTTCTTAAGTTCACTTTATTTTTTTTATTTTAGTTTAGGTTTTTATTTATTTCATTTTAGTTTATTTTTATTTTTTATTTTATTTTATTTTTTGTTTCAGATTTTAAATTTATTTTATTTTAGTATTGGTTTTTATTTTATTTTTTATTTTATTTAGGTTTAGGTTTTTTAATTTATTTTATTTTTATGTTTTATTTAGTTTAAGTTTTGTTTTTAGGTTTTTAGGATTTAGGGTTTAGGGTTTAGGGTTTAGGGTTTAGAGTTCAGTGTTTATGCTTTAGGATTTAGGGTTTTTGTGGTTTATGGTTTAGGTTAGATTAGGGTTTATGGATAGATTAAGGTTTATTGTTGAAGGTTTAGGCTTTAGAGTTTAGGGTTTTAGGATTTAGGGTTTAGGATTTAGGGTTAGGGTTAGGGTTAGGGTTTAAGGTTGTAGGTTTAGGGTTGTATGTTTAGGTTTTAGGGTTTAGGGTTTAGGATTTAGTGTTTAGCATATAGGTCTTAAGGTTTAGAGTTTTTTGTTTAATTAAGTAAACCTATAGGTTAATGTTTATTTAGTTTATTTAATTTATTTTATATTTTTATTTAGGTTTATTTTTTTATTTAGTTAATTATCTTTATTTGATGTTTATTTATTTTAGTTTTTAGTTTTTTATTTTTGTTTATTTTTTAGGTTGGGTTTAGGTTTATGTTTATTTTTTAGTTTAGTTTTATTTTTAGTTTATTATTTACAATTTTGTTTTATTTTTTATTTTTAGGGTTAAGTTTAGGTTTTTATTTTATTTTTTAAGGTTTAAGTTTTAGAATTTTAGTTTAAGTTTAGGTTTATTTTTAGTTTATTTAATTTTAATTTGTTTAGGTTTAGGTTTAGGTTTTATTTATTTTAGTTTATGTTTAGGTTTTTTTTAGGTTTAGTTTTTTTTTAATTTTTTTTTTTGGGTTTAAGTTTTTTCTTAGGTTTTTTTTAAGTTTATTATTTAGGTTTAGGTTTCTATTTAGTTTTTATTTTATTTTATTTTAGGTTTATTTTATTTTATTTTACATTTAGGTATTATTTTATTTTGGTTTTATTTTATTTTTAGTTTAGTTTAGATTTTTATTTTTTTTATTTTATTAATTTTATATTTTTATTTTATTTTTTTTTTACGTGTAGGTTTAGGTTTTAGTTTAGGTTTAGGTTTTGGTTTAGGTTTTTATTTTATTTTATTTTTTATTTTATTTAGGTTTAGGCTTTTTTATTTATTTTATTTATTTTATTTTTAAGTTTTATTTAGTTTAGGTTTTATTTTTAGGTTTTTAGAGTTTAGGGTTTAGGTTTAGGGTTTAAGGTTAAGGGTTTGGATTTTATTTATTTAAGTTTAGTTTATTTGAGTTTAGGCATTTGTTTATTTTATTTTATTTATTTTAGGTTTAGTTTTATTTTAGTTTAGGGTTGAGGTTTAATTTTTTATTTATTTTTAAGTTTTATTTTAAGTTTATTTTTTAGGTTTAGGTTTTTATTTTATTATATTTGTAGGTTTACATTTTGGTTTAAGTTTATGTTTTAGTTTAGGTTTTTATTTGATTTAGGTTTAAGTTTTTTTATTTATTTTATTTTTAAGTTTTATTTAGTTTAGTTTTTTGTTTTTAGGAATTTAGAGTTTAGAGTTTAGGGTTTAGGGTTTAAGGTTAAGGGTTTGGGTTTTATTTATTTTAGTTTAGTTTATTTGAGTTTAGATGTATGCTTATTTTATTCTATTATTTTAGGTTTAGTTTTCCTTTAGTTTAGGATTCAAGTTTAATTTTTTATTTATTTTTAAGTTTTATTTTAAAGGTTAATTTTTAGGTTTAGGTTTTTATTTTATTATATTTGCAGGTTTAGGTTTTGGTTTAAGTTTAGGTTTTAGTTTAGGTTTTTATTTTATTTAGGTTTAGGTTTTTTATTTATTTTACTTTTAGGTTTTATTTAGTTTAGGTTTAAGTTTTTAGGCTTTTAGGGTTTAAGGATTATGGTTTAGAGTTTATGGTTTAGGGTTTAGGGTTTAGGGTTTGGGGTTTAGGGTTTTGGGTTTAGGGTTATATGTTTTATAGTTTAGGGTTTTTTAAGTTTAGTTGATTTAGGTTTTAGGTTTTAGGTTTAGGGTTTAGGGTTTAGGTTATAGGTTTAGTTTAGGTTTAGGTTTCATAGTTTTAGGTTTAGTGTTAAACTTTAGTTTAAGGTTTTAGTTTAGGTTTAGGTTGCTTTCAGTTTATAGTTAGATTAAAGTTTAAATTTAAGTTATAGTTTCTTTAGGTTTAGGTTTAAGGTTTAGGTTAATTTAGAGTTTAAGTTTAGTATTTATAGTTTAGCATTTAGTTTAGTTTAGGTTAGGTTATAGTTTAGTTTATTTAGAGATTAGAATTTACAATTTAGTGTTTATGGTTTAGGGTTAGTTTAGTGTTTAGGGTTTAGGGTTTAGGGTTTAAGGTTTAAGGTTTAAGGTTTAGGGTTAAGGGCTATTATGGATTTAAGGTTGTAGGCTTAGGGTTTAGGGTTTAGGTTTTAGGGTTTAGGATTAAGTGTTTAGGGTTTAAAGTTTTTTTTAAATAAAGAAATTGATAGATTTAGGTTTTTTAATATATTTATGTTATTTTATATTTTTTGAAATTTATTTTATATTTTTATTTAATTTAGTATATTTATTTTATGTTTATTTATTTTAGTTTAGGTTTTTATTTTAGTTTATTTTTTAGGTTTAGGTTTAGGTTTAGGTTTATGTTTATTTTTTTTAGTTTAGTTTTATTTTTACTTCATTTTTTAAGTTTAGGCTTTATTTTTTATTTTTAGGTTTATATATAAGTTTTTATTTTACATTTTTAGGTTTTAGTTTTAGGTTTTTATTTTAGGTTAATTTTTAGGTTTAGGGTTATTTTTCATTTATTTTATTTTATTTAGTTTAGGTTTATTTTTAGGTTTACTTTATTTTAGGTTTAGGTTTTATTTATTTTATTTTAGTTTATTTTAGTTTAGGCTTAGGTTTTTATTTATTTATTTTAGGATTAGTTGTTTTTTTTGTTTAAGGTTTAGGTTTTATTTTTTTTTTTATTTTTAGGTCTATTGCTTAGCTTTAGGTTTTTATTTAGTTTTTTATTTTAGGTTGATTTTAATTTTATTTTACGTTTATGTTTTACTTTTAGGTTTATTTTATATTTTAGTTTAGTTTAGGTTTTTATTTATTTTGTTTTAGTTTAGTTTTTATTTTTTATTTTATTTTATTTTAGGTTTAGGTTTAGATTTAGGTTTGTCTTTTAGTTTACATTTTTATTTTAATTTAATATATTTTATTTTATTTAGGTTTAGGTTCTTTTAGTTATTTTATTTTTAGGTTTTATTTAGTTTAGGTTTAGGTTTTTAGGTTTTTAGGGTTTAGGGTTTAGGGTTTTCGGTTCAGGGTTTAGGGTTTTAGGGTTTAGGGTTTGGAGTTTAGGGTTTAAGGTTTAGGTTTGTATGTTTTACAGTTTAGGGTTTAGGGTTTTATGTTTTAGGATTTTAGCATTTAAGGTTTAGGATTTAGTGTTCAGGCTTTAGGGTTTAGGGTTTAGGGTTTAGGGTTTAGGGTTATGGTTTAGTGTTTAGGCTTTAGGGTTTAGGGTTTTTGGGGTTTAGGGTTTAGAGTTAGCTTAGGGTTTAGGGTTTGATTAACATTTAAGGTTGAGGATTTAGGATTTAGAGTTTAGGGTGTTTAGGGTTTAAGGTTTAGGGTTTAGAGTTAGGGTTAGGGTTAGGATTTAGGGTTGTAAGTTTAGGGTTGCATGTTTAGAGTTTAGGGTTTAGGGTTTAGGATATAGTGTTTAGGGCATAGGTTTAGGGTTTATGGTTTTCTTTTCTAGGAAAATTAATTACACTGGTTGGTTTAGGTTTATTCAAATTATTTAATTTATTTTATATTTTTATTTAGGTCAAATTTTATTTTTTTTAGTGTAGTTTATTTATTTTATGTTTATTTATTTTAGTTTTGATTTTTTATTTTAGTCTATCTTTTAGGTTTGGCTTTAGGTTTATGTTTATTTTTTAGTTTAGTTTTATTTTTATTTTATTTTTTAGGTTTAGGCTTTATTATTTATTTTTAGGTTTAGGTTTAGGATTTTATTTCATTTTTTTAGGTTTAAGTTTTAGGTTTTTATTTTAGATTTATTTTTAGGTTTTATTTTTTAGTTTAGGTTTAGGTTTCTTTCTAGTTTATTTTATTTTATTTAGTTTAGGTTTAAGTTTAGGTATAGTTTATTTTTGGCTGAGGTTTAGGTTTTATTAATTTTAGTTTAGTTTACTTTAGTTTATGGTTAGGTTTATTTTATTTTTGTTTTAGGTTTAGTTTTTTTTTTCGGTTCAGGTTTTATTTTTTATTTAATTAAAGGTTTTTTATGATTTATTGTTTAGGTTTAGGTTTTTATTTAGTTTTAATTTTATATTTTTTTACATTTATTTTATTTTTATTTTATGTTTAGGTATTACTTTATATAGGTTTTTTATTTTTAGGTCTATTTTATTTTTAGTTTAGTTTAAGTTTTTATTTATTTTATTTTTTTTAATTTTATATTTTAATTCAATTTTATTTTTAGGTTTAGGTTTTGCTTTAGGTTTAGATTTTAGTTTAGGTTTTTATTTTATTTTATTTAAGTTTAGTTTTTTTATTTATTTTATTTTTAGGTTTTATTTAGTTTAAGTTTTGGTTTTTAGGTTTTTAGAGCTTAGGGTTTAGGGTTTAAGGTATACGGTTTAGTGTTTAGGGTTTAGGGTTTTAGGATTTAGGTTTTGGGTTTAGGGTTTAGGTTTTATTTAATTTAGTTTAGTTTATTTAAGTTTAGGTTTATGTTTATTTTATTATGTTTATTGTAGGTTTAGGATTTTTTTTTTTAGTTTAGGGCTTTAGGTTTAATTATTTATTTATTTTTTAGGTTTAGGTTTTTTTTTTAGTTTTTTTTAGGTTTATTTTATTTTTATTTTACATTTTTTATTTTATTTATGTTTTCTATTTTTAGGTTTATTTTATTTCTTTAGTTTAGTTTAGGTTTTTATTTAGTTTATTTTAATTTAGTTTTTATTTTTTATTTTATTTTATTTTTAGGATAAGGTTTAGGTTTAGTTTTATGTTTTAGTTTAGGATTTTTTATTTATGTTTTAATTTTTTATTTATTTTATTTTTAGGTTTTATTTAGTTTAAGTTTAGGTTTTTAGTTTTTTAGGGTTTAAGGTTAATGGTTTAAGGTTTATAGTTTAGGGTTTAGGGTTTGGGGTTTAGGTTTTAGGGTTTAGGGTTATAGGCCTCAGAGTTTACGGTTAAGGGTTTAGAGTTTAACATTCAGGGTTTTACAGTTTAGGGTATAGGGTTTATGGTATAGGGTATAGGGTTTATGGTTTTATGGTTTAGGAATTTAGGTTTAGAATTATAGGTTTAGCAATTAAGTTTAGTTTTAGGGTTGTAGGTTTAGGGTTTGGGTTTAGGGTTTAGGGTTTAGGGTTTAGGGTTTAGGGTTTTAGGGTTTAGGGTTTAGGGTTAGGGTTTAGGTTTTAGGTTTTCGGTTTAGTGTTAGGCTTTACGGTTTAGGGTTTTGGTTTTAGGTTTTAGGTTTAGAGTTAACAACGTTTGTTATAGTTTTAGGGTTTAGGGTTTTTAGTGTTTAGGGTTTAGGGTTTAGGGTTTGTTTATGGTTTAAGGTTTTAAGGTTTATAATTTAGGGATTAGGGTTTTGGGTTAATGTTAGGGTTATGGCTTAGGGTTTAGGGTTTATGGTTTAGTGTTTAGTGTTTAGGGTTTAGGGTTTTGGGTTTTTGGTTAAGGGTTTTTTAGGGTTTAAGATTTATGGTTGTAGCCTTAGGGTTTAGGGATTAAGGTTAATTTTAATGTTTAGGGTTTAGGCTTTTGGGTTTAAGATTTAGTGTTTAGGGTTTAGGGTTTAGTGTTTAGGGGTTTTTTTTTAAATAAAGGAAACAGGTAGGTTTAGGTTTATTTAGTTTATTTAATTTATTTTATATTTTTATTTAGGTTTTTTTAATTTTTTTATTTAATTTAGCTTATTTATTTTAGTTTAGGTTTTTTAATTTAGTTTATTTTTTAGGATTAGGTTTAGGTTTACGTTTATTTTTCTAGTTTAGTTTAATTTTTATTTTAATTTTTAGGATTAGGTTTTATTTTTATTTTTTAAGGTTTAGGTTTAGGTTTTTATTTTACTTTTTTAAGGTTTAGGTTTTAGGTTTTTATTTTAGGTTTATCTTTAGGCTTAGGTTTATTTTTAGTTTATTTTATTTTATTTAGTTTAGGTTTAGTTTATTTTTGGTTTAGGTTTTATTTATTTTGGCATAGTTTATTTTAGTCTAGGTTTATATTTTTATTTATTTATTTTAGGTTTAGGTTTTCTTTTTATTATTTTTAAGTTTATTTCTTAGGTTTAGGTTATTATTTAGTTTTTATTTTAGGTTGATTTTATTTTTCTTTTATGTTTAGGTTTTACTTTTAGGTTTATTTTATTTTTTTAGTTTAGTTTAGGTTTTTATTTAATTTTATTTTAATTTAGTTTTTATTATTTTTATTTTTATTTTTGTTTTAGGTTTAGGTTTAGGTTTAGGTTTAGGTTTAAGTTTAGGTTTTTATTTTATTTTTATTATTTTAATTTTATTTAGGTTTAAGTTTTTTTATTTATTTTATTTTTAGGTTATATTTAGTTTAGGTTTATGTTTTTAGGTTTTTAGGGTTTAGGGTTTAGGGTTTTCAGTTTAGGGTTTAAGGTTTAAGGTTTAGGGTTTGGGGTTTTGGGTTTATCATTTAGGGTTTAGGTTTGTAGGTTTTAGGGTTTATCGTTTTATGGTTTAGGGTTTAGGGTCTTTAGCTTTAAGCTTTAGGCTTTACGATTTAGGGTTTTAGGTTTTGGGTTTAGGATTAAGGGTTTAAGTTTTATTTATTTTAGTTTAGGTTTATGTTTATTTTCTTTTGTTTATTTTAGGTTTAGGTTTTTTTATAAGTTTAGGGTTTAGGTTTAATTCTTTAATTACTTTTAGGTTTTATTTTTGGGTTATTTTTTTTTAGGTATAGGTTATTATTTAATTTTTATTTTATGTTTATTTATTTTTATTTTATGTTTAGTTGTTATTTTATTTTTGGGTTAGTTTAGTTAAGGTTTTATTTTTTTTATTTTAATTTAGTTTTTACTTATTATGTTATTTTATTTTTAGGTTTAGGTTTAGGATTAGGTTTAGTTTTTAGTTTAGGTTTGTATTTTATATAGGTTTAGGTTTTTTTTAATTTATTTATTTTTAGGTTTTATTTAATTTATTTTAATTTTAGGTTTTATTTAGTTTAGGTTTAGGTTTTTAGGGTTTAAAGTTTATGGTTTAGGGTTTATGGTTTAAAGTTTAGGGTTTTGAGTTTCAGGTTTTGGGTTTAGGGTATAGGGCTTTAGGTTTTATGGTTTAGGGTTTAGGGTTTAGTGTTTTAGGGTTTAGTGTTTATGGTTTAGGGTTTAGGGTTTAGGGTTTAGGGTTTTAGGGTTTTAGGGTTTAGGGTTTTGAGGTTTAGGGCTGTAGGTTTAGGGTTTTTTTTTTTGGGAAAGCCCATATAGGGGGAATTTTATTGCCACAAAAAAGGGGTTACAAGGTCCTTAAAGGGGATAAACTCCAGAACTACTGCTCAAAGAGCTACAATCAACCTAGGGAGTAAATCTCTTATATAAGTACATCATGAAGCAAAAGAAAAGAGTAAAGCAAGTAAAAGATACAAAGTGATTAACAAAAGTAATCAAATGAAGGATGAGGGCCAATGATCTACAGGAAGTGATAATACATGACACTATGGAGCAACACAGAGAAAAAAGAAAAGCTCGATTGTAGATAGGAAGAAGTTAGAGCAGTTAAAGTAGTATAGAGAAAATGATAAGTGAGAGCAGCAAAATCTAAAAATGGTAATAATAAAGTGGGATAGAGGAGGCTCGCTCAGTCACACCAAGAGCGGCAAATATGAGCATCAAACTTTAGCAGAAGGGTTACATCATAAGAGCTACAACCAAACCAAAATGGAGTGAAAACATCACAACCATCATAGCCAACAAACCTGTATAGCAACCATTTGATGAAGATCTTTTGAGCCAAAAGACCTGCAAGAATAGGCAAAGCTGTATACACAGAAGTGGAAAGAGCAGCAAAGAGCAAAGTGGGTAAGGGGATCCCATGCTAAATATATGTAATCATATTAGGCTCCATGGCATGATAATCCCAACTCAAATGAAAGAGAGCCATCAATGTCAGGTCATCCATACTGGAGATCTAAAGGATAATAAACAACAAATTTTGAAATCTGTAAACCGCCAGCAAAGACAAGAGCAAAATTAACCCCATTCCAATCAGGACATTAATAAATATACATTCTTGGTAAACAATCCGATGCGGCTGGGTTATTTCCCATCAAAAGATAAGCAAAGAATGTAAGTAATGCTCTTAACAACCTTGTTTTGAGAACAACAATTATAATGGGAAACAGCATACCCCAAGCCCAAATTACCACAGGAAATGGAAGTACAACAGAAGATAAGAAGAAACAGGTAAAGGGCTGCTCCCCACCATAGACAAATCTAGTAAGAGACAATCAGAGATAACACCACAGAAATAGTTTCCTTATGATCAAACTCATTAATCCAATTCAGCCAACAATCTTGAGAGTAATAGCCAACAAGGTGGCCATAAATCCACCCAATGAGATTAAACAATGCAAAGATTAAAATCAAGAGAGGCAAAAGTATAGTCACAATGATCTGCACAAATGTAGCATAAGCTAGAGGGAAAAAATAGCGACATATGAAGTCATGCGGTCAAATGCTAACCCAAAACCAAAAGCCAATAATCAAATTGTGCGAAAGCGATAACAACCACAAAAAACTGGATAAGGGAAACAGCATACCCCAAGCCCAAATGACCACAAGAAATGGGAGGACAACTACAGATAAGAAGAAGGTAAAGGGATATGATAATAGCAAAAACCCAAAAGCACATAACTAGAATGGGCAGAAAATAGCCGAGAACCTTAAAGATATCCTGCTTGATAAAGGACCCAAAAATCCAAAGGCCATCAATGTAAGCAATAATGCAATTATTACCCCCCACCAAATTTAAGCAAAATAACATCAAAATCAATCTGCAAAATAAGATAGACAACCACAGTAGCAGGAGGCTGAACATAAGATTCAATGATCCATAACAGCCAACCACCAAGATAGAATAGAATAGCAAGTTGGCCAACAACCAACCCCATCAAAATGGAAGATGCTTTCCAAATAGAGAGGGAAAAGGCCTGGCCAAGGCAAGTTGAGTAAAAAATGCAGCAGCAAGTGAAATCAGCTACAGGCTCAACAGAAAATCCCTTCCAGAAATGGGAAAATAGGCTTGCAGCTAAACCCATAACCAGGGGTATGCAAACAGAGAAGCCATGAAGAAAACCTGATTCTACTAGGTGATAAGAATAAACAGGAAAACACATTCCTGGCAGAAAGGGGAAAATAAAATAGCCAAAGCAATCGAAAACAACGACCATGAACAAGAAAGACAAGAGCTTGAACAAAGAATCAAAGATCGGAGAAGCCAACAAATAAGATAATAAAGAACGAAGTTGGCCAAAGAACCATCTAATACAAATAGACAAACCCTTAGAAAAACCGAAGAACCAACAAAAAAAACCAATCAAAGCAGAAAAACCATTAAGAAAGTCCAAACCACAAAGAGATAAGGATAAAGGAGATATGGACACTCTCGCGTTGGAAGAAAGAGGTTACCCAAAGCAATCGACAAAAGCAACTCAAAGGCACCTGGATAAGAAGGACAACCCAGAAATAACTTGCGATCGAGACCAAGATCCAGATGATAATAAGATGAAAATTAACACAAATTGGCCAAAAAAACCCCCAATGCAAATACAAAACAAAAGTAAAGTCCCAGGATAGGGAAAGGATCAAAAAAGCTAAATGAGGTGATCAGTAGTAGCCCAAAAGCTAATAAAAGAGATAAGCAACAAAGCAAAAGCCAGCAACCATTCAATAACCTCAAAAAGGTCCAGCTGATCAAGACAATTCAAAACCTTAGAAGCATAAGCTAAAATCCAATTATGCAGTTGGGTAATCACAGTGTTGTGCATAATTTTGACATAGCTAAAGGGGAGAAGACAACAGATTAGGTGATCAGCTATAGCCCAGAAGCAAGCAACAAAGTTAGTCAAGATAAAAACAGGCAACAAATAGCCAAAAACCACAAGGTTAGCTTGTAAATAGATATTAATTACAATAAAGGAAGTGTTGATTCTGCCCATACAGGATGGGAAGAGGGGATTAGCAATTACCATCAGCAAACCAACCCAAGAGCCATGACAAAAGGCCCGAAAATCCAACAACCAAACATTAAAACATCAGAATAAATATTGCATCCATAATAAACACTAGGAAGTAACATTGATACAACATAGGTTACTAAGTGGTTCCAAGCAGTTTCATCTTTGATAACCAGCAAGACACAAAATTTAATGTCAGTAGCTAATCCCACAGCATCACTAAAATTGGAAATCTGGAGGTAATTCCAATCCATAATAAGGAGAAGAATATCAGATAAGTTAGGATCAACTGTAAAGTTAAACAGAGGGATATTTGTTAAGCATTGATGCAAGGATCCCAGATTATAATTCCAGAAAAAGGAAAGAAATATGTCCCTATTGATCAAAAATACAGCATCAACAAATAGAGCATTAAGTAGTATATCTCCCTCTAGCAATGAGTAAACCTCTTATCATTAACAATGGGCGACATTGAGTAAGACCCCAATCAAGATTGGGGATAGTAAACCAACGGCGGATGTTACACTCACAATTGACCATGTGGGAGTATTAGATGATGCATTAGCAAATTTGAGAGTACAACAACACTTTATTAGTGTAAGTAACAAAGTTGGAAGCCCAATTAAAGGAAATACAAACCAACAACACATCCACGAAATCAGGTGAAACATCAAGAAAACCAAGAGAACAACAACACTAAATATAAAATGGGCATTCAGTTAAATAGATATTGAACTAGATCAATCCCATAGGTTAGATTAATTTTTGAGATAAGGGAGCCCAGTATTGTCCAAATTAACCAAGCCACACAAATGTTTAGGTAGGGTGAGTTGATCAAAGAAGATTATACCATCCAATCTACTCCCCAAGGTAATCAAGACATGCATTACCCTCATGCCATACATGAGTGATGTTAAAATTAAATTGGGTAAGAAGAGCTCTAGTTTGCTTGAGAAGGTAGTACAATGTTGCTCATTTTGGTGGAAGACAAAAGATCAATCAGCAGAAGGGCATCAACCTCAATCCAAATATTGAGCCAACCATTTTGAAGGCAAATCTCAAGAGCTTTGTACACTTCCATAAGCTTAGCAAAAGGAATAGAGCAAGAATTAAGGGGGTAAGCAAAAGCACATATGACTTTACCATTAAGATTTTTGAAAATGCCACCACAACCTGAACCTTTTATGAGAGACAGAGCCATCAGTGTTAATTTTAATAGTATGATCATGAGGTTTTACCCAATAAACAATCTTGTCATTTCTGTAGGGTTGATATAAGTTAAGACCCAATTGGCCAAATTTACAACCTTTGAATTGTTATAGTGAATGAGATTGGCATTAAACAAGTCACAAATTTGGTTTTTAATTCTAGCAATTATCCTCATGTGGTTCATGGGGATCTCATGATGTTTTGCATCATTTTTGTCCAACCATATGAACCAAATAAGAGTGATAGAAGTTATGACTTTAATGTGACCTTTAATAGTGTTATCAAAATAAACTTCAAGAAGTTGATATAAAGTTAGGAGCCATTGAAAATGACAATGTTAAAGAGATCATCATACCAAATCCAAAGTTTAGTAATGGCCCCATTAACAAAGACATGATTCACATTCTCAATGTGAAAGCAGCATTGATATTTTGAAGGTAATTGAAAACCTTTACCCCACAACAAGGAGTCAACAGGGATGAAGTTTTTCAAAATACGCCAAGTAAGAACAGAATAAGAAGTAGAGATAGTGTTATTCCAAAGTTTGAGAAACACATTGGAAGAATCATGAGTTTGTTTAATGTGAAGCCAAACATTTTAAAGTTGAAATCACCATTATGAGAGCTTAAAAGGATCGATCTTGATTGGTAGGAATGATAGGAATAGTAGTAAGTTTGTTCAAGAGAAAGAAGGAAAATAATCAAAGCTTACTATTGTTCCACATATTATTCTCCCGTAAAGATTTCACTTTAATAGCGACGTGGAATGGGTAGAGAGTAAGTCGTCAATGGACCCACATCCACTCAGTTATCTTGCCAAAAGAAGGAGGAGGAGAGTTAATCCCCAAAAAATTAAGGATTTTGCATCCCATTTGAACAAAGTCTTTTCCAAACAGAGGAGAGTCTCGCTTTATAGGGACAAATGAGGGGGTGCTTACCCTGACAATATTTAGTAGTCATGAAATTATCCCAAAGACTATTTTTACTCCTAAAATTCCACCAGAGTTTATAGGAAAAGGCAGTGATAGCTTCTTTGATTGGCTTACATCCAAGACCACCTTCAACGAGAGTGCCACAACTTTTAAACCAAGAGGTCCAGTGCATTCTTTTAGAGGAGTTATTAGAGCCTCAAAAAAATTTGTTAAGGAGACGCTCAATTCTATTAATGATAGAAATGGTTACAATGGTTTGGATGAGATATAAAGGCATGGAATTAAGAGTGCTCTTAATCAAGGTGAGCCTACCATCGAAAGAGTAAATGAAATTCCCAAATAAAATTTTATTAGAGATTTTCTGGATAAGATCATCAAAAAAGATGAGATCTTTTTGACCTTTAAAAGTGGAGCCCCAGATAATTAATAGGAAGTTGATGTTGCTAAAATTAGAGATTTGAGCCTATTGTGGGGATTTTAGTGAAGGAATGAAACAACATTTTCCTTCATTGAGAAAGAGACCACTTTCTTTGCCAAATTCATTTAAAAGGTTCTCATAGTTTTAATGAATAGAGGCATTGCAAAAGATTATAAAATCATAAAATTGAGATGAGAAATAAAGAGACCACCATGAGTTTTAAAAAACATGGTAGGATTTTATTGAAAAGATCATTCAAGCTCCTCAAAGATATTCAACAATAATAAAAAAAGAGAGAGGTGAAAGGGGTCTCCTTGTCTCAAGCCATGCCTTGAAGTAAAGAAACCTAGGGACTCACCATTCAATAACAGAACCAAACAGTAATACAATTTTTGATGAGGTGGATGAAATTATCAGAAAACCCAAACAAATGTAAGATTTTAAAGAGGAAATCTCATGAGAGGTTATCAAAAGCTTTAGAGATGTCTAGTTTGAGGAGGATGTTGCCACCTATGGTAGGAACATCAATGTCATGAACCAGCTCTTGGACAAGAAGGATATTGTCGGATATAGCTCTATTTTTAATGAAGCCAGTTTGGTTAAGAGAAATAATTTTAGGGAGCAATGGACTTATCATATTATTAATTAATTTAGCAATGAGTTTTTGAGAGAAGGTGCAAAGGCTGATAGGTCTAAAATCTCCCCAAGAATCAGGATTATTAGTTTTGGGAATGAGGACAATTAAAGTGCTAGAAAAGTATCTAGGTAAAGAGCTGCCATCAAAAGAAGTCAACAACAGCATCAACAAGATTAGACATAATAAAAGGCCAACAATGTTGAAAGAAATGGGTCATGTAGCCATTAGCAACGAGTTGTTCATATTGAAGAGTACTACTAATCTCCTAGGATGCAAAGTGAGTAAATGATTTTCATCATTAGTAATCATAGAGGATGTGTGTTGGAGAGGGCTTCTAAGGGAGGGTTGATGTTTAATAAATTTTGAAAATGTTATATGATGTAATCTTTAATTTCATTATTAGGTGATCCAAATCTGTTAATATTTTTGATTTTTTGAATAGAGTTTAAGGCTTTCCTTTTTTTTGAAAAGAGCATGGAAATACCTTGTATTTTTGTCACCATCAGCAATATGTTTGCTAGCGGCCTTTTGACACCAGTAGGTTTTCTTCATATTCTGATAATTTATCAAGTTATCTTTAGCAGTGTTCAACTCATCAAGCTTACTAGATCAAGACAAAGATCTTCAAGGGAGCAAACTAATTGTTCCAATTTTGAGATTGGCAAAAAATTTTAAAATGATGCTTGTTCCACCAATTTAGGTTTTGTTTAGCCTTTTGAAGCCAAGCCAAAGCCAATCATGTGCCTTTAATGGAATTGTGGGTGAATAGGGACCATCCAATTAATGGAAACAACATTAATGAAATCACGATGTTGGGTCCACATATTTTGGATTCTAAAAGGAGTAGGGGAGGAAAGATTATTGGAAGAAGTTTTGATAGAGATCAAAAGTAGAGCATGGTCAGACAAAGTTCTGCTCAAATACTCAACAGAAGTGAGGGGCCATTGATTGATCCAAAGAGAATTAAAGAGGGTCCTATCAAGCTGCTGCCAAATTCTAGAGTTATGCCATGTATAGTCGGAGCCAGAAAAACCAATATCAATCAGGTTGCAATCGAGGATCTTATTAGAGAAATATTCCATGAAATGGATGTTAGGAGAGCAGCCTCCCCTCCTTTCTGAGGAAGCGATAATAGTGTTGAAATCACCCCCAACCAATAGAGTTTGTTAATCGAGGAGGCGAAGGTTCTTAAGTGATCCCAAAGGATGTTCCTACCAGCTCTATTACAAGAAGCATAGATAAAGGAACCAAGAGCAAAAAATTCACCCAATGAGATTTGAACATTAACCAATTGTTCGAGATAATCAAGGATAGAAATATTGATTAAATTATTCCAAAAACACCAAATTTTATTACTAATATTATAAAAGAAATTTTGAAAGCTAAGCATTCTAGCAACATGGGTAATCTTGGAAGAGTGAATGAATGGGTCAATAACAACAAGTAATGTTATGTTATGAGTGAGACGAAGGCTCCTAACATGCTTACGGACAGTGAGAGTCCCAATACCCCAAACATTCAAAATAATAAAATTGATCATAGAGTGGGATTGGGATCCGACAATTTATTCTTTTTAAGATTAGGGTGTAACATAAAGTATTCAAAGTGATCATGACCATGGATCTAACAATGTGTGCAAAAAATAGGGAAATTTTCAAATTCCACTTTTTGATTACACCCAAATTTTTCCGAACCAATCCAAACTTCTTTAGGGTACTTTTTGGTAATATCAATATCAACCAAGATACGAGCAACTGATGGTCGAGATCTCACGATGGTGGCTTGATCAATTTGAAGGGGCCTAACAAAGAGAACCCCAACTGCAAATAGAACTTGATGGGTAACATAATGTATCCTCATGTTTGGAAAGGCTAGCCATAAAGGGACAATAGTGGATTCCTCTTTGACATCAAAAAGAGGTGACCATTTCAAGAGCCTCATTTGATAATTGTACACAAAGTAGGAGCAACAAGCAAAGACTCTTGAGTAGTCTAAATCATTCGATAAATGAATAAGGATATGCCTAGGATCGATCAACCCAATAGTGAAAACTCCCAAAAGCTTTAGGCTATGAAAGAAGGATTGGATATTGTCAAGAGTCGGGCGACGTAAGGAAAATTTTCCAACTTATGAAAGTTCAAAGGGCTTTGCCAATTTTTCCACATCAAGATCTGAGCACATTACAGTTGGCATTCCACGAAAGAAAGTTGAGATAAAGTTAACTTAAGCATTATCGCAAGTGTTCTTACCAGATAATGCATCCTTGAAGGATTTAATAGCAGGCACAGTAACAGATGAAGTCAGATCCAAATTACCTTATAGATCGGAAGGCTTAGTCGACACCTCCAAGTTCGACGAGCTCGATTGCACAAAAAATGGCACCTTCACCATTGTAAGATTAAGGAAAAATCACATAAGCGGCCAAACTGAGAGCAGTAAACCAAAAAATATGATCGAGGAAGGCTGAGGAGTGGCCAAACCATAAGAAAAATGAAAGGGGACACAAAATCTCTAGAGAGAGCCGCAGCGGAGAGGAGAGGAGGTGAGTTTTTTGGTTAGGGTTTAGGGATTATGGTTTAGGGTTTAGGGTTTAGGGTTTAGGGTTTAGGGTTTTAAGGTTTAGGATTTTAGGTTTAAGGTTTAGCATTTAGGGTTAGGCTTTAGGTTTTAGGGTTTTGGGTTTAGTGTTTAGGCTTTAGGGTTTAGGGTTTTTGTGGTTCAGGGTTTAAGGTTAGCTTAAAGTTTAGGGTTAGATTAAGGTTTAGGGTTTTTGGTTTTGGCTTTAGGGTTTAATGTTTTAGGGTTTATGGTTTAGGGTTTAGTGTTAGTTTAGGGTTTAATGTTTAGGGTTTTAGGGTTTAAGCTTTAGGCTTTAGGGTATAGGGTTAAGGTTAGGGTTTAGGGTTTAGGGTTTAATGTTTAGGTTTTATGGCTTAGTGCTTAGGGTTTATGGTTTAGGGTTAATTTTGGTTTTAGAGTTTAGAGTTTAAGGTTTAGGGTTAAGGGTTTTTTAGGGTTTAGGGTTTATAGTTTAGCATTGTAGGTTAAGGGTATACTATTTAGGGTTAGTTTTAGGGTTTAGGGTTTAGGATATAGTGTTTAGGGTTTAGGGTTTACAATTTTTAAAAAAAATAGTTAAATAAACTAATAGGTTTAGGTTTACTTAATTTATTTAGTTTATTTTATATGTTTATTTAGGTTTATTTTTTTAGTTTAATTTATTTATTTTATGTTTATTTACTTTAGTTTAAATTTTTTTTTTTGTTTATTTTTTAGGATTAGGTTTATGTTTACGTTTATTTTTTAGTTTAGTTTTATTTTTATTTTATTTTTAGGTTTAAGTTTTATTTTATATTTTAAAGTTCAGGTTTTATTTTTTATTTTTAGGTTTAGGTTTAGGTTTTTATTTTACTTTTTTTAGGTTTAGGTTTTACGTTTTTATTTTAGGTTTATTTTTAGGTTTAGTTTTTTTATTTCATTTATTTTATTTTATTTAGTTTAGCTTTGGGCTTAGGTTAAGTTTATTTTAGGTTTAAGTTCAGGTTTTATTTATTTTAGTTTAGTTTATTTAAATTTAGCTTTAGGTTTATTTTATTTTTAGTTTAGGTTTTGGTTTTTTTTAGTTTAGGTTTTAGGTTTTATTTTTTATTTATTTTAAGGTTTATTTGGGGTTTATTACTTAGGTTTAGGTTTCTATTTTGTTCTTATTTTATTTTATTTTAGGTTAATTTTATTTTTATTTTACATTTAGTTTGTTTTTTCAGGTTTATTCTATTTTTTTAGTTTAGTTTAGGTTTTTATTTATCTTCTTTTAGTTTAGCTTTTATATTTTATTTAATTCTATTTTTACCTTTAGGTTTAGGTTTAGGTTTAAGTTTTAGTTTAGGTTTTTATTATTTATTATTTCTTATTTTATTTAGGTTTCGGTTTTCTTATTTATTTTGTTTGTAGGTTTTATTTATTTTAGGTTTGGGTTTATAGGTTTTTAGCGTTAAGGTTTAGGGTTTTCAGTTTAGGGTTTAAGGTTCAAGGTTTAGGGTTTGGGGTTTAGGTTTTAGTGTTTAGGGTTTAGGGTTTAGGTTTTATTTATTTTAGTTTAGTTTACTTTAATTTAGGCTTATGTTTATTTTAGGTTTATATTTTTTTTTTTGGTTTAAGGTTTAGATTTTAATTTTAATTTATTTTTAGGTTTCTTTTTTAGGTTTAGGATTTTATTTACTTTTTATTTTTTTATTTTAGTTTTTATTTATTTTTATTTTACATTTAACTTTTAGTTTATTTAGGTTTTTTATTTTTATATTTATTTAATTTTTTAGTATAGTTTAGGTTTTTATTTATCTTATTTTAGTTTAGTTTTTATTTTTTTAATTTATTTTATTTTTAGGTTTAAGTTTAAGTTTACATTATCATTTTATTTAGATTAAGGATTTTTATTTATTTCATTTTTAGATTTTATTTAGTTTAGGTTTATATTTTTAGGGTTTTTGGGTTTAGGGTATAGGTTGTAGGTTTTATGATTTAGGGTTTAGGGTTTAGGATTTAGGATTCAGGGTTTTACGATTTAGGGTTTACAGTTTAGGCTTTAAGGTTTATGGTTTTAGGATTTAGGGTTTAGGGTTTAGGGTTTAGGGTTTAGGGTTGAAGGTTAAACCATAAACCATAAAACTCTAAACCCTAAACCCTAAACTCTAAAACTAAAGAACCTAAAAATCTACACCTAAACTAAATAAAACCTAAAAATAAAATAAATAAATAAAAACCTAAACCTAAAAAATAAAATAAAAAATAAATAAACATAAAATAAAATAAAACCTAAACTAAACCTAAATAAATTAAAAAAATAAAATAAAATAAAAACATAAACTAAAACCTAAACCTAAACCTAAAAAATAAAATAAAATAAAAAATAACAACTAGACTAAAATAAAATAAATAAAAACCTAAACTAAACTAAAAAAAATAAAAAACCTAAATAAAATAAAAACTAAACCTAAAATGAAAATAAAATAAATCTAAAATAAAATAAAATAAAAACTAAATAAAATCTTAAACCTAAACAATAAATAAATAATAATAACAAATCACAAACCCTAAAAAAAAAAAACCTAAACCAAATAAAAATAAAATAAACATAAACCTAAACTAAAATAAATTAAACTAAAATAAATAAAACCTAAACCTCAAATAAACTAAACTAAACCCTAAACTAAAATAAATAAATATGCTAAAAAATAATCCTAAACCTAAACTAAAAAAAAATAAAAATAAAACATAAACCTATACCTAAAAAAATAAAATTAAAACCTAAAACCTATACCTAAAAATAAAATTAACCATAACCTAAACATAAAATAAAATAAATAAATAAAAAAATAAAGTAAATCTAAACTAAAAAAATAAACCTAAACCTAAACACAAACTTAAAAACTAAGCTTAAATATATAACCTAAACTAAAATAAATAAACCTAAAATAAATAAACTAAACTAAATAATAATAAAATTAAACTTAAATCAAAATAAAGATAAACTGAAATAAATAGAATAAACTAAATACCAACCTGCTTGTTTTGCTTAATTTAAAAGGTTAAAAAGGCGGACCATACTCTACATCTAACCTAACCTAACTAACTGACCCTCAACCCACTAATCAAATAAAACCTCTAAACCCTAAACCTATAAAACAAACCTAAATCACCCCTGACCCACCAACCCCCTAAACTAAACTACCTAACCCTAAACCTAAAGCCTAAAACTATAGGCCACTACACTAGCCCTGATCCTGATCCCAAACCTAAACCCACTCTAAACACTGATCCTTAAATCTAAATAAACTATAAACCTAAAGTGTAATCCTGCTCTGGGTTTGCTTTGTTTTAAAAAATCTAAACCACTATAACCTAAACCTAAACACCTACCTACCCACCCCAAAAACCTAAACCCTAAACTCTAACCCTAAACCCAAAAAGTGTAAACCCTAAAACCTCTAAACTTTTTAAACCCTAACCTAAACCCTAAACCCTAAACCCCAAACCCTAAACCTAAACCTAAAGTAACTAAATAAATTAAAAAATAAACCTAAACCCTAAATCCTAGTAAACTTAAACCCTAAGAATTGGCTAAACCTTGATGGAAGAAACACCACCATTAACCAGGCTTAATCTAGACTAGTGGTGGAGGCGAAGGCGAAGGTGGTGGTTATCACAATGGTAGTTGGGGATTTGGAGATATTGGTGGACAGGGAGGTGGTGGTCGGAGCAGTGGTGGTTATGAAGGTGGGAGGAGCGATGGAGGTTACAGCCGTGGTGGTGGCGGAAGGGAGAAATCAGGGATATAATGGTGGATCCCACTACTCAAAAGGCCGAGGAGGTTCTGAGGGGAACTACAGAAACTGAAGAATGGTCGATCCGATCTACTGATTATAGAATTATTTCCTTACAATAGAGATGCTTCTAGTTATCTAGGGATTTTGATTTGCTATATGCGAGCTCACTTTTTTTCTATATCGTCACTTGTGTCTTAAAAAACCTGGAGTGTTACTTGGTTGATGAAATCGAAAAGATGAAATGTTGAATCTAAATTTATTGTCTGTTACAAAAAATCAAAAACCATCAACCCTATACTAAAACCTAAAATCTAAACCCCAAACCTTAAACCTTAAACTCTAAAAAAAAATAAATAAATAAAAATAATACCATAACCCTAAAACTTATACCCTAAAATTAACCCAAAACCCTAAACCTACAACCCTAAACCCTAAAACCTTAAACCCTAAATCCTAAACACTAAACCCTAAACCTTAAATCTTAAACCTAAACCATAAACCCTAAAACCTACATCCATAAACCCTAAACCCTAAACCCTAATCCCTAATCCCTAAAACCTAAAAACTTGAAAACCTAAACCAAAACTAAATAAATACTAAAATATAATAAAAAATAAAATAAAATAAAATCCTAAACTAAAACCTAAACTTAAACCTAAAAATATAATAAAATAAATAAAAACCTAAACTAAATGAAAAATAAAATAAAATAAACTTAAAATAAAACAATAAAATAAAACCTAAATAAAATAAAACTAAATAAAAATAAAATAAAAAACATAAAATAAAATAAAATAAAACTAAATAAAACCTAAACCTGAAAAATAAATGTAAAAATAAAACTTAAAAATAAATAAAAATTAAAATATAAACCTTAAACCAAAAAAAACCTAAACAAAAAATAAGTAAAATAAAATAAACCTAAACTTAAACTATAATTAAAGTAAACTAAAATAAAATAAACTTAAACTTAAACCTAAAATAAACTAAACATAAACCCTAAACTAAATAAAATAATATAAACTAAAAATAAACTTAAAACTGAAGTAAAAAATAATACCTAAAAATAAACCTAAAATAAAAACCTAAAACCCAAACCTAAAAAAATTAAATAAAAATCTGGACCTAATCTTAAACCTAAAAAATAAACTAAAATAAATGAACCTAAAATAAATAAACTAAACTAAATAAAAATAAAAATAAACCAAAATACAAATAAAAAATAAAATAAAATAAAAAACTAAATAAACTTAATAAACCAACTAGTTTAATTAATTTTTAAAATTAAAATAAAAAAAAATAAAAAATACTCCTAACCAACTAAACCCTAAGCCCAAACCCTAAACCCTAAACCCAAACCCCAAATCCTAAACCATAAAATCTACTACCCTAAACCACAAACACCACTAAACCCTATGCCTAAACCCTAAAACAAACCCTAAAACCTAAAACCTAAACCTAAATAAAACCTAAAAATAAAATATATAAAAAACAACAAATAAAATAGAATAATAAAATAAAATAAAAACCTAAATAAAAAATAAAATAAGCTCTCCTACTTGAAAAGCTCTAGGATGGACCAACTTGTTGTGAGCTTGAATCATTTTATCTTTGACAACTTGAGATTTTGGCATGCCCGTAGCCTTCTCTCCTCCAAACATTCAAGCTCTTCAAATCGCAACTTGGCGTTCTGCTCTATTGTGATCTTGCTACCCACAGCTATCCTTAGTGTTGGGAGTTGGACTTCTAATGATAGAACAGCTTTAGACCCATACACTAAGGAGAAAGGCGTAGATTGAGTTGGAGTTCAATATATGGTGTGGTAGGCCCACAAGGCTTCAACTAATTGCTCATGCCACTATAGCTTATTATTGTCAAGTGTCTTCTTTAATATTTGGATGAGAGTTTTGTTGAACGATTCTGCTAAGTCATTTTCCCTCGGGTAGTTGATGGCAGAATATCTCCAATCTATGATGTGTCTTTAGTCAAAGTTGTTGATCTCGATGCTCTTGAATGTAGTACCATTATCAGATATAATTCATCGAGACACTTATTTTCTATATACAATATGGTTCCTAAAAAACTAGAGCACATGCTGAGCCGTGACCTTTCTGAGCAGAATCATCTTCGCCATTTGGAAAAGTAGTCAATAGCAGCTAAGATGATCTAATGACCCTTGGAATAGGGATGATCAATCGGACCCACTATGTTTGTACCCCCAACACTTGAATGGCCATGAGGCCAATGTAGGATGTAGAATGTTAGGTGGTTGGTGTAGGACCACATTGTGTATTTAACATTGGTGGTGTCTCCTAGGCATATCCATGCAATCTTTGATTATTAACCTAGTCTCTTGATCTTGGCTTTCATCTTTGGACCAGATTAGTTAGCTCCACATAATCCTGGGTGTACCTTGGTCATGATCTTACAGACTTCATGCTTGTCTGAACAACGTAACCATATATGATTGAAAGACTGCTGGTATAAGACACCATCCATAAGAGCATAGGAAAGTTCTCTCTACTTCATCTGTTAGGCTTGGGACTTTTGTTGAGGTAGATTATCTTTGTTTAAGTAATCTGTGAATGGTAGCCTCCAATCTAACTCCTCATCCCTCTTCGCAATGGCAACTTCCCCTTCAAGAGAGTACTTTTTGATGAGTTCAATATCAATAAGGGATAATACTTATTTATTTTGGACCTTTATCGATATGGACTCATCCTTCGCACATGCCAACACTTTGGAAATCTTGGATAAAGCATACGCTATGATGTTCTCACCTCGAGGAATCTTATAAATGGTAACCTCTAGGATTTGGGCTAACAACTCTATGCTGCACTTGTCGTAGTGATGGAGCTTGGGCTTTATATCCTTATAGGACCCAACGATTTGGTTGATAACTAGCTGAGAATTCCTAAAGATGTTAATGTTTAGGATGCTTAGAGTAATGGATAACTCCAGATTGGTAATCAGAGCCTCATATTCAACTTCGTTGTTGGTGCAAGGATTGGACAGATGATATGAGAATATCATCACATCGTGATCTAGAGTTCAGAGAATTATCCCTACCACTGGTTTTCCTAAAATAATAGATTGTGGTTCTTCTCCTCTTTGAGAGGAAGTCACTCCAACAAAGTACATCTCCCAATGGTGAATGCTAGCATCACCTAAGTTCATGATTTGTTCACCGGGGAGATCATCACTAATCGGAGAGTCAGCAAGAAGTGGGTGTGCCACTAAGAAACCTTTTAAAGTTTGTCCTTTCACCACACAGAGGGGTACAAAAGTAATGTCAAACTGTGAGAGGATCATGGACCATCATGCAAACCGTCAGAATAGCGTCAGTCGTGTCATGTGATACTGTAGTGGATTGATCTTAGAGATTAAGTTCACTTTATGAGGAAGCATGTAGTGCTGTAGCTTTTGGGATGCAAAGATTAAAGCTAGGAAATGCTTCTTAATCAGTGGATAATTAGCCATAGCAAGGATTAGATGATGGATGAGGTAGTAAAGTATGTTTTCCTTCCCTTCGTCATTGGTTTGGGCCAACAAATCACCAAAGGAGTTGTCTAACATAGTAGTGTAAAGTATGAGTGGCTTGCCTGGGATAGGGGCTACAAGAACTGGCAGCATCATTAGGTAATGGCTGATGTCTTTGAAGGCATGCTCACACTTATCATCCCACTTGAACTTGGCATCCTTTTTGACAAGTGCTTAGAATGGCTAACATCTTTCTGATAGGTTGCATATAAAGCATCTTAAATATGTCAACTGACCTTGGAATGATCTGAGTTGAGTTAAGCTTTTAGGGATGGCATTTCTAATATTACCTTGATCTTCTCTGGATCCATTTCGATTCCCTGGTGTCAGACAATAAAATCAATGAATTTATCTGAAGCTACTCCGAATGCACACTTTAGGGGGTTCATTTTGAGGTTAAATTATCTTAACTATTTAAAAACTATTCTCAAGTCAAAGAGATGATCTTCATTTTCTCTACTTTTGACCATGAGGTCATTGACATAGCACTCGACTTGATGATGAATGAGTTCATCAAAGATTTGAGTCATAGATCGCTGGTATATAGCACCAACATTTTTAAGGCAAGTACCGAATGCTAAGTAGTAATTGTCATCATCGATTGGACCCAATATATCGAATCCTAGTCTCAGTCTTGATTGAGAGCTTTTGCATTTATATTTCTATATTCTTTCGAAGTAGTCTAACTTATGCTTTGACCAAGTATGTGGGATTAATCCTTTCTTTGCTAAATTATGAACACAATGAAAGTACCACTCAAAAGGAAATTCTATTAAATCTTAATATGAATCATCCTCAAGTTCTACATAAACTTCTTGACTTGAAGATAATGCTCCCAGAAAGAACCTTTGAGTCTTCACACCTGTGGATGACTTAGGAGCTTCTTTAACTACAAAACCCTCAGCTTTTTGAGAGGAAAGTGGGATTAGATCTAAGTTTCCCAACTGATGCCTAACTGTTTCACATATAGACTTGGATACACTTATGCATTGCTTTGGAGCCCAATCTTCATCACTATCTAGCTCAAGTGTCACCTACAAGGGAATCTACTGCTTGAGCAGAGCTGGCTGGTGTGCTAACCATATAAGACTCATCTTATGAATTAGATTCTAAGTCTATATGGATAATAAGTGTACTACCGATAGCTGGGACATATCTTCTATTAGGTGGCCAATAAGGAGGGTTTCCACCCCTAAGAGTACCTCTGAACTGGCCTTTTCCTATGCCTAGTACAGGTCAGGTCATCCTACCCATATGTTCGAATGGAGTAATGAACTGTTGGTGGAATCTAATGTCATGCTCCACTTCCTCCTCCAAGTCTATTTCTACTCCCTTTTATTTTATTTATCATTTTATCTTTTCTTTTCTTTTTCTTTTTCTTTTTCTTTTTCTCTTTCTTTTTCTTTTTCTTTTTCTTTTTTTTTATTTTTAACTTTAGCCAAGTTCATGAGAATAGACTTATTGATTTTGAGGGAGGTAGTAAGCCGCATCCTAATATATGTTGACCTCGTGAATTGTAAATGGCTTGAGATCTCCTTTGACACAGTAGATGATCCCACCTCTCACAAACTTCATACACTAATGTAGAGAGGATGGAACTATATTATTCTCATGTATCTGAGTCTATACTGTGAAACTTGGCTTCGGTCTTCTAATCATCTATCTCTAAGGGCAACACTATGGAGCCTAAGGCTTGTTGACCTCACTTTTGGAGTGCGGATTCAATCTTCCCATCTTAGACTTAGGATTCTTCTAGACACAAAGACTCCCATAGTCATAAGACACTTCTAATAATTAGGTAAACACTTTAAGCTAAAGACTTAGAAGGGTTAAATATAGGATTAGGTTATGCCTTGATTAAGATAATCCACCTACCCTACAACCCAAATCTAATCCATGTTCACCTTTTGAAACCAAACCTCAAGTTCAATTCAAACATCAAATTTAAATCCAAATCCTAATTCCAAACCAAATGATTGAAGCCCATGATCAAATTCAAACTTGAAACACTTCCTAAACCATATGACCTATCCCATGGACTTAGCCAAATCTTAATCCAAATCAATCTAAAATAAATTTATTTTCTCATAATAAATTTATATCTTCAATCATCTTCTTAAATATAAATCAAATCTACATTTAAATGATCAAAACTAAATCAAACTAAATTAAATTAAATCAAACCCTTCTTAAGCTATATGACTTATCCCATGGACTTAGCCTAATCTTAATCCAAATCAAGTCAAACTCAATTGATTTTCTCACAAATTAAACATATTTTTAATCAAATTTACAAATTTAAATGAAATATACATTAAAATCATCAAAACAAAATCAAACTAAATCAAACAAAATCAAAAGCCAATCGTAAGCCACATGACCCAACTCCATGGACTTAGCCAAATTCCTTCATTCCAAAACCCAAATTCAATTGATTTTCTCATGAATCAATGATACCTTCAATCATATTCACAAATATAAATGAAATCTACAATCATCAATCCAAACCAAAATCAACCCAAGTCAAACCCAACATAACCCTTTCGAATGGAAATGTTCAAATGAACCAAAACTCATTTGAACCCAAACCAATTGTAATTGAATTTATATATCAATCCCAAATTCATATATAAACTCAACTAAATCAAACTCAACCCAAAATCAACCAAACTAAACCCAATTGGTCCACTTAACCCAAAGTGGCCAATTTGACCTATTTAAGCCAAGTCTTCATCCTACTCAAATTAGATTGAACCAAGCCCATCAAAACCTCCCATCATGGTTGTTGATGACCTTAGGTTGATTAATTATCACAAATTGGGTCAAACCAAGTCAACCCCTTAACCCATATGAACCCAAACTAGCCAAATTGCAACCTAATCCAAATCCTTTAAAACCAATGATTCATACCAAATCAAAATCAATATTTGAATATGCTTGACCTTCAATTGATTCAAACTAAACCCAATTGTCCCTCTTGACTCAAGTTGACTCAAATTGACTTAAAAGACCAAAAGTAATCAAAATATAAACTAATTTGATTGCATCCAATGGCTCAAGTTTGTTTTAAATTGATTGTTGAACTTGACCAAAGCCATGATTTGACCCAATTGAACCCAATTGACCTACTTAGCCCAAATTGATCTAAAGGTTCAACTAGGCCAAAGTCAAAACCAACTTCAAATTAATTGAAACCAAAGCCTACAATCATCTTCAATTGGTCAACTAAACCCAAACCAACACCCAACCCAAGCCAATTTGGCCAATTTGGTCAATTTGGTCAACTTAACCAATTTGAGCCCAAATGATTTCAAATGAGCCAAAATAAATCAAACCAATTGAACCAAAACATCACACATAATCATATGAACTTGACCCAACCCTTAGTTTGACCCAATTTGACCAATTGGTCAACTTGACCCAACCTAACCTAATTTGACCTAAATGAGTCAAATCAAGCCAAACCTAACCAAATCATCTCCAATTGACTTGAAATTATGGCTAACCCACTTTTTGCTCATTTCAAATCTACCCAAATCATCTCCTATGCCAAATGATCATTCCAACCTTGGTTCATGGGTATCACATGAGATAAATCACCCATGTAAGTGGTCTTTTCCATTCCTTGGCCACTTGGTACTCTCCCAATGGTCTAGCTAGGCACCTGTGACACTACCCAACTTGACCCAAGGGGTGGTTGGGTCAACCATGACCCATGGAAGGTGAAATCACCTCATCATCCCCATTAGAGCATTGGAAACCCATAGAACACCCATGATTCATCCTTTCCAGCCACCTCCACACCTTCAACCAACCAAGACGAGCCAACTCACCTCCTCCCTGCCACCCATGAATCCCTAAGATTGTCGGATGGCCACTAGAAGCCAAACCAAATACCACCATTCGATCAAGATGAAGGGGGGTATACACCCCCTCGTTTCAACTCTAACATACACACAAAAATCATTCCTTAGAGCCCTAGCTACCCAAGGTGAGCTGCTAGAGCCATTCCCTGAGCTCCCAAGTTCGTTCCTCGATAAACTAATTCCATTTTTGTCTGTCCTGAAGTAAAACACTCTCATTTCTAACTTAACTTCCATATTTCTCCATTAAACTCAAATTAACTTTGCACGCACCTTCCTTAGGACTCATCAAGCAAAAATAAATTATCTCCCAAGCTTTTTGAGCATCGAAGGTGGGACCTTGATCAAAGCCGAACTCAAAATCATTGATTCATGGCCTTCAGAGGGAACATCGATGAATTGATCTAATTGCTTCTCAACAGGGCCTCATCTCCACTAGATGAAGCTTCCTTAATCATTTGAGCCACCAGACTTGAGTTCTGGTGAGGCAAAATCAATCCTTAGGAAAAAATGGGTTGGAGCTTTTTGAAGAAAACTTACTTCTCGTCTGATATTGACTGTTAGATCCCTTCTGATCGAAGTCATGAAGGTGTGGGATTCTTTTAGAGTTGATTTGAGCTCAGGTAAGCTCGGATCAAGTGAGAAATTGTAGATAGACTCCATTCTCCCTCACTTGCATGAAATTAGATCACGCACTGTCTGTTCCACGAGATCGGAAAGGATGGTCATGATTAGATCCACTAGATCGATATGATTTAATCCTATTAAGCTATGGGATTAATCATAGCCATTTGATCTTAGATCAAATGGTGGAGGAGAAAGCACATCTTCCGTCGCCACATAGGCGCTGAGTCAGATAATTTTTAAGTAGTCAATCCCGTGACACCACATGGAAAGCACACGCATCATTGCCCCAACAAATTAGGCTTTAATTTGGCTTAATTAATCATTTTTAATGGCTGAAACTTCTAAAAATGATAAAAAATTATAGAAAAATAAAAAATACAAATAAATACTCATTTTAAAGTTATTTCAGAGAAGAATTAATTAAATATCGATCTTAATAAATTTTGAATAGTAATTAAGGTTTAATTAAAAAATTTATTAGCTTAATTACTCCTTAATTACTTGAGAAATTAATCCAAAATTTTGTTGGTTAATTTAATGGGATGAACTCTGCCTCCCATGATTTTCTTGGGATTTATTGCTCGCTTATTTAGGAAAATTGACTAAGTAAACCTTAACTACTCTTTTAAGTTAATTAATGATTAATTAATCTCATGAATAGTAATAAATTAATTAATTAAGTTTATTAGTCATTGTTCAGAGTGAACTAAGGAATAGGGTTGGGACCCCTTTATCTAAGTTCATTTCACCCATTTTTAAAATGAAACTAATTAATTAAATCACTTAATCAAATTGAAATCATTATCACATCAGACCTTAATTAATTAAATCATGGGATAGATCTTTAGGTGTTTAATAACCTATGGGAGTTTAATGAAATTATGGTTAGTCCACATGTGTGGGAAAACTATAAGAATAATTAATTAAGTCCCTTAATCTTATTAACTATTCATCATGAGCCAATTGCATTAGGCCCCTTTTATTTCCTAAGATCATTGCATGTTTATTTTCCATGCATATCATGGCTCATAATTATTTAGTTAATTACTTTAAGGTGACATAGGAAAGGGTAAGTAATTCATCTAATTAAGGGTTCAACTTAATTAACCCATATAATCAACTTAATTACATTTTCTTAAATTAAATCAAATCACTAATGTGGGAATGGGTTTAAAATAGCAAGTAATGGTTTCTCTTCTCCTCTTTAAATCAAATAAAATCCAAAACTTAATTAATAAAGATGATTTGGTTTGCTTTAAATAATCTTGTTTGATTTGACTGACCTTAAGAACTTATTTGGTTGAATGAATCACATGCTTATATTTCATTGTCATTTTTCCAATCATGTTAAATTGGTAAGTCATTTGAATTCATGCATCCACCTTTTCAAAATCAAGTAAAATAAAATGGATTTCTTTTATGTAAGATTGCATGTGTTGATTTAATTTAATATATGCATGGTTATTATCACTATGAAATCTAAATGTATTTTTCAAAATCTGATAAATGAATAATAATATCTGTTATGATGCTAGTTATAAATACATAAGAAATGCATGTGCTTATAGCTTAATTGTATGAATGTTGTGTTCCCTTTTCTATATTCATGTGCTAATTTATATAAGATTGAATGGTAATGGGTATATAGTCTGGATATCCTGGGAACACGAGGCTTTAGCTAGCCCTAAGGAGGTCATTTGATTACATCACTTCCCTGATTTAACAATGACACGTACCCATTGGATTTCATTCTTATGTATTTCAACATTATAATTTGGATAGAGCTTTAATTCATATATATAAATGATTCAATCAAACAAAATATACAATGTTTCCATGATTTTGTTTCCCTCATTTATGTATACATCCATGTGTGTCCAGGAAAAGTAAGTATATAGTCTGGACATCCCGGGAATACAAAAATTTAGTTAGCCCCAAGGAGGTCATTTGATTACCTCACTTCCTTGGTTTAACAATGACACATACTTGCATATATCTTTGTACATGTATATGTTTATGTAATTAAGGAATCAAAATCCCATTTTACATTAAAATTGCATGCATTCATAATTGACTAAGTGGTTGAATTAATTAGCCATATGATTTGGAGCTTACTTCCTATGTTCATGCATACAAATTTACATATGTTTGAATGCAAATGTGTATATAGTCTTGACATCCTGAGAATACAAGGCTTTAGCTAGCTCCAAGGAGGTCATTTGATTACCTCACTTCCCTGGTTTAACAATGCCACATGCCTATTTAATTTCATTCTTATGTTCTTTTTGTATATGAATTTGGATAAAGTTTTAAATTAATATATTCAAATAATTCAATCATATAAAATATAAATTCTAAACATACACATATATTCATTTAAGTATGCTAAAATATATTGCATGCATAGATACACTTAGGATTAAATCATATGCATGTTACATGTGATGAAAAGGAATGATTTAATATATGTGATGTGGTACTAATTCAATTAAAGTGTTCTTAAGATTCCTTTCATTTTGAATAGGATTATTTAAAGTGAACCTAAACATAAGATTATTTTATATGATGTATGTTTTATTTTATGATGTATTATTTTATATTGGATGTTAGGGTGTATGCTTCATAGGCGTATGATAGGCCAATATTAGCCTAATCATATTTTTTTTTAGGGATTATGCTTAAGGGATGCTTAAAAATAAATGTGAATGCTCTTTTTGTTGTTTACCTAAATTCTTAAGCATAATCCAAGTTAGGAGAGGAGGACTTAGTTACCCATTTGTAGGGTGCTAAGTCCAAATTATAAATACAACTTCTTGGGATTATATGTATATTTAGCCAACCTCTATTTTGCAGGTGTAGTTAGATTTAGTTTTCCCACATAAATGTAATTTTTGCAATAGGAATTAGGATTAGTACTATGGGGCATTAGGATGAGCAGTGACCAGAAGGCTTTGTCTTGGGGTGCCCTATGATGCCTTTGAAGCAAGCACCATCCAAATCAAAGAAAGAACCAAATCAGAAATGGAGATATGAAGAAAGAAAACCCTCATAGTATTTAATACAATTATAATTATTCTTTCATATTCTAGGTTGTATAAGGGTAGAGCTCGGCTATCCATCTTTTCTCTCTTTGGATTGTACGTTGGAACTCGATCGTACTAGCCTTTCATTCTCTTATGATAGTTTATATAATTGTTTGATGTTATGTTTGTATTGTGCATTAGGATAACATGCTTTTCATAGTTTCTTAAATGATTGATGCTTTAATGTGTGGCTTGGATACGAATAGGCTCTTAGGATAAAAATAACTTTTCTACCCAACTAATCACTCATAACTAAAATTTAAATAACTCATAACCTCATCTTAAAGCTTAAGACATAAATAAGATAATTAAAACATTTAGCAACTTCTTAGCTATATGGTTGTATGTTTCACATCATGCATGCATATTTTTTCTCTTCACATGAAGGATCTTTTTCCTTGCACGATAAAGGAATGCTTGAACTGTGAGGGCATCCCTTATGGTAAAGAACACCTTCTTCTAGCTAATTTGACCCATAACCTATTTCATCATGCATTTAGGCATAAGAAATCCTAAAGCCTCTATCAAAATGATGCACTTATTTAAGTCATATGCTCATACCACTCATGCTCTAGTCACTTAAGGACTGTGTTTAGGATTTTAGTCTCTTTCTAATTAAATAACAACCATTCCTATCTTGCAATTCATAAGACCATTCTACATGGTTTTAAAATTGTAGGAGTTAGCTGGAAACCACTCCAAGCTATTATAAGTCTAGAAGTTGGACAATTTATTCTCTCTTGTGGAGGTAAACTCTTATGTCCACCTGTCGCTTAGATTTAGGTAATGCTTTAGCTCGTACTAAGGCTCCCTAGATTTAGGATCCTAGATAGCTATTTCCTTCAGGCTACGAGCATAAATCCTCACCTCTTAGGAATTCTCACAACCTTGTGTTGGTGGATTATAAGCTCTAGTAATCTAAAAAATTTTTAACTCAAAACATATAAATCTCCTCAACTTCAAAATTATAAAGCCCAACCATAGGATAGATTGGGATGCTTACTAGGCTTCCTAGTATCATGAGCATTTCTTACTTATTTCATTTAAATTCCATAAATAAGTCTTCTCCTTGAACTTTCCCAATTGATTTTCCAAATACAACTAATCCTTTAATAGTCTAACCTTGAAATATTTAGAGATGATAATTGTCTACTTTAATCGAGACTATTCTCAGAAAATTTTATTTTTTAAGATGTAATTAAATATGGAGGATTGCCTCCATAGGGAATTTAAGACCTTGGTTTAATATAAACATTATTTTATTCATCCATGTAAAGTAAGGGAAAAATCGCTAGTACATTCGAAGACCCATCATGCCTTAGGAGTACATATTAGATGATTTGATCCATCCTAAAAGTGATGCCTCTATCTTTTAAGATAGTATATCGGCCTCAATGTAGTAGATCACCTTAAAAATACTCCATGCCTTAAGGAAAAGTAAGGGAAAATTGCTGGTACATTCGAAGACCCATCATGCCTTAGGTGTCCTTATTAGATGATTTGCTCCATTCTAAAGTGATTCCTCTATCTTTTGAGATAGTGCATCATACCTCAATGTACCTTAAAAAGTACTCCCCCCTATGATCTACCTGGTGTTTCCCCCACCGCATACATCCAAAAATAAACATGACAATGCCCTCTCGCCTATTTCATTGAATCCTCTCAACATCATCCTTTCTTTTTCGAGTTTGGAGATGTCGATCCTCAAGTAGGAAAGGATTCTTAGACTCATAATGTTGATTGATACACTTGGGTCAACCAAAACTTTGGATAGCCTGTATTTGCCAACATCCACTGAAATGTAAAGAGGCAGGTATGCTCGGTCATCACTAGGAGTAAGTGTTCATCGCTGAATGTAACTCTTAAGATATCCTTTGAGTGGAAAGCCTCCTCTTTAGTAGCGGTCAACTGAGCTAAGTATATCACTAGATCAAGTAAGGAATTGATTAGAAATTACCTTATCTATTTTGATAAGCCAAGGGCATCGTATATGCTTAACATAGCGAGAAACTTTGTAAGGTGAGCTAGGACATTGTAATCAACTCTGGCTTGGTCCTCCATAAGCATATCCATGGGTGGAGCATTCTATGGAGGGGCTATATGCTCACTGGAACCAATGACTTGCTTACCCTTATCCTAAGGTGCTACCCTAGAAAGTAGAACTTTGACACTGCATAAGTTGACTTCAGTGACTTCTTGGAAAGATGAGCTTGTGAAAAGTTCTACCTTCTCATCGAACATACCTACAGCTTCTTATATGGGATTCTCAGAGTCAGTTAACTCCAAGTCAATCTCAAGAGGTGAATCTGATTGATTCAGAGAACGATAGTTCGACTCTGAATCAGAAATGAAAGGATCAAAACTACAATAGTTATGATCATAAAGGTAAACTATGGCTCCCAACTTGTAGCTGTGCTCAAGCTAGTCCTTAAAAGTGATACAATCCTATAAGACATTGCTTAACATGTGATGGTAGGGGAAATAGCTAAGATCATAGCTCTTGCCCACTTCCTCCGTCCCCTTAGGCTATGGTCACTGAAAGTCAAGTTTCTTTAAGAGATTCTTAAATATTTTCATAACTACCTCCCTCGTGAATGAATATGGCTTATTCAATCTATCAATAAGAGTAGGTGGAAAGTAGCTACCTCGTGATGGATACCGCTGCTAGGTAGGCTACTGAGGTGGTGGAAATAGTCATTGTGGCGGCTGCGATGGCCGGTATGATGGTTGAGGTGGTGGAAGAGGAGGTAGCAAAGGAGGCTACTGAGCTTGTAGTCTCTCATACTGAACTCTGGTTGGTTACTTCCCTCTATCCACTGACACAATTATCTCTGGCTTCTTCTTAAACACTTTATGTGGCTTGGGCCTAGATGATTGGTGGGGAAAGGGCAACTATATGGCTGCCTCTTGTAGGCTTCCTGCCTTGTTGATTAATTTCTTGAATGTTTTGATGGTAAAGCCCTTAAGCATGAAGGCAATCGAGCCAAGGATATTCTTGAGAATAATCAAAATGACATGCTATTCAGATAGTTATGGTTCGCCTTTCATGCTTAGGTTGCACCACCTGAGAAGGTAATCAATAAGGAATTCATTGAGTTTCTATTTTTGTAAACCATAAACCCTAAAAAGCTAAAAACCTAAACCTAAACTAAATAAAACATAAAAATAAAATAAATAAATAAATAAACCTAAACCTAAATATAATAAAATAATAAAATAAAATATAAACCTAAACCAAAACCTAAAAATTAAATAAAATAAACTAAGAAAAATAAATTAGAATAAAATGAACTAAAAAATAAAATAAACATTAGAATAAAAAACATAAATAAAATAAAAACTAAATGTAAAATCAAAATAAAATAAACCTAAAATAAAATAAAATAAAATAAAAACTAAATAAAAACCTAAACCTTAAAATAAAACCTAAAATTAAATATAAAAAAACCTAAACCCTAAATTAAAAAAAAACAAAACCTAAAACAAAAATAAAATAAACAAAAGAAAATAAACCTAAACCTAGACTAAAAAACTAAAATAAAATAAATTAAACCTAAACCTAAACATAAACTAAATAAAATAAAAAAAACAAAAAATAAACCTAAACTACACTAAAAAATAAAATCTAAAAAATAAACTTAAAGAAAACCTAAAACCTAAACCTAAAAATAAAATAAAAAACCTAAACCTAAAAATAAAAAATAAAACCTAAACCTAAAAATAAAATAAAATAAAACTAAAGAAAAATAAAATAACCCCAAACCTAAACCTAAAAATAAACTAAAATAATAAACCTAAATAAATAAACTGAATTAAAGAAAAAATTAAAAAGAAATAAATAAAAAATAAATTAAAATAAATAAAAACAAATTAAATAAACCTAAACCTAGTTTACTTCTTTTTTTAGAAAAAACCTAAACCTAAACTAACTTAACCTAACCTGCTAAACTATAACTAACCTAACCCTAAATGCTAACTCTGCTCTAAACCTTAAACCCTAAACCTAAATCTTAAACCCTAAACTTAAAGCCTAAACCCTAAACCCTAAACTAATCCCTAAACCCTAAGCTAACCCTGCCTAAACCATCCCTCACCCTAAACCCTACAAATACAATAAAAACCTAAAAACTAAACCAACTAAATAAAATAAATAAAATAAAATAAAAAACCTAAATAAAATAAAATAGTAAAATAAAGTAAAAACTTAAACTAAAACCTAAACCTAAACCTAAAAATTAAATAAAATAAACTAAGAAAAATAAACTAAAATAAAATAAACAAAAAAATAAAATAAACCCAATAATAAAAAACATAAATAAATTAAAAACTAAACATAAAATAAAAATAAAATAAACTAAAATAAAATAAAATAAAAACTAAATAAAAACCTAAACCTTAAAATAAAAATTAAAAATAAATAAAAATTAAAAATTAATAAAAAATAAAACCTAAACCCTAAATTAAAAAAAGCCAAAACCTAAAATAAAAATAAAATAAAGAAAAGAAAATAAATAATAAAACCTAAACCTAAATATAAGAAAAAAATAAATTAAAATTAAAACATGAATTAAAACCTAAACCTAAACCTAACAATAAAGTAAAATAAGCTAATAAAAATAAACTAAACTAAAATAAATAATAACCTAAACTAAACTTAAAATTAAAATAAACTGAAAAACAAAAAACTAAATAAAATAAAAACTAAATAAAAATAAAACTAAAATAAACCTAAAGTAAAATAAAATTAAAATGAAATAAAAACCTAAACCTAAAAGATAAACTAAAATATAACTAAAATGAATAAAAATAAAACCTAAACCTAAAATAAAAAAATAAACAAAATAAAATAACTAAAATAAATTAAACTAAACAAATAAATAAAATCTAAACCTAAACCTAAACCTAAAAATAAAATAAATTAAATTAATAAGATAAAATAAAATAAAAAAATAAATAAAACCTAAACTATACTAAAAAATAAAATAAACCAAAGAATAAAACACCAAAATAAAATAAAAACTAAACATAAAATAAAAATAAAATAAACCTCAAATAAAATAAATAAAAACTAAATAAAAACCTAAACCAAAAAATAAACTTAAAAATAAATAAAAAATTAAACTTAAACCGAATAAAAATTAAATAAATAAAATAAAATAAACCTAAACTAAAATAAATAAAACCTAAACCTAAACCTAAACTAAATAAAATAAACTAAAAATAAACTTAAACCTAAAGTAAAATATAAAATAAAATAAACTAAAATAAAATAAATAAAAACATAAACAAAACTAAAAAATAAAATAAACCTAAGAATATACCCTAAACCTTGAACCCTAAAAGAATAAACCCTAAAACTGTAAACGCTAAACCCTAACATTAAACCCTAAACCCTAAACCTCAAACCCTAAACCTAAACCTAAAGTAAACTAAATAAATTAAAAAAGTAAACCCGATCTGCTACTTATGAAACAATGTCTTTATAGTAGAGACGGTTCTAACTATCTAGGCTTTTTGATTTGCTCTATGCTCATTTTTTATATGTGTGGTAAACTGTCTTTGAAAACTTAGTGTGTTACCTGGTTGATGAAATCGAAAAGAAGAAATGTTGAATCTGAATTTGTTTTAAGTTAAAAAAAATAAACCACAATAAAAAACCTAAACTAAAATAAATAAACTAAACTAAAAAAAATAAAAAATAAACAAATAAAAAATAAACTAAAGAAACCTCAACTTACCAATTTACTTAATTTAAAAAAAAAACACTAGACCAAAAACCCTAAACCCTAAATCCTAAACCCAAAACCCAAAACCTTAAACCCTAAACCCTAAACGTACAACCCTAAAATGAAAACCTAAACCTAAAAATAAAATAAAATAAACATAAGAATAAAAACCTAAATAAAATAAAAAAAATAAAAAAAAACATAAAATAAAATAAAATAAAAATAAATAAAACCTAAATAAAAATAAACTTAAAATTAAAACATAAAATAAATAAAAAATAAAAAACCCTAAAAAAAAAACATAAAATAAAATAAACAAAATAAAATAAACCTAAACTTAAAAAAAAATAAACTAAACTAATAATAAATAAATATAATATATAAATAAATAAAACTAAAAAATAAAACCTAAACCTAAAATAAAATAAAATACAACTAAACTAAAAAATAAATAACCTAAACCTAAATAAAAAAAGAAACTAAATAAAATAACTAAACTAAATTAAATAAACCTAAATAAAATAAACTAAATAAATAAAACTAAAAGAATAAAACTAAAATTAATAAAAGTAAACTAAATAAACTAAACCTAAAGGTTTAGTTAATTTAAAAAAAAACTCTAAAACCTAAAATCCTAAAATACAAACCACAAGCCTACCTAAACCCTACCTTAACCCTAAATCCTAAACCCTAAACCTAAACCTAAACTAAATAAACCTAAAATAAACTAAAATAAAAAAATACTAAACTAAATAAAATAAAATAAAAATGACTAAACCTTAACCTAAACCTAAACCTAAAAATTTAAAAATAAATAAAAATAAATAAAAACTAAATTAAAATAAAATAATTAAAAGCCTAAACTAAAAATAAAAATAAAATAAGCTTAAAAAATAAACCTAAATAAATAAAACTAAATGTAAAAAATAAAATAAATAAACATAAAATAAAATTAAATAAAAATTAAATAAAAACATAAACCTAAAATAAAACTTAAAGTTAAATAAAAAATTAAACCTAAACCCTAAATTAAAAAAGATTATAAAATAAAATAAATAAAATAAAATAACCCTAAACATAAACTAAAATGAACTAAACTAAAATAAAAAACCCTAAACCTAAATAAATAAACCTAAACCTAAACTAATAAAATAAAATAAACTACAAATAAACTAAACTAAACTAAAATAAAACTAAAATAAACCTAAAATAAAACCAAACCTAAACCTAAGAAATAAATTAAAAACCTAAACTAAACTAAAATAAAATAAAAAATAAACTAAATAAAATAAAATATAAGTAAACTAAAAGATAAACATAAAACTTAAAATATAAAATAAAATAAAAAACCTAAACTCAAATAAATAAACCTAAAATAAATAAAATTTTTTAAAAAAAACCTAAATAAAATAAAAAATCAAATAAGTTAAAATAAATAAAATAAAATAAAATAAACTAAACTAAACTATTTACTTAATTTAACAAAATCATAAACTATAAACCCTAAAAACCCTAAACCCACTTAAAACCCTAAAAAAACCCTAAACCTAAAAATCCTAAAATCTTAAACCCTAAACCTAAACCCAAACCCCTAAACCTAAAATCCAAAATAAATCCTAAACCTAAAGTAACTAAATAAATTAAAAAATAAACCTAAACCCTAAAACCTAATAAGTTTAAACTAAACCTAAACCCCAGAATGCGCAACATCGAGAACATGACTCTCAAAGGCTTAGTCATATCAGTTGGTGGAGGTGAAGGAGGCGGCCTAGTGGTGGTGGGGTTCTAGAGGTGCTTCGGATATGGAGGTGGTGGTCAGAGTAGTGGTGGTTAAGGAGGCAGGAGGAACAACAGAGGTTACAATGAGTGGTGAAAAGAGATCGGGAATATAATGGTAGATCAGCTACTTTCGAGGCGGGGTGGTTCGATGGTACACAGGATGAGCAAACTGATTCGATCTACTACTTATAATTCTATCTTTATAATAGATGGTTCTACTTATAGGGTTTTGATTTTCTATGTGCTCATTTTTTTTATCAATGTCATCTCAAAACTTAGTGTGTTGTTTGATCAAATTGAAAAGATGAAATGTTGAATCTAAATTTGTTCTGTTAAAAAACAAAACCTTAAATCCTAAAAAACAAACTAATAAACCCTAAAACCTTAAAGCTTAAACCCAAACAAACCTAAAATAAATCTTAAACCCTAAACCCTAACCCTAAAATCCTTAAACCCTAAAGTCTAAACCCTAAACCCTAAAGCTTAAAACCCTAAATATTAAACCCTAATTATAAAAAGTCTAAACCCTAAACCCTAAAGCTTAAAACCCTAAATATTAAACCCTAAATTATAAACCCAAAAACCTAAACCCTAAATCCTAAACCCTAAGGCTAAAAAAAACCTAAAGCCTAAACTAACCCAAAACCCTAAACCCTAAAAAGCTAAAAACCTAAACCTAAACTAAATTAGACCTAAAATTAATAAATAAATAAACCTAGACCAAAATAAAATAAAATAAAAAAACTAAAACTAAAACCTAAACTTAAACCTAAAAAGAAAATAAAATAAGAAAATAAAAACTAAACTAAAATAATATAAATAAAAACTTAAACTAAACTAAAAAGTGAAAAACCTAAATAAAATAAAAACTAAACCTAAAATAAAAATAAAATCAACCTAAAATAAAAAAATAAAAAACTAAATAAAATCCTAAACCTCAAAAATACACCTAAACATAAAACCTAAAATAAATAGAAAATAACCTAAACCTTAAACTAAAAAAATACTTAAACCTAAAATAAAAATAAACTAAACCTAAACTAAAAAAATAAAACCTAAAAATAAACCTAAAATAAAAACATAAAATCTAAGCCAAAAAATATAATAAAAACCTAAACATAAACCTAAAAATAAAAAAATAAAATCTAAACTTAATAAATAAAATAAAAATAAAATTAAACTAGAAAATAAACATAAACCTAAACTTAAAACTAAAAAATAAATTAAAATAAAAACATAAACTAAAATAAATAAACATAAAATAAGTCAACTAAACTAAATAAAAATAAATTAAAATAAGTAAAAATAAACTAAATAAACTAAACAAACCTAAACCTACCAGTTTACTTAATTTAAAACCTAAACCTTAAACCCTAATCCCTAAACCCTAAAAGCTAAACCCTAAACCCTAAACCATAAACTAACCCTAAACCTAAACCCTAAAAACCTAAATGCTAAACCATAAACCCTAAACCCTATAACCCTAAACCCTAAAGCCTAAACCATAAACTAACCCTAAACCCTAAGCTAACCTTAAATCCTAAACCCTAAACCCTTAAAAACCTAAACCCTAAAATTTAAACACTAAACCCTAAACTTTAAACCTGAACCCCAAATCCTAAATCCTAAAACCCTAAACCCTAAACCCTAAATCTTAAACCTTAGAAACCTAAACCCTAAACCCTAAAATCAAAAGCTCTAAAACTCTAAACCCTAAATCCTAAACACTAACCCTAAACCCCAAACCTTAAACCTAAACCTAAAGTAACTAAATTAATTAAAAAATAAATCTAAACCCTAAAGCCTAATAAACCTAAACCCTAAGAATGGGCAGAACCTTGACGACAGGAACATCACCATCAACTAGGCTTAATTTATATCTAGCAATTGAGGTGAAGGAAGAGGCGGCAGTTATCATAGTGGTGGTGAGGGATCTGGAGGTGCTGGTGGATATGGAGGTGGTGGTCGGAGCAATGGTGGTTATGGAGGTGGGAGGAGATGGAGGTTACATCCATGGTGGTGGTGGAGGGAGAGATCAGGGATATGATGGTGGATCCCGCCACTCGAGAGGCTGGTTTTGATGATGGAACTAGAGGAATGGTCATCCATTCTATGGAGTCTTTATAGTAGAGACAACTCTAGTTATCTAAGGTTTTTGATTTAATCTATCTGTGCTCATTTTTTATCTATGTCATCGCTTATGTCTTAAAAAACATGGTGTGTTACTTGGTTAATGAAATCAAAAAGAAGAAATGTTGAATCTGAATTTGTTCTCTATTAAAAAAAATAAAAAAATACTAAACCCTAAACTAAAACCTGAACTCTAGACCTAAAACCTAAACCCTAAACCCTAAACCCTAAACACTAAACCCTAAACCCTAAACCTAAACCATAAAAACTTAAACCTTAAACCTAAACCCCAAAACCTAAACCCTAAACCCTCAACTAACCCTAAACCCTAAACCTTAAAATGCTAAAAATCTAATCCTAAACTAAATAAAACCTAAAAATAAAATAAATAAAAAAGCCTACACAAAAATAAAATAAAAAATAAAATAAAATAGAAATCTAAACTATAACCTAAACCTAAACCTAAACCTAAAAGGAAAATAAAATAAAAAATAAAAACTAAACTAAAATAAAATAAATAAAAACCTAAACTATACTAAAAAATAAAACCCTAAATAAAATCTAAACTAAAATCTAAAAAAACATAAAATAAATCTGAAATAAAATAAAATAAAAACTAAATAAAAACCTAAACCTAAAAAATAAACCAAAAAATACAACCTAAAAAAAATTAAACTTAAACCCTAAACTACAAAAAAAAAAACCTAAAATAAAATAAAATAAACAAAATAAATAAACCTAAACCTAAACTAAAATAAACTAAACTAAAATAAATAAAACCTAAACCTATACCTAAAATAAACTAAACCTAAACCTAAACTAAATAAAATAAAACAAATTAAAAATAAACCTAAACTAAGAAGTAAAACCTAAAAATTAACCTAAAATGAAAACCTAAAACCTAAACCTAAAAAACTAAAATAAAAACCTAAACATAAACCTAAAAATATAAAAAAACCTAAACTTAAAAAAGAAACTAAACTAAAAATAAATCTAAACCTAAAAACTAAACTAAAATAAAAAACCTAAACTAAATTAAATATAACTAAAATAAATGAACTAATATAAATAATATTAAAAAATAAACCTAAATAAAAAAAATAAAATAAACTCAAATAAATAAAAAATAAACTAAATAAATAAACTTATCGATTTACTTAATTAAGAAAAACCTAAACCCTAATTCCTAAACACTAAACCCTAAACCCTAAAACTAACCCTAAACCCTAAACCTACAACCCTAAACTTATAGCCCTAAACCCTAAAACCCTAAACCCTAAACCCTAAACCCTAAATAGTAAACCCTAAACTCTAAACTATAAACCCTAAACCCTAAACCCTAAAACCCTAAACCCTAAACCCAAAATCCTATGCACTAAAACCGAAAACCCAAAATCTAAAACCCATAACCCTAAACCCTAAACCCAAAAACCTACAATCCTAAACCCTAAACCCTAAACTAACCCTAAACCTTGAGAATGGGCAGAACCTTGATGGTAGGAACATCACCGTCAACTAAGCTCGCCTAGATCGCTATGGTGGCTATGTTGGTGGCGCTATCGCAGTGGTGGTGGGGATCTGGATGTGCGTGGATATGGAGGTGGAGTCGAGCAAGTGGTATGGAGGTAGGAGGAGAGCCATGGTGGTGGTGGACGGAGAGATCGAGGATATGATGGCAGATCCTGCTACCAGAGAGGCGGGGATGGTTCTGATCAAAACTGGAGAAATTGAAGAACGATCAATCCGATCTACTGCTCATGGAACTGTGTCTTTACAGTAGAGATGGCTTTACATATCTAGGGTTTTTGATTTGCTCTATGGGTGCTCATTTTTTATCTATGTCGTTGTGTCTCTAAAAACTTGCTATTGGTTGATGAAATCAAAAAAATAAATGTTGAATCAATTTGTTCTTTATTATAAAAAAAAACTTAAACCATAAACCCTAAACCCTAAACCCTAAATCCTAAACTAAAACTTAAACCCTAAACCTAAAACCTAAACCCTAAAACCATAAACCCTAAACCCTAAACCCTAAATGGTAAATCATAAAACCCTAAACCCTAATCCCTAATCCCTAAAACCATAAACCCTAAACCCTAAAACATATAACCTTAAAACCTAAACCCTAAACCCTAAACCCTAAACTAACCCTAAACCCTAAATCCTAAACTAATCCTAAACCCTAAGCCCTAAACCTAAAACCCTAAATTTACCCTAACCATAAACCTTGAATAAAGATGTCATTAAGAGTAGATCTAAAGAATGACCTAGTCCTAACATAGTTATGGTAGCTAAAGAAAATGTCTTCAACAAGCTTTCCTTGACTATTATAGATTTGAATACCCTAAACCCTAAAAATCATATTATATTACCATATATTATAATATAATGTAAATATATTTGAGCATGTAGTGATGTGTTTTGGATGTTATATGATGTTTTGAAATGTTTTAGTATATTATGGTATTGTGCTTATATTAATATAAATCATAAAAATATTGATTTAATAAATCGATGATGAAATTTGTTAAATTTGAAATGGGAATTAGGTTGTAGTACCAAAGGTGTGCTATGCCACTTGTAGTCTAAAAAAGTAAGATTTTATGGTCAAAATAAATATTATATGTTGTAGTATATAGCATCATATATCATAATATATTACTGCATTTTAAATTCTTTTAGTATTTTACAATCATGTAGTAAGCCTACACTAGCATTATTTATAAAAATGTTGATTTAGACTTTAAAATGGTGGAATTTGGCCAAATTTATAATAGAGCATGGCATCATAATATATATTGTTTGAATTTAAAATATGTAAGTGATACAAAAAAAATATATAGGTTTTAATTATTTAGATTAATTTTACAATTATTTATCTTAAGCAATCCCTTGTGATGTGATATGCAATATAATATAATATAATATGTTATAGTGTATTATAATATAGGATGCCATAACATAGTTTAGCATCATGCATTATAGCATACCATTGTGTATTACTACTTATTGTTTAGCATATTTTAGTTTGTTATAGTATGATGTAGTAGAGTTTGTACTAGTATAATTCATAAAAATACTGATTTATAGGTTAAGATGATGGGATTTGGCCAAATTTAAGGTCAGATTTAGGGAACATCATTGGGGTGGTGTGTCATTTAATCAAAAGAATGGAATTTTGCATTCAAAATAATTGTTCCTTTTCAATATAATTTTATAAATTTTTTGCTTAAAGTGATTCATTTTAAGGTGTAATGTAAGATAATATATTAAATGAAAGCATATTAAAATATATATAATATAATGTCACATATATATGAATGTGGTGGTGTGTTACTAAATGTTATTGTACATTTTGGTATATTTTACTTTTGTTATAATACAATGGGTCAAAACTCATAAAAATTTTAATTTGAAGGTTGAGATGGAAGAATTTGGCCAAATTCACAGCACTCACCAAGAAGCAACACCAAAATTATGCTATTTTGTACCATTTCTAATAGAAAAATAACAATTTTACATCCAAAATGAACATTATTCATATTTTGAGAAAATTTTGTTATTTGTTCCTTTTAAGTGATTCTAATGTGGTGTATTGTTAGATAATATTTTATATTATAGCAAATTATAATATAACATCATATATTATAATATAATATAGTGTGTTAATTCACACTATAATATGTTTAGCATGATATTGTATAATTAGTTTGAGCTTGCACCATCAAAAATCATAAAATGTTGATTACAACATTAAGATGATGTAATTTGAATGAATACATTGTCAGGCTTTTGGTTGAAGTATTAAAGGTGTCCATAAGAGAAGAGATAAGATTTGATGAGAATTCCATGTCAAGGACATGGAGCGAGATTCGTTAGGGGATCACACATGCATTGGAAATGACATGTGAGGGGTCTATGTCAAGGGCATAGGAGAAAAAAATCTGCTAGGGATAAAGTTTGAATTTGATTTGATTATATGATTTATGGAAAGAAGATCCACTAGAATAAGAATCTATAATCCACCAGAGATTAAGATCGAATCAACTTTAATTTTTTTTTAATTTATGTGGAAGCATATCTGCTAGAGATATGGGCTCGAGTCCACTAGGGATCGTTTATATGAACCTTCCGGGAAGTGTTCTGCTATCTACCGGGATTGGGATTTGAGTTTTATTTCATAGATTTGTTTGGGGATGTATTCACTGGAATAAGAGTTTAGTTGGATTTCTTTGATTTAGACTCTACTAGGGAGTTAGTTTAATTTGGCTCCACCGGGAGGTTGGTTTTGAATTTGATTTCCCTTGACTTATTTATATATGATTTTTGGCTCCACAAGGGAGAATGGTGTAATTTAACTCCACTGGGGAAAATTAGATTGGGTTTAATTTAGTCTAAGTAAATGTATGGACATTATCAATGTACGATGTACCCATTGAGAAGGGCTATATCAGCATTGACCTACCTCAGGTTAATAAATCCAAATGGATGGTTTACCGGTTGCAGGATAGAGCTATCCAACCTAAGGGGTTGCCTTTTGGTGTGCAACGATTGTGCTAGGAAGAAGGCGTAGCAAACTGACATCTTCTAAATTGAGGAACAACCACTGGGGTGACCTGTTGGATGCACAACAAATCGAACCTGACCAAGGGCGACTACTGAATGAATACGGCTAGAAACTTATGTCAACTCAAAAGTAGTCAGGATTAATTTCATCTTAATTTCATGTGATTTGATATGGTTTGTTTGGTTTAGTTTGATTTTGAATTAAAGGAATATCCGCTGGGAATATGAGTTCGGTCAAATTTGATAGATTTAATTTATGGACCATGTTGGTGTGTAATGGACCCATTGAAAAAGGGATATATCAAACTTGTCCTATCTTAGATTTAAAAACTGGATAGATCTAGCAAACCTAAGGGGTTGCCTTGTGCAACACAAAGGGGAAGAAGGCATAGCATACTTACATCTTCTAAAGCAGGGAACAATTGTGGGGTGACTTGTTGGTAGCACAACAAATCAAACCTGACTTAGGGGTGACTACTGAGTGAATATTGTTGAGGACTTATATCAACTCAAGAGTAGTCAAGCAATACCTATAGGTAGTTTTGCTGACACTGCCCTAAAGATAGGATGATTGCTTGGGAAAAGGTACTGCTAGGGGTGTCCTCCTAATCGACAAGTGAATATATATATTTTATTTATATGTTTGCATGAATTTTATTAGTATGTGAGGGAACACATTAAGATGGGACTGGTAGGCCTTAACCTATCTCAGATTGACTAAACCAATGGAGAATTTGCACAACCAAAGGAAGGATTCTCCAACCACAGGGGTGGTTATTAGGAAAGGAGAAATGTCCAATCTGATAGTAACTGGGTAGTTTCAATATGAGGTTGTAAAGGATGTGATCCAAATATAGTGCCCACAGGGGAGGTGCTTCTAGGGGTATTATCTTAAGCTCTAGAAAAGAAAGCCTATAGGTGTACGGTGGCCAACTCAACGAGAATGCATAGTAGACTTACATATGTCATGAGTAGTGTATCCTAAGGTGTGAGAACCAACCAACCTAAGGTGTATCCATTAGCATGAGTGGTGTATCCATCAACATAGTGAGAACTAACCAACCTAAGGTGCCCATCAGTTTGCAATGATCAATCTAGAAAGAAAACATGTAGGCTTACAACTTTTCAAATGGAATTGATCATCGTGGATAGTATCGCCTAGGACATATGATATCTGAGCTAGAATGACTACTAAGTGGGGAGCCCCGAGGAACGACTGGACCCAAACTTGAAGCAGTCAAGAGGGAAAGAGCCACTAGGGGACTTATCTTAAACCTTAAATATACTTGACCAAGTCAACGAATGAAGGCTAATCCAAGAAGAAAGCTTAGCAAACTCACAATCTCTTAAACAAAGCTAACATGAGGTAGCTTATTGGCCATGTAGTAAGGCCTACCAAACTAATAAGGTGCTCATCGATGTGTAATGTCCAAGTAAGAAAAAAAAAGCATAGCAAACTTACATCCTCCAAAGCAAGATGACCACTGGGTGACACACTAGCAGGATACCACGTCAACCCGACCTAAAGCAGCTACTGAGTGAGTGTCGTTGGGGGCATTATCTCAACTCAGAGTAGTCCGAGACAAAAGATATATGTTTATTTTATATGTTTGTGTGTAGTTTGTGATTGTGTTGTGTCGATGAAGGATAAGATGTCGCTCGAGTTCCATACATCTACCCTAAACACATCATGGCGGATTCGCAAACAAGAATTCTTACAACATGGAAGTGATTAAGTTCAAAAGGGAATTTTCATTGATGATAATTATTTTCAAACATGATTTATAATATTTATTTAAGTACAGCCCATTGATTGGAAGCATTAGGTGCTCTCCCTTATGATTAATAAGCTGATAGGATCCTCCTTGGTAGGCCTTCTCTATAGAAAAAAGGCTTTCCCAAGTGGGTTCAAACTTAGCTCCCATCTTACGATGGGAAATAATCGATCTCCTTAGAACTAAAATAAGCTCTCTTACTTGAAATGCTCTAAGATGAACCAACTTATTGTGATCTTGAATCATTTTAGCTTTGTACAACTTGAGGTTTTTTCATTCTCCTCTCCTCCAAACCTTGAGATATTTTAACTAACTTGGCATTATGCTCACGTGATCTTGCTACCCATAGCTATCCTTTGTGATGGGAGTTGGACTTCTAATGGTAGAACAACTTCAGACTCATACACTAAGGAGAAAGGAGTATACTAAGTTGGAGTTCTATATGTGGTTCAGTAGGCCCACAAGGTTTCAACTAACTGCTCATGGCACTATCACTTGTTGTTGTTGAGTGTCTTCTTTTGTATTTGGATGAAAGTTTTGTTGAAAGCTTCTGCTAAGCCATTTTTCCTTAGGTAGTCGATGGTAGAATATCTCTAATCTATACTGTATCTCTGGGAAAAGTTATTGATCTCAACGCCTTGCGCGTAACCATTATCGATATAATTCATCGAGGCACTCAACCTATGTAAGATATTATTCCCAAAAAAATTGGAGCACATGTCGAAGCGTGACCTTCAGAATCGCCTTCCATTTCAAAATTAGTCAATAGCAGCTAAGATGAACCAATGACCCTTGGAAGAAAGAGGATCAATCAGACCCACTATGTCAATACCCCAACACTCGAATGGCCATGAGGCTAATGTTGGATGTAGCATATTTGGGTGGTTGGTGTAGGACCACTCCGTGTATTTGACATTGGTGGCATCGCCTAGCCGTATGCAAGCAATCTTTGATCATTGACATACAATAGTATTTTAGTCTCTTGCTCTTGACTTTCATCTTCAGACTGGATTAGTTGGCTCCTCATAGTCCTGAGTGTACCTCAGTCGTGATCTTATGGGCATTGTGCTTGTTTAAAAAACATAACCACATATGATCGAAAGACAACTAGTACAAGACACCATCCACAATAGCATAGGAAAGTGCTCTCTGCTTCATCCAATGGGCTTGGGACTTCTCTTGAGGTAGTTTTCCTTTATTTAGGTAATCCATGAATGGTTGCCTCCAATCTAGCTCCTCATCCTTCTTGGCAATGGCAACCTCCCCTTCAAGAGAGTATTTTAATGAGTTCAATATCAAGGGATAAGAATTGTCTATTTTGGACCTTTATTGATATGGACTCATCCTCCATGTCAACTCCTTGGCATGTTGGCTAAAGCATATACAATATTCTCCTCAAGGAATCTTATAAATGGTAACCTGGGATTTGGGCAAACAACTCCATGGTGTACTTGTTGAAGTGATGGAGCTTGGGCTTTATAACATTATAGGACCTAATGATTTGGTTGATAACTAGTCGAGAATCCCCAAAGATGTTGATGTTCTGGATGCTTAGAGTACTAACTCATCGACAATCAGCCTCATATCAGCTTCATGGGATTGGGTAGATGATATAAGAATCTCATAACATTGTAGTATAAAGTTAAAAGAACTATTCTTACCCCTGCCTTTCCTGGAATATTAGATTGTGGTTCTTCTCGTCCTTGAGAGAAAGCCTGTTGACCTCACTTTTGGAGTGAGCTCTCAACTTCTCCATCTTAGACATAGGACTCCTCTAAGAGTTCCTTAGTCTTAAGACACTTCTAGTGATTAGGTGAACACTTAACCTAACCATAGAGACTTAGAGAGCTATATAATAGGTTATGTTTGGGGCATTAAGAGGACTTGCACCCTATAGTTTGAACCTAATCCTTGCCTCCCTCCTTCAAATCAATCCAAATCAAATCTTAAATCAATTCCTACTCAATTGATATTCTCAAATCACAAATCAATTCCAACTTAATTGATTTATTCAAATCCAAATTCTAAAATGGAAATCATGAATCAATTCCAAATCAAATGATTGAAACCCATGATTGAATTCAAATCCCAAAATCATTCCTAAGCCTTTGATTTCATCTTAAGGACTAAGCCCAAACCAAACCCAAATCACTCCAAACTCAAATGATTTTTCATAACTCATTTATAGCTTCATTTATATTCACAAATATAAATGAAGTATAAATTCAAATAATCAAAACTAAACCCAAAATTAAACCAAAATCTAACTTATACTCATTTCAAGCCAAATCATTCTCAGATCAATCCAAACCCTTTGATTTTATCTTCAAACAATCACTCCTTCAATCACATGCCCAAATATAAATATAAACTACAATAACCAAACTAGAATCAAACTAACCCAAGTCAAACCCATGTTCATCCTTTTGACTTGAAAATGTCAAATGAACCAAAACCCATTTGAAATCTCTTACAATAGGATTTATATTTCCATCAATAAATTTCCATCATAAGTCCATATGTGAGTTCAACCAAACTTGAACCAAGCCTTGATCAAGCCAATTAACCCATTTAGGGTCACTTGACCCAAAGTGACCTAAAGGACCTTTTTGAGCCAAATTCTAATCCAACCCAAATTGGATTGAACTAAGCCCATCTAAGCCTCACATGAGTACAATCATCCTAGTTGATCAACAACTCAAATTGGTTCAAACTAAGTCAAACCTAGCCTTTGACCAAGTCAACACTTAGCCCAAATAAAACAAAACAACACAAAATTCATTATAAGCAAAATCGATTGAAACCATTGATCTAAACCAATCCATAATCAATCATTGAACATGATCAAGCCAACAATTGAGCTTAACCAAGCCTAATTGGCCACTTGACCTAAGTTGACCCAAATTGACCTAAAAGCCAAAATGGGTCAAATCTTGATCTAAGCCAAATTGATAAACCAATGGGTCAAATTCATTCCAAATCACTTGTTGAACTTGACTAAAGTTTAAAATTACTAAGACCCAACACCTTGACCATGAACCCAACTTGACCTAATCAAATCAACTTGAAATCAAACCAAATCAAAATTGATTGAAACCAAAGCTTGCAATACATTTCAAATGGTCAACCAAGTCAAAACCAACCCATGACCCTATTGTCAAATAAATCAATAACTTGACCCATTTGAGTCAAATGAACCTAAATGAACCAAAACCAAATCTAAACCAAATTGAACCAAACCAATGATACCCGCTGGAATGATCATTTGAATTTGACTAACATGGTTTTCAATTTCCACCAACAATTGGTCAACCAACCAATTTGACCTGATGGATCAAAGTGCCAAATCAAATCAAATGAACTCCAAAACACTTTGAAAAACCCATTTTGAATCATTTTTTTTCAAGTCAAAATCATGAATAAATGACCATTGCCCTTAGGTCAGTATATCCTATGACCAAATTCACTGGAATTTGGTCATGTTCTCTCTCAAGACCATTTGCATCCTTCCATTGGTCACATTCCCGGGAGGTGGTAATTTGACCAAATGTGCTTGTCTCCATAAAAGGCAAGGCCAAACTGACCTCCCCATTAGCAATTGAACACTTGGAACTCCAAATGCACTCATCTAGCACATGGACATTGACTCTCCTTCCCTCCACTACCCAAAATGACCCATGTGGGGTGTTTTTCAGGTCAAACTATGCTTCCAATCCTTTCCCTTCATCAAAAAAGGCAAAATAGCCCATCACCATCTGATCTAAGGAGGGGGGAGATATACCCCTCTCATTCTACTCAAACCACAAGAATTCATTTCCAAAAGCTTTGAGTCGCTTCTCCAAGCCTTTGCTTTCCCGACCTCCCATTTCACTCTCAATTTTCCTCAAAGCTGAAAAGGGAGGTGAATTGAAAATCCAACTCACTCAATCTCCATCAAAATCAAATTAACCTTGCACACACCATCAATGGACTTGTTGAGCTCAATGCATTTCAAGTCTCCAAGCCATAGAAGATCACTTGATCAAAATCCATCTCCATTGAAGAGGATCTTGTAAAGAGCACCCATAAACCAAAATCAATTCCTTCAATAGGGCTTCATACTAGACCATTACCTCCTTCTGTAGGAAGATAGCTTTAGAGGTAATTGCTCAAAACCATAGAGAAAATTTGTTGGTCCTTTTTGAAGGAAATTACCCCATCAAATCTTATCATTAGATGTTATTCCTCCTTAAATGTGGGATTTTGATCTCCCTAATTAATTAATTAAAAACTATTACAAATGAAAAACTATTTCATGATGGAAGATAGATTATACTAATAATCTAAGATAATTTAAATTTAATTAATTTTATCAATTAAATATACATAAATTTCATTAAATTAAAAATTTTTAATATTTAAAATTACTCATCCATTTACCAATTATTAAACTTAATTTCATAATTACTAATTAAAATATATTTTAAATAGTGATTTTAACTCAATTAAATTTTATTAGAAATATAATTAAGTTCATTCATTAATTTTAATTAATCTAAATTTTAGTTAATTAATCTATCATATTTTCTTTAAATTATTCCTTGATTAATTAGGGGAATTCATTTATCCCTAATCATTAATTAAAATGACAATTAAACATTTTAAACAATGGTAAATTAAAGGCTAAATCATCATAATAGTGAATTACATAGGAATGAACATTCTTTAATATTTTCTTCAAGTTCATTTCACTTTAAAATACTTAATCAATTTGTACTAATTAATGGTTAATCACTTCATTAATTATTTAATTAATCAAACCAAACAAAATTGTTACATTTTGATTCTATCTTTCAATAACCCAAAAATAAAAAAATCATAATCAAACTACATGTAAGGGGTTTAAATGTACTTACAAACCCTTTCTTAATTAACCAAATTACCAAAATTATGCTTATTTTTTATTAATCATTTAATTTTAAATGTTTGATTCATATGTTATATATCTTAATTATTTAATTAGGTAAGGTATTATGATTATTTCATCCAATCATCTAAATATTAAAATCAAATATTATTCTAAATTAAACCAAAAATTACACATGAATATTAAGATTAACAAATTTTCTTATCTAAATCAAATCAAATTAAAGATAAAATTTTAAAAAATTCTTGATCATTTTAAAATGATCTTATTCTATATGATTGTATGTATAGAGAAATAAGATACTTACATCCCTTCATTTCTTTATCAAGTAAATATTCTTCACCTAAAAAGGGTATCATTTTAAAAAAAAAATAAAATGTTTTCTTTATGCATCTTATGTGTTTTAAAATTAATAGAGTATTATTATTAGTATTAAAAAAAATTATCTTTTCAAACTTATAAATCAAAAAGTATATATAAATGATGTATTATAAATTTTATAATGTACATTCATAACATAAATGTGATTTGAATTCTTATCTCCCTAATATGACATGTATTTGTAATGTATCATTTGAAAAAACATAAAATCCTAAATAATTTAAGATGCATTTATTGAATAAAGATTATATAAAATTAAACTATAATAAAAAACATAATAATTCTCACCATTTAGTCTTTTTTTTGAATTTACATAAACAAAAAAATTCTCTCTTTTCCCTCATTTAGTCATTAAGTGTTGATTCATCCCAAATTAAAAAAAAAAAATGATCAACTAAATCACTTAAATTATTAGATTGATTTCTCATTAAAAATTTTCTAAAAAAAACATGCATTAGGAAACCAAATTTTCAAACCACATTTCTTTTAGCTCTATAAAATGTGCTGGTGATTTTAAATGTACATGTATGTAATTTTCTATGATGTTACATGGTGTGTAAAAAATAATGTGTAGGGGATAGTCTAATCAAAATCTTGTAGATGATTGTGCTTGTAATAAAAATATTTAAATATACCCTAAGCATAATCAAATCTACAAATTTTTGCCCAGTTTATTACTTGTGTTTGTTGTGGTTAGATTTTTTTTTTGATGTAAATTTTGTAATTAAGTTTGAGTAAAATTAAATTAAAACATTGTTCATAAGACTACTTATGTATGTGAACCTACATAGAAGATAACCCAAAAGAAAGGGAGCATGAAGATGAATAATGGAAATGAAGATGAAGAATGAAGACAATACATTCATTTCTAAATTATTCATTTGTACCATTATATCTCCTACCATGGGACACCACATCTTTCTTACTTTTTTATGCTAATATTATAAATATTGATTGATGTTATATTTATGATTGTCCAATTAGGATGGCATTTTCCTTTTTAATTGCTTGATTTTGTTGAATGGCCTAGATGCGATTAGCTCTTAGGGAAAAATAAATTTTCTATCCTATTAATCAACTCAAAATTAAACTAAATAATTCATAACCTCACTTAAAGCCTAGGACATAAATCAAGATAATAAAATATTTAACAACCCCTTAGCTAGATGTTTTATGTCTCATATCATGCATAAATTATATTGCTTCAATGCTAATGGCTCCCACCTTTGCCAGAGAAAATGGCTTAACCTTTAAAAGCCATGGTGGAAACACACCCCCTTCTTTCTATCTTTGGCCCATAACCAATCTTCTCATGCATTAAGCATATGAAATCCCATAGCCTATGTCAAATAAAAATGTCCAAAAATCAAAAATAAAACTTAACAAAATTTGCATTAGATTAAGTCATGAATTCATGCCCTTCATGATCTAGTCTATTAGAGAGTCAATTTAAGGACTTAGTCTTATTTCTAAATGAACAACAACCTAGCTATCTTGTAAAGCATAAGACCTGCCTACATATATTTAAAATTGTAGGAGGAGTTAGTTGGCTGCCCCTGATAAGCACAACAATGGGTGATTTACTCTCTGTGGAGGTATTTCATACCCATTTTTCCTTAGATTTAGGTCATGCTCCTGCCAAAGATCCCTAGATTTAGGATCTAAGATTATTATTTTCCTTTGGGCTATAAGCATAAATCCTCACCTTAGGAATTTCTACAATCTTTTATTGTATAATTGTAAGCCCTAAATTTCTAATAAAAAATTCAACTCAAACATATAATTTCCTTTCAAAAAATATAAAACCCAATAGAATAGTTTGGGATGCTCACTAGGTTTCCTAGTATCATGAGCATCCCATACTCATCTCCCTTAACTCCCTCCTCTTGCTCAATCCCTCTTGATTTTCTAAAAATAACCAATTGATTGATAGTCCTATCTTTGAAATCTTTGGAGACAATGATCATTTACCTTAATCGAGAGTATCTCATTCTTTAGGATGTAATTAACTATGAGGGCTTGCCATAGGGAACTTAATGAACGATTAAAATAAACCTTACTTTACTTTTCCATGTAAAGTAAGGAAAGATCCGTACATTCAAGACCCATTATCTTCGAGTCCTTATTAGTGTTTAGTCCATTGTAGATGGTGACTTCTATCTCTTGAGATAGTCATCTCATACCCATCTGATCATAAACCCAACCCACCAACATATCCAAAAAAACACCACTATTTTTCTAGTGACTCCACTAGAGATGGTTCCTCTTGTCATCTTTGGTAAATGATCATTATCTCCAAGTATTGATAGGATTTGTATTTCATATAAGTCTATCCTTCTTTTATTTGGCACTTAGGTCATTTCATTTTTAAGCTAAGCTAGCCAACATCCTTTATGTGTTAGGACCTCACTCCATGTAGGTCTTAAAACCTCTGTTGGGTCCCCCAATAGGTGACAATAAAATTTAATCAAAAGAGATGACTAAAGGCCTTTTTCTTACCATCTCTATGATAAGGTAAAGTTCATTCCACAAATAAAAAAAAATTCTTTATAAACATATCACTTTTTAAAAGCACTTTCCAAAAATGTTCACATAATAAAATACTTATACAAGAACTTTTCACAAAATATATATAACTCACATCATCTAACAATCTTCAAGATTTTACATGTAGATATTTTCAAAATCAAAATAAAAAAATCATCTTTTCAAAAAGCACATATTCAAAAAATCAACATCCTCATTCAATATACCCAAATTTATTGAATGAAGGTTTCATTTCCAAAATAATTTCATAAAATAGAAATTCCATTCAATGTATCTTACATATGTTGAAGATTGAGTTTCTCTCCTTTTCAAAAGCACATATTTAAAATGAACATCTTCATTCAATATACCCAAATTTATTGAATGAAGGTTTCATTTCCAAATAAAATCATGTCATAAAATAGAAACTCCATTCAATATATCTTACATATGTTGAAGTTGGAATTTCTTTCCTTTTCAAAAGCACAAAATTGAAGATAAGCATCTTCATTTAATATATATCTAAATTTGTTGAATTTTCATTTTCAAATAAAATCACACCATTTGAAAGTCCACTCAACACATTCCACATGTGTTAAGCTAGAATTTCCTTCTTTCAAAAAAGCAATAATCACACACATTTCATCTTTAAAAAATAAAGTATGATTGACTTCATTTTTCATACCCAAATTTGTTAAATGGAGATTTTGCAAAGAATCAAAAAATCAAAATACATTAGAATTCCAGTTGACATACCCAAATTTGTCAAATGAGAGTTTTATTTTTCAAAAGAAAATTGAAAATAAATTGATTCTATTTAACACATATTTATTAAATAGAAAACCCCCTTTTCAAAATGAATTTGGACTTTACTTAGCATACACAAATTTGCTAAGTAAAGATCCCATTTTAAAAAATCAAACAAAAAATCAAACACATTTGGACTTTATTTAGCATACACAAATTTTCTAAGTAAAGATCCCATTTTCAAAAAATCAAAACAAAATTCAAAACACATTTGGGCTTTATTTAGCATACACAAATTTTCTAAGTAAAGATCCCATTTTCAAAATCAAAATCAAAATTAGATTTGGGCCTTATTTAGCATATGCAAATTTTCTAAGTAAAGATTCCATTTCTAAATTCACACTTGATATACATCATGGGAAAACAAGAAAAAACAAAATTATTTTCAAACATCTTATATAGCATACCAAAATTTGCTAAGTGTGGAATCCCAAAATCAAATCTAACAATAAAATCAAATGACCCTCTATTTAACATACTCAAATTTGTTAAATAAAAGGTCCCCAAACATAAAATTTGAATTCAAATATGAACCAATGGAAGCATCAGAAGTCTCTCTCCAAACTATTTTGAACCCATTCAACATACACGAATTTGTTGAATGTGGGTTCTAAACTTAAATTAACTCAAAATCTCTCCTCCAATTTATTCAAAATCTCTCCTAAATTCAATGAGCCCCACTTAACATATTCAAATTGTTGAGTGTGTGTTCAAACTTTAAATCAAATCTAAAAAATTAGCAAAATACCAAGACAAAAAATCTGATTTGAGTTTCTTTCCAGTAATTGCAGAGTTCTAGTTTAGTCTTAGTTAGCTTTTTCTTAGTTCAGTATAGTGCAAATGGATTCTCAAAAGTATGTTCTCACCTTTCTCCTTTGGGATGGATTTTGCCTTGGATCGGGCCAGCCTCCCCCAAACTAATTTTGCTCATCTGATACACTTTGGCCAAGGATTTGAGAGGGCCAGGATCACTTGTTAGGGGGCAACCCTCACCAATGTCAGGAAGAATGTGATGTTAGTCATCCAAATTGAGATGCCCTCGATTCTAAATTTCTCTCACCAAGAGGAAGGCTATAGAAGTCAGTAGTAGCTAGCTAGGTTGCTTGTCTCACTACCCCAAAGGCAAGTACCCACTCATTGGCTTCCTAAGGGAAAGGTTACCGGCTTTAGGGATAGTCTCTCCTACCTTTGAGGTAGGGTCTAGCTCCAGTATTGATCCACCAAGCTGAACCTAGCATTGCAATATGAGCCATAAGATCAAGCGGCATCATGTGTACATTACCAAGGAGATGGATACATTCTCTCACATTGCATTAGAGGAGTCACCAAGGGTAGTTTCTCTTTTGTTTACTCAAAATAAGTTCCACCCTCTTTTCAATTCTAAAGGGGAGAAAGATGTCAGGAGGATAATAGTGTCACCTCCACCTCTAGTCCATTATGGGGCACCCATCAGAGATAGGAGGAGATCCTATGCTGGCCTTAGGGAAGTTTTGCACCAAGTTGGCAGGGCTTATGGATGATCAAAGTCCAATGCCTAGTTTGATCTACACTAGTTATCCCTCACGGTGTGAGTAGATCCGATAGAGGGCCAGAGACGGTACATTACTAGAGAAAGGTGAAGATATGCTAGGCAGATCCTCCACCATAATTGATTACCATATGCCACATAGTATTGTATTGACCATAAAACCCATCATGGTAGAGCCTGCAGAGAGTCGTTGTATCCATCTACTCTATCCATCTCTCTGCAAGTTCAATTTTTATAGTTCCATCCAAAGCCAAAAGCATCAAGAGAGAAGAAAGCCCCAAGTGATCCAACCAAGGGATCCGCTTCATCTACTCCACTAGCAGGGTGAGCTCTCCGCAACCCACTTCTTTAGTTGGTGAAGAGGAAGTGGTGACATAGCATTGTAGTGTGCCATCACCACCACCACCGCCAGATCATAGATAAGAAGAGGGAAAATAGTTCTCCCCCATGGTGATAGATCCCCTTATGGGCAATACTCCATCCATAACAGTTGACAACCATGAGCACATGCCCTCCAGTGAGTATATCCCTCAAAGCACTTTAGTACCAGGGGAGGTCAAGTGTATCTTTGTTCATGAGCATGATCCCACCACTATTCAGCCACGAGCATTGATGCCTGCATAGTTAAACTGCTCTTTGGATGATATCATGGTACAATATCTTACTAAAAAGAAAGAAATCCTAGGGTATGATTGGTCCACCTCAAATAAGGTTAGCTTTGACCCCAATGAAGATGATTTGTTGGAAGACTGATAGGTGCATATGATGGATACTAGGTTCTTTCCTTCGAGATCACAGTTTGAAAGGTATCAAAACAAGATGATATGACTATTTTGACAAACACCTTCAACAACTCAAACAAATAGATGAGTAGATGTTATCTAATATCCTAAGGGTTTTGGGCCTTCTTTAAAAGCTTTGATGGCGAGAACCCTCAACAACATATAGTGCACTTTAGGGCCAACTAAGGCTGTGATGCATTATTGTCTCTTTATTAGTAGTTTAGGCATAGCTTTTGATTGGTACAACTCCCCAATGATTCAAGAAGTCTTTGTGAGTTGGAGCAACTCTTGTTAAGAGTTTTTCTCAAAGGGTAACTATGGGCAATCTATTGTACTTAACAACACCCTCGTGAGTCCCTCATTGATTATATTCTTAGATGGAGAAATTTAAGCATGAAATGAACCACAACTTCGAACAACATACTATTGAAATTTTTTTATTAAAGAATATTCATGACCCGGTCACCTTCATTCTTAAAGGTTTCATCATTAAGACATTTGAGGAGCTAATCAACAAGGTGGCTAGTCTATAAGAAGAGGCCAAATAGTTACCTTTTCAAGATCAGTCTTCAAAGCCAAAGCTATAGAAAGCTTATGAAAATAAGCCAGGGATAGTAGTAGAATTGGTTAAAGGGAAGCAACCAGCTAGAGATCAGTATGAGAGACTTCGAGCTCAACAGCCTTCACTTCCACCTCCTTTACCACCACCTCGGCCATCTTATTGACCACCATAGCAGCCTCCATGGCCTTCACCTCCTCCTCAACCATACTCAAGATACATACCCACCTAGTAGCTATCATCCACCTACTCTTTTGGATAAATTAAATAAAACTTATTCATTTAAGAGGGAGGTAGTCAGGAAAATCTTTAAGAACCTCTTAAATAAACTTGATTTTCAACCACCTGAGCTTAGGAAGCCAGAGGAAGTGGGCAGGAGTAATGATCCTAACTTTTGCCCCTACCACCTCATGCTAGGCCATGTTTTGGAGGATTGCTTTATATTTAAGGACTATCTTGAGCATAGCTACAAGGCAGGTGTCATAGTGATCCCTAAGGAATACCTAGTGGAACAACCATCCAGTTCTATTAGGGTAATCCTTGGGGATACCTGTGATCCTCTCAAAATGAAAGAGGGTTGGGATATCTCTTTATACTGAATCTCTAAAAAGATTATTTTTAAAATCTAGAAACTTTCCTTATAGGTGTGTGAGGCAGCTCAAACCTCCAACATCAAGGAAGGTTCACAAGTTACCAAAGAAAACTTGGGGAAAGTAGGAGCTCAACACCAATAACAGCAACCTATACTTTCCTGGGATATCCAAGTAGCGCAACCACTGACTCAGTCCAGCCCCCATTCTATCGTTGTAGCAACTACTTCAACCAAAATTCCTACTTCAGCTAGTTCTTCTTCAAGTAGACATCTTGTATCGACGGATGAGGGCAACAAATCCTTCACCCCACTTACTTTACTAGATTTCTACTATGTACCTCCATGTAAATCTAAGAAATTGAGGAATAAAGCTAGTTTGAATTACATCTGTGCCACTTCTGATGGGTTATCTGATTCTACTCCTTTAGAAAACTCTTCAAGTCTTGATAATTATAACAACTCTAATCATCCTCTTTCTGATTCAGAAATGAACTTTCCTTTTGAATGATGTGGGTTCACCTCTTGAGATAGACTTGGAATCATCTAATTCTGAGGGTCCTATAGGAGAAGTTGTAGGTATGCCTGACGAGCAGGTAGAACCTTCCACTAAACAACCATAAGAGGTTACCGAAGTTAACCTTCATAGTGGCAAGGTTCTACCTCCTAGGGAAGCACCTCAAGATAAGGGAAAATATGTCATTAGTACCAACGAGCAAGAAGCCCCACCATAAGATTCTCCACCTATGGATATACTTGTGGAGGACCAACCCAAGGTTTTCTACAATCTCCTCACTCACCTAAGAAAGTTTCCAGCTAAACTAAGCATATATGATGCCCTTGTCATATCTAAAGAGATGAGGGAATCATTAATCAAGGCCCTTCTTGATCCAAAAATATGTTTAGCTCAGCTGACTGCTATTGAAGAGGAGGCACATTATTCAAGAGAAGCCCAAGGAGTCACATTCACTGATGAAGACCTTCTTCTAGGGGATATGGAACCCAACCATCCTACATCACAAAGGATATGGGCATTCGACTCTCTCTAGGGTGTTAGTTGATCCAGGTGCATCGGTGAACATTATGAGCCTAGAAACCTTGCATATTTGAAGATTGACATCTCTGAACTCTGAGGAGATCAGATGATGTTGAGAGGATTCAATGAATAGGGCGAGAGGGCTTTATGTTCCACAATGTTACCTTTGGAAATAGGCGACTGGAATACTAAAGCTAAGTTCTATATAATTAATTTGAATACATCATTCATTGCTTTGCTCGGTAGGCCTTGGATATACCAGAACAAGATGATTTCATTCTCTCTTCATTAGTGAATCAAGTTTCAAAAAGATGGAATCGAATACTATGTCAAAGGAGATGAAAAGCTATTCTCAATTAGGGAGCTCAAAATATATGAAGATGCGACCTACTATCTTCCTCAAAATCAAAACACATTTTCTCATGAACTTGGTCAAAGTTCAAATACAAAAGAAAAAGAAAAAGAAGAAAAGAAAAAAAAGAAAATGAAAAGAAGAAAGAAAGTACAAGGGAGCGAAAAAAGGACACTAAGGAAGAAGTAGAACCGCAAGTTACATTCCACCCATAGTTCATTCTACCATTCGGACATATGGGTAAGATGACAACCTCCACCAGGTAGAGGTAGAGGTACATATAGAGATAATTCCATAGGTGGAAGACACCGGTTGGCCAACAAAATAGGGTTATGTTCCACCACGTGAGGTACTGCTACTCACACATGACTTAATTGTCGGATGAGTCTCATGTGGTTAGCATACCAGCCAACCCCTCTTAGTGGGTTTCATTGGAGGTGACACTCAAAGCACAAATGTATTTGAATTAGTATTATGTAAAACCATTAGACAGTAGTTGGGAACTTTAGCTCCAACCCCACTTTCTTCTCAAAAGTTTAAGGTTTTAGTAGTTAGGGAAGCCCCTAGATCTTCCGTAAATGTCAAGCCAAAGAGATTCCTATTGGGATCATCATCCTCAGTCGAGAAGCAGATGTAAGACTTGAGGATAATTCATATAAAGATTTAATGGAATTACTTTTTTGATTAGTACCCTTATGTTCATAATCTTTAAAAGAAAGGTTTGATTCCTTACACATGGTAATGGTGAGTATTTTGAAGGCTAGGATAACAAGGTAGGGATGCATAATCAAGACTAGGATGAGGATTTGTCTGATGGGTCCATGTTGATGATGATGATACTTAGATATCAATCATCACGAGTCGATAGAATCTTCTCAAACCCTAACTCTTATGAGAATGTGTGTTTAGAAATTTTGATAATCCTAATGATCTCCAAATCAAAGATGCACCTCCGAATTTGAAGAAGAAATCAATTCAACCATCAACAAGCCAGAAATCAACCTTGGGAAGAAGAAGATCCGTATACATCAATTCTTTTTTGAAGAAGAAATCAATGACAGTTAGGATATTGGTAGAGTTTAAGGTTGCTTTGCATGGAGCTATGAAGAGATGTGGGTTATCTCACGACATATGTCCATAAATTAGTAATGACTATGTATCAAACCAAGCTCTAGATGCATGCAATTAGAAATCGAACAACGTCATTTAAAGTCAAAATATTCGATGTTGGTTATATCGAGAAGAAAAATACCCTACGGTTGCTAATTATGCCATAGTTGAAGAATGCAAATTCACATATTATTGATTTTAGAACTTAAATAAGGCATATCTTAAAGGTGAATTTCTACTTCCTATAAGAATTAATGGTGAAAATCATCTCTCATCTCATGCTTATTCTCCTTTATGGATGGGTCATGGTACAACAAAATCAAGATGGCCCTTGAGATGAAAGAAGCATATTTTTCATTAATCTATTATTATAAGGTCATGCCTTTGGCGAAAATGCGGTCTTTGAAGTATGTATCTTATGAACTCATTCATCATCAAGTTGAATGTTATGTTGATGATCTAGTAGTCAAAAGTGAGAAAGGCGACATCTCTTTGACTTGAGTAGTTTTGAATGGTTAAGCAATTCAAAATGAACTCGAATGTGCATTGAGTAGCTTGAAGTTCTGGGTTTGTTATTCTGGAATCTATAGATCTACAAAGATTGAAACTATATTAGAAATTCCACTAAAAAGTCTAACTCAACTCAAATCTTTTCGTGGTTGGTGTATTAAGATGCTTTATCTCCAATCTATCGAGATGCAAGTCATTTTAGCACTTGTCAAGATGCTAAGTTCAGTGGGATGATGAGTGCAATATGCTTTTGAAGACATCAAATCATATTTGGTAAAGCCACCAGTTTGTCTATCCCAAAAGCCACTTATCCTCTACACTGCTACATTAGATGACTCCCTTGGTGATTTGTTGGCCCAAACCAATAACTAATGGAAGGAGAACACTCTCTACTACCTTAACCATCATCTAATCCCTACTGATGCAAAGCCTCATATTCAATTTCATTATTGGTGCATGGATTGGATAGATGATATGAGAATCTCATCACATCATGAGTTAGAAGAACTATTCCACCACTCTGAAGAGTGGATTGGGTTCTTTTCTTTGAAAGGAAGCCCATCATACATCTCTATGGTGAATGCTAGTGTCCCCTAAGTTTATGATTTATTCATCGAGGTGGTCATTACTAAATGAGGAATCAGTAGGAAGTGGGTATGATGCTAAGAAATATGCTAGTGCTTATCATTTCACCGCACGGAGGGGTACAAAAGTGAGGTAAAACTATGATAAAATCATGGACTAATGTAAACTTGATGGATAGCATTGTTTGTTATGAAATATTATAATTGGATTGATCTAAAAAGGATTCATCTTGGGAAAGCATATAATGCCATAGCTTTTGGGATACAAGATTAATCTTTGGGTAGTGCTTTTCAATAGGTTAGTTTGCCTCAATAAGGTTTAGATGATAATTAAGATAGTAGAGTGCATTCTCTTTCTTCATCTTTTGTCAATATCTTTGAGAGTCTAATATGATCATATATAGTCCTTCGATAAGCTACTAGAACTGGTGGCATCATCAAGTAGTGCTTGATGTCTTCGAAAGCATGTCAGCACTTATCATCCCACTTCAACATAGCATCCTTTTTGACAAGTGTTGAGAATGGATAGCATCTTTTTGATAGGATGGAAATGAAGCATCTTAGATATGCCAACCACCCTTGGAATGATTGTTGAGAGACTTTAGGTGGTAATTTATCTTATTCTTCTTGGATCGATTTCTATTCCATGATGGACAACAAAGGCTGAAGAATTTCTACTCAATCACACACTTATTCATTTTAAGGTTGGATTTCCTTAACCATTCAAAAACTATTGTCAAGTAAAATAGATGGTCTTCCTTTTCTTTACTTTTGACTACAAGATCATCAACATAATATTCAACCTAATGATGAATAAGTTCATTGAAGATCTGAGTCATGTCCCATCTTAGCATTGATATTTTAATAAGCATGTTGTAATAATAGATCTGATAGGTTCAAAAGTAGTATTTTTCTCATCTTTGGGGCAATCTTAATTTGGTTGTAGCCTCATGATCCCATGAATAAGAATATTTCATGAGATGAGACAATGTCCACCATCATTTAGTATTGGTGGAATTCATCTTAGACATGCCTTGTATCCCTAAAATTAACACATAGAATTTGGCCATTCTTCTCTTTGGAATGACGACTAACTATTTCTCTTTCTAAGAAAACCAATCGATAAGTTTCTTGATTTTGAAATGATCTATTATTCAATGTCATCATGCATCTAGGAGGCCATGTGCATTAGAATATTATTAGTTTATGGACATCAAGAGATAAATTAAGAATTTATTCATAACTACATGCAAAGCTCCTTCTCATCAATAGCTTAACTAGTCATTGGTTTCTTCTTCATTCAATATTAATGTATGTAGAATGGATCTTCTTTTATTCTAAGTTGATTTCTTTAAGTTCATCGATGGTTGATCGATTTATTCTTCAAATTCTAGCGGTGCATCTTTGACTTCAAACTCATTTGGATCATCTAAAGTTTCTAACACACCTCCTCATATGAGTTAGCATGATTTGAAAAAAATGACTCAAATGATTAGTGATAGAGGATGGTTGTCATCATGTTGGACCTAATGTGTTGAATCCTAGTCCTGGTCCTTATTATGGATGTCTTCTTTGGTTGTCCCATAACCTTTCAAAGTAATCCTACCTATGTTTAGATAAAGCATGTGGTATTAAACCCTTCCTTTCCAAATTAAGAACACAGAATCAATCAAAGGAATTGTATTAGATCTTTATATGAATCATCATTAAGTTCTACATCAGCTTCCTGACTTGAGGATGATGCTCCCAATAAAAACATCTTTGGCTTGACTTCTATGGATGACTTGGGGGCCTCCTTAACTGCAAACCCTCAACTTTGGAAAGTGAGATTAGAGCTAAAGTTCTCAACTCGCCTCATTCTATATCTTGACTGATACATTCATGCTTTGCTTGGAGATCTTTATCACTCTGTTCCTATGGGACCCATTGAGAGGGTTGATTAGCGTCTAACCACATGAGACTCATCCTCAACTATAGTTTAAGTCTGTGGATAGTTGGGGTACTCGAATGAACATAACTACTTGACCGGGAAGGAGGTCTTAAACATTTACCCTTGGATCTCCCATGTGTTCATATGGAGGAACAAACTCAGGTGGAATCCAACTTCAAGATCGACTTCTTCTCAGTGTATTTAGCTCACTTGTATTTTCACTTTCTTTTCCTTCTTTTTCATTTTCTTATTTTTAACTTTAACCATGTTTGCAGAATAGACTATCTAATTTTGAGGAAGATAGTAGATCGTGTCTCATATATCTCAACCTCTGGCGAAAATGGCTTAGTCTCCTTTGAGACAATAGATTCTCTTTAATTTGATGATGATGTAGAGAGGATAAAATCATCTTATTCATGTATCAAGGCCTCAAAGTAGTGAAAGGTGTATCATCTATGTAGAACACTTCTTTCTTGGTCATCTATCTCAATGGAAAGATGGAGCCTAAAGCCTTCTCACCTTGCTCAATCCTCTACATCATCCATCTCCTCGAGTTCATAGGTCAATCTCGTAGGCAAGAGTCTTTAGACTCAATGTTGATGCACCTAGATCAACTAACACTCGGAGGTAATTTTCCCATATCCATTGGGTGGAGGGAGCTGTGATTGATTATCCTAAAAGAAGGTCTTCATTGGTGAATGTAACTCCATGGGCTTCTCTTGAATAACATGCTTCCCTCTAAACTGGTTGAGCTAAGCATATTTCTAGATCAAGAAGAGCCTTGATTAATGACTCCCTCATTTCTTTGGATAGGACAAGAGCATCATATATGCTTAGCTTTGCTGGCAACTTTCTAAGGTGAGCAAGGACATTATAGTCAACTTTAGGCTGGTCCTCCACAAACATATTTGTAGGTGGAGCATCCTGTGGAGGGGTTATATGTTCAATTGAACCAATGACTCCCTTACCATTATCCTGAGGTGCTATCCTAGAAGGTATAACTTTACCACTGTAGAGATTAACTTCAGTTAAACATTTTACATGATCTCCACCTCTTCTCTCATCATTGGAGTTGATGACTCAAAATCAATCTCAATCAAAGGCGATTCAAAAAATGTGTAATCCATTTCCAAATTAGAAGAGGAATGATCAGAACTAAAGTTATTATTAATTAGATGGGGAGAGCTTTCTAAGGAATAAATTCAAGCATCATCGAGAAGTGACATAAAAGTGGAATCTACTTTCCTCATTGATTTCTTAGATTTGATGGAGGTACAAAGTATAAATCAAGTAAAGTAAGCGAGTGGATTTGGCATCTGGATATAATATGGCTTAGAAGAAGAGCACGGAGGCTTAGGTGTGGTGTGGAAGAGTCTTTGGAACCAGTTGGTGGTTGTGCTACTACACTATCTGATAAGTGGAGGCTATCCTTTCTTAGCTCCTACCTCACTCAAGTTATCTTAGCGACTTACAAACCTTCCTTGGGTTGGAGGTTTAAGTTGCCTTGGCACCTGAGGTAGTTTCTTGATCTTATAAATGATTTTCTTAGTTTGATAGCAGATATTCCAACCTTCCTTTATATTAAGAGGATCATTATCAAGGATTACCTAATAGAAATAGAAGGTTATTCTAATAGGTATTCCTTGGGGATGATGCCACCGACTTGTATGATGAGCCTCATTAAAGGTAATTCAATCTTCTGACATGGTCTCACATGTGGTGGTACAATAGTTTGGATCATGGCTCTTGCCCACTTCTTCCTCTTAGGCTCTAGTAATCAGCTTCTTTAAGAGATTCTTAAAATCTTCCTAACTTCTTCCCTCTAGCTCGATGGAATAAATAAGTAATAGCTACGGTGGCGGGTAGGAATACTACTCAGGATGCTAATGAAGGATGGTGGTGGTGGTTGTACAATGGTCGATATGATGAATGGAAATGGCCTTGAGCTCGAGGCCTATCTGAACCCTAGCTAGTTGTTTCCCCTTATTATTTATTGTGACTACCCCTGACTTCTTCTCAAATGCCTTATGACATTTGGGCTTAGTTGATTGGTCCTAGAAAGGTAGCTATTTGGCTTCCTCTTATACACTAGCCACCTTTGTTTATTTGTTTCTCAAAGGTTTTGAATGGAAAACCCTTGAGCATGAAAGCGATCGGTCCATGGATGTTCTTTAGAAGAATCTCTATGACGTGTTGTCCAGAAAATTATGGTTTGCATTTCATACTCAAGTTTTGCCACCTGAGAATGTAATCAACAAGTGACTCATTGGGATTTTTCTTTGCTACAATGAGGTCTCTATAAAACTGAGCTCCAACAAACCTTCTAATGAGAGAGCAACTAAGTAAATGTGTTTACCAACCATTGGGTAGTTTGGCATACCATCAAATGCAACACCTAAACTACTAATAAAATCTAAGAAGGGTGTCACTACCTCTCATTGCAACAAATGGCTAAAGCAATATGTTGAGGTTTCCCACTCATCAAAGATTTTGAAAGAATGACCGCGAAACCCAGGATATTAGACATCAAATTCCTCCTAGTTCTTCCTTTAAACATGAACCACCACGCTTTCTCACCTATTGTTCCACCATGTGCTTGATATCCTTCTCGTGCATGGAGGTACTATCCACCACCTTCATTATAAGCTACCATTATCGATCTAGAGTGCTCTTGGGCTGATCTAGGATGTGTGCTAACTCAAGATGATCTACCTCTATCAGTATATGCTGTAGGGTTGAGGCTTGGTTTTGGAGTGCATGGATGACTTCTAATAAGTCTTCCATCCTTCTCTCCATCTAGTTGATCTGATCATCCTTCTATCTAATTTGCTGAAGGAGTTGCTAGGTTGAATGGATGACATCATCTTCTTCAACCATAATAGCTTCACTCTCTGGTCTCCAGAGCTCTATTATCGACCATGTGGACTTCGGTTGAGTCCTCCAATAAATCATCCTCATAGAGAATGAAACTGACCCTTCCCTCCTCATAATTAGACTGATCGCTTCGTAGGGTTTCCCTCTTTTTGGCAAAATATTGTGCTAGAATTTTATCCAAGGAATGATCTAACTCCGCTGATACAAACACTCATTATTGATCAGTAGTAGGGCTATGTTCACGACAAAATGCATCGACCTTTACTTACCCAGTGCTATCTCACGGGAAGGTGATGCCTAGAAGATACATGCTCATATGACTACCAATGGAGTGTTGTCTCTATGGGGATCCGCCATAGGAATTGTGGAAGCCTCCTCTCTACACTTTCTCCAATTATTGTGGGGTAGTGGAATGACTATGTTGCTCTTGGGTCACCATTTCTTCTTCACAAAGTGGAAGGGCGAGAAGGAAAGCTTAACCTCACCTTGGTGGAGTAGATGGAATGGGACCACGAGGGTAGCTAGATCATAAGGCTTTTTTTTCTCCCCTCTGTATGGCAGCATAAGAGATGTTGGAACATGTACTAGAGAATGTAGACAATGAGCAGTGATGTGTGGTGGAGACATCAGCTGCCATTCAATAGGTCCTCTCCTCCTATGATTGACTATGCATGTGAGTACTATACTATTAGTATGGTTGGCTCTGGTAGCCTACCGACCTGGGAAATCTACAAGAATGAAGGCAAACTCTGCATACCTCCTCCCTCTCTCTCTATTGCTCACTCATGTCTCTATGTATGCGATCCACGATGCTCTAGAGATCAAAGACCATAAGTCATACAATGCACCAAACTTCGAGCATCCTTGGACTCTTTCTATCTAGCGATAATTGGTAATTTGGCATAGGGCCTCCTCTCTCCCATGGTACCTGTAATAAGTTGGTGGTGGAGCGATATTACAATCTTCCTATAGTCCTCCTCTGATAGAGGGATATAATCATTGCCACTAAGTAGGGGACACCTCCAGGGTGAACCCTCTTTACAAGGATGCTACCTCGCTTCTGGTCAACATGATCTTAATTTCTCTCATTTTGGCACTGAGTGTGGGTGAGTTGAGTAGGGCAAGAGGTAGAACCTACCTCAAAGGTAGGGAAGACTATCTGAGAGACAAACATAGCTTTCCCCTTTGACCAATGAAGGTGTCAACTCAGGGCAATGGGATGAACAATGATGGAAGCAGACCAAAGTCATGCTACCACTATGAAACTAATTGTTAGCTATTGCTCTCAGGGGGATTCTACTGCCTTCCTCTTTGGAGGGAACTCAGTTAGCATGTCAATGAATGTGGAGTCTTGTAACCTCCTCCTTACTGACTATCATGAGGATAGTTCCCTCATAAGTAACTTGGATAGCCTTGAATCGATGACCAAATTAAATCAAACATGTAGTTGTCAAGGTGAGCTTGTTCTGATCCAGGGCCAAGTCAATACCAGACGTGATGGAGAACTTAAACTACCATGTGTAATGAGCTAAATAGAAAGTGATCTTTGAAACTTTGCATTTATTGAAAATATAATTGAACCAGTTTTGGTATTCAAGTAAATAATTTATAGACTTCATTTGAAATTTGAACCCACACTCAACAAATTTAGTTATGTTAAGTAGGGATCATTGGAGAGATTATGATATGTAGGAGAATCTTTTCCATATGATTTTGATTTAGAAATACTCAACAAATTTAAGTAGGTTGGGTGGGGCTCAAATATGTGGAGAGACCTTTGAAGATATTTGTCTTTGTATCTTGTTTGAAAATTTTGATTTTGAAAAAAACTTTACTTAGAAAATTTAGGTATGCTAGGGAAAGGTTGTGATTGTTTAGAAATTTTATGAAGAAAAACTTTGCTTGTGGTGGTTGATTCTGTGTGTGTTATATGTTGATTTAATTTGAATGTGGGGCTTCTTACTTAACAAATTTGGTATGTTAAGTATAGGCCAAATGTGTTTGACATGTGTTTTAAAATGAGACTCTCACTTAACAAATTTGGTATGTTAAGTAAGAGCCAAATGTGATATGATTTGTTTTTGAAAATGAGACACTCACCTAACAAATTTGGTTTGTTAAGTGAAAGTCAAATGTGATATGGTTTGTGTTTTGAAAATGAGACTCTCACTTAACAAATTTGGTATGTTAAGTGGAAGTCAAGTGTATTTGAAAAGTGTTTGAAAATGAGACTCTCACTTAACAAATTTAGTATGTTAAGTAAGAGCCAAATGTGATTATGATTTGTGTTTTAAAATGAGACTCTCACTTAACAAATTTGGTATGTTAAGTGGAAGTCAAGTGTATTTATGATTTTTTTTGAAAGAGGGGAAATCTATTTAACAAATTTGGATATCTTAAATATAGTTTAATATATTTTTTATAAATTTTGGAAATGGGACTCTCATGTGACAAATTTGGGTATGTGAAATGAAGTCTAAAAGTATTTTGATTTTCAAGACTTTGGAAAAAGGAACCTTATTTGACAAATGTGAGTGTGCCAAATAGAATTCAACTTGTTTGAGTTTCCTAAAGAAAGGGGAATTCTCATTTGACAAACTTTGTGTATGCCAAATGGATTTCAAAATATGTATTGATTTTGTGTGATTTCTTGCTTTTGAAAGCAGGAAACTTCAACTTTAGCATATGTGGAATATGTTAAGTGGAGTTTCAATTTTATGTTATGGTTTTATTTGAAAATAAAATCTTCATTCAACAAATTTGAGCATGTTGAATGGAGATAGTAATTTTTAAAATTGTGCTTTTGAAAAAGAGGGAAACTCCAACTTTAACATATGTGAAATATGTTAAGTGGAGTTTCAATTTTATGCTATTATTTTATTTGAAAATAGAATCTTCAATCAACAAATTTGAGCATGTTGAATGAAGATAATCATTTTCAAAAGTTTTCTTTTGAAAAAGAGGGAAACTCCAACTTTAGCATATGTGAAATTTGTTAAGTGGAGTTTCAATTTTATGCTATGATTTTATTTGAAAATAGAATCTTCATTCAATAAATTTGAGCATGTTGAATGGAGATAGTCATTTTCAAAAGTGTGATTTCTTTAAAAAAAATGATTTTGATTTTGATTTTGAAAAGAACCTCCATGTGACAATCATGGGGATTGCTAGATGAGGTTTGGTTATATGAGTTTTGTGCTTTTTGAAAATTTTGTGCAAGATTATTTGTTTTGTGAGTTTTGAAAAAGTGCTTTTGGAAAGTGCCATTTTGCAAAAGAGTTTATTTTCTTAAACATTAAGATGAACCTTGCCTCACCAAGATAGTGGTAAGGAGGTTCTAAATTTTTGTCATCTCCTTTCATGAATTAATTTTATTTATTTATTTACCTATTTGGGGGAAATCTAATAGGGGTTTCAAGACCTACAAGGAGTGAGGTGCTAAAACCTAGATGATGTTGGCTAGCTTGGCTTAAGAATGAAATAAGCTAAGTGCTAATGGAAAGAAAAATAGTCTTAGACTTATATGACATATAAGTCCACTATCGATGCTTAGAGACAATAATTGTCTACAAGAGATGGAGAGAGGAACCATCCACAGCAGAGTCACTAGAAAACTTTATGGTATTTATTTTTAATTCTATGTGTGTGTGTATGGGTGGGATACCATACACAACTGAGGGTGTACTTATTGAGGTGATCAAGTATGACATCAAGGAACAATGCACTATCTTGAAAGATAAAAATAACTACCCTATGATAGACCCAATCATCTAATAAGGACTCCTAAGGCATGATGGGTCTTCGAATGTACTAGAGATTTTTTCCCTACTTTATATGGATGAATAAAATAGGGTTTATTTAAACTAGGTTCTAAAGTTTCCTATAGGGGTAAGACCCCATAGTTAATTACATCTTAAGGAAGGTGAGTTCCTTAGGAATACTCATAATTAAAGTAAGAAATTGTTGTTCCAAAGAATTCAAAGGTAGGACTATCAATAAATTGGTTATATTTGGAAAATCAAGTGGGTTAGATCAGAAGGAGAGACTTATTATTGAAGCCAAAAGTAAATGAGTAAGGGATGCTCATGATATTAGAAGACCTAGTGTGCATTCCAATTTATCTTATTATTAGGCTTTATATGTTTGAAATTGAAGGGAATTATTTATTTGAGTTGAAATTTATTATAAAGCTAGGACTTATAATCTCATAATAATTGTGGAAATGCCTAAGAGGTGAGGATTTATGCTTATAGCCTTAGGGGAAATGGTAATCTCAGATCCTAAATCTTGGGATCTTTGGCGAGGGCCAAAGCACATCCTAAATCTAAGGAGAAAAGTTGGTATACTATTTACCTCCACAGGAGAGAGTAAATCACCCGACTATTAGACTTATAACTGCCTGGAGTGGTAGCTAGCTAACTCCTCTTGCATTTCAAATCCATGTGGTCAAGTCATATATGTTGCAAGATGGTTAGGATGTTATTATTTTGAAAGAAACTAAAGTCTTTAAACCCACTCTCTAAGAGACTAGAGCATGAGTGGTATGAATAATGACTTTGTCTAATGCAAATTTTATCAAATTTTATTTGATTTTGGACTCCTTATTTTGACACAGGTCATAGGATTTTATATGCCTAAATGCATGATAAACTAGAGAAAGAGGTGTTTTCCACCATAAGGGGGTCAAGTATTTCCATATCGTGCAAGGATGGAAACCCTTTTTTTAATAAGAATGAAACAAGATGATATGCATGATATTAAACATACATCATTTAGCTAAGGGGTTGCTAAATCATTTAGTAATCTCAATTTAATACCTAGGATTTAAATGAGGTTATGAGTTGTTTTAGAAAATTTAGTTATGAGTTATGATTGGGGTAAAAAGTTTATTTTTCCTTAAGAGCCTAAGCAAATCCAGGCTACACATTAAGTCATCATATATAAAAAAACTAGGAAACTACATGTCATTTCTATTACACAATTTTAAACAAAGCATCAATTAATTTATAAACTCAATGTGAATGAATAATAAGCTGGTACGGTCTGGTACCTCCATACAATCCGAAAAGAGAAATGGATAGCCAAGCTCTACCCTTATACATCTTGGTAATGTAAAAGAATAATTACAATGACAAATGAATAAATGTTATGAGGGGTCTTTATATCTTCATATCTTCATATGTCCTCTATTTCATCATTTGGATTTGCTTGGTTCAAAGGCATCATGGGGCCTCCGCCAAACCTTATAGCCTCCACTCATCCTAATCCCCTCATAACACTTAACCAAATTCCTAATGCATAATTACATTAAAAATAAGAAAAGTAAATCTAATTACACTTGCAAAATAAGTGTTAGCTAAACACACCATACAACCTAAGTAGTTATTTGTTTAATTTAGACTTAGCATCCTGTACATGGGTAACCAAGTCCACCTGTCCTAGTATAGATTATGTTTAGGGGTTAAGTAACTTGCAAAAGAGTGCATTTTATATTTATTTTAAGCACCCCTTAAGCATAATCTCCTACAGAAAATATAATTAGGCTAATCACAACATCCATTCCTACAAGCATACACCCTAACATCTAGTCTACAATAGTATATCATAAAACCAAACATACATCAAACCATGCACCACCCTAACATAAAACTAGAAGTGGTGACTTAATCTAATGTGTGTGTATTAAAGCTCGTGTGGTATGTTCTTACGAGGCTTTAGAGTTGTCATTCTCTAAGTATGGAGGACATTTAATTATAAATGGTGGTTTTAATTCAAATGATTTAATTGATTTGTAAATTTTACTTAATGTTTTATATTGTTTCATTTATCTTATACCTAACAACTAAGAGTTATAAAGGGAAGAAAAGAGAGGATCACTCTCTTTCATCCCTACCTTAAGTCACATCTAAAAAAATTAATTAATCAATTCTCTTTAATGAATGGCTTATTACATATTTTAACTAGTCCTAGGTTTATGTTCACTTTAAATAATCCAATTCAATAAGAAAGGCATCTTAAAATTATTAGAATTAATTATTATCACCTAACACATGTTTGTTCATTTCTTTCCATCATATATAGCATGCATATGATTAAGTCCTAAACATAACTATACATGCAATTTATATCTTAGCACACTTAAATGATGAAAGTAAGCAAGTGTACTTGGAATTAATGTCTCATTTGGTTGAATTATTTGTCATATTAATTTAAAGCTCTATTTAAATTCTTATACAAATGCATAAGAAAAGAACTCTAAATCATATGACTAATCAACCCAACCAATTGAACAAAATATGAATGCATGACTTTTTAATAGAAAGAAGAGGGGGTTTTCATTCATTAGCTAAATACACATTCAAATGTATGAAAGTTTTAAGCAAGTATGCTGCCATTGTTCGACACTAGGGGAGTGAGGTAGGAACTTCCTTGGGGCTACTTAAAGTCGTGCATCCCAGAATGTTCAGACTAATATACTTGCTATTCCTAAATACATATGGATGTATAAACAACTATAAGAATAGAAAACACCATGCAAAAATAGAGTTTAATTTATTTAGTCTATTTGTGTAAATGAATTAAGCTCTATCTAAATTGTAATGTTAAAGTGCATAAGAATGAAATCAAACAGGTACGTCATCATTATTCTATGCTAGGGGAGTGAGGTAGGAACCTTCTTGGGGCTACTTAAAGTCGTGCGTCCTCGGAATGTCCAGACTAATATACCCATTAACATTCAAACTTATGCAAGTCAACATATGAATGTAAGAAAGAGACTTCACTTCATACACTAAGCTTATATTCACATGCATCTCTTATGTATGTGTAACTATATATATATATATATATATATATATATATATATATATATATATATATATATATATATATATATCATTATTCATTAATAAGCTTTTGAAATTACATTTGAGATTTAATAGTGATAATAGCCACACATATTTTTAATTAAGCCAACACATGCAAATTGACATAAAGGAAATCATCTTCATTTAATTAATTTGAAAGAAATGAATGCATGACTACAAGTGGCATACAATATTTTAACATTATTAGAAAGAAATAAAATAACACAAGCATGTGATTTCATTCTATCCAACTAATTCCTAAGGACAATCACATTAAACAAGCTTATTAAAAATAAACCAAAGTTTCTTAAAACCATTTTTGATTTCATGTTTGATTTGATTTAAGAAATGTGAAAGAGGTTTGGTAATCTTAATCCTATTCCCCATATGTGTGAGTTAAATTGATTTAATGAAAAGCAATTAGGTTGATTTTATGGCTTAATTAGTTTGAGGTATGAATTAAATCAATTAATTAAACCCTTACCTATATCACCTTAAGTTAAATAACTAATTAATGATGAGACAACATGATATGCAACAACATGAAAAGTAAATTAGAAATGCTTCTAAGAAATGAAAGGTGCCTAATGCAATTGGCTCATAATTAATTAAGCTTAAGAAATGTAATTAATCACTTTTATGATTTTCTCACACATATAAGCTAATCAATTTCATTAAATTTTTAGACTATTAAACATCTAGAGAACTACAAGATTGATTAATCAAAGTTAGGAAATGAATTAAATTTTAAATTAATTTAATTAAGACATTAATTAGTTAATTAAATCCTTTGATTATATTTTAATTAGGATAATGAAATTAACTTAGGGAAACAGATCAAGAAAGAGGCCTCAATCCCAATCCCTAAGTCATTTCAAAAAATTAGGCTCTAAAATAATTAAATTCCCTTTTCTTTTAATTGATTAATTAAGTGGCTAATTAATTAATTAATTAAACTTTGATTAATTTGAAACAAATGAAGAGGCTTAATGAAATGGTCATAAAGAATAAACCTAAACCATTTCCCTAAGACTTTTTAATGTTAATAGATGGAAATAAGCTTAATTAATTAATTAATCCACTATTCATTTGCTTAATTATTATTAATTAAGGTAGGAGAGTAATTAAGGCTTAATCAATCAATTTTCCTAATTAACTATACAATAAATTCTAATAAAAATAGGAGAGCTAGAGGTCATCCCCATAAACATCTCGGAAAGTTTGAAATTAAATGGATAATTAATTAGAGAGTAATTAGGCTAATTAAATTTTAATTAAAACCTTAATTAAGCATGAATTATTGTTCAAAATTAAATAATAATAATTTTCATGGATTCTTGAAATATCTTTAAATGAGCCCTCATTTATATTTTTTGGAATTTTCTAAGATTAGTTATGAATTTTAGTTTTAGCCTCAAAATCAGTTTAATTAAACTTATTAACTTCCTAACTTCATCGCCATGGCTACACGCTCACGCCTCATATGACCTTTCCATGTGGTGTGGATAGCCATTTAAGTTGTCAAATTAGGATGTTTACTCGAATTATGGTGGATGTGCTTTCCTGTGGACCATCTGATCTAAGTCGGATGACCATGATTAAATCTTGCAGTTAAGGAGAATTAAATTAAGGGTTTTGACATGATTTTATCATGGTTATCTATTCCAATCACACAGAATGGATAGCACATGATCCATCTTCGTATGAGCGATGAATGATAGAGCCTGTCAACCATGGATCAGTTGATCTGAGCTCACCCGAGCTCAAATCCACTTCAAACTCAACCCACGCCTTCATGTAAAGGATCCACAAGGATCCAACGGCTAGGATGGGCTCAAATGTAAGTTCGCTTAAAAAATGACCAACATATTTTCATCTAAGGATCAATTTTGAGAAATTACCTCATCGAGCTTATGATCGGTTCCAATGATTGAGGTAGTTTCATTTGGTAGAAATGAAGCCCTGAGCTACCAGCTTTAATTTAAGGTGGTTTGCTCTATGGACCAAGGCCCTTTGATCATTGATCTTGATCAAAGTATGGCTTATGGTGGCTTTGGAACTCAAGGGATGATTTACTTGGCTTAGGTGTGGTGAAGGTGTGTGCAAGTTTAATTGATGTTTGGTTAAGGGATGGATGGGTTTGAATCAAGGGAGGTCTCCCTTATTTTAATTTCACAAGAGAAGAATGATCGAAGGAGGTTTAAAATGCTTGAGGGATTTTGTTTTCACTTGGGGCTCGAGAGTGTAAATGGTGATGAATCACTGAATTGAGGGAGTATACCTCAATGTGTGATGGATGATGGGGTCCGTCCCTGAATTTCTATCGATTCATCATCATCGAGGCATCAAGGGGTCACCGCCAGCTCCATGTGGCATGCTAGGGTTAGAGGAAGTTATGGTAGGGAGCTTAAGGAAGATTTAGCATATTGGGTGGCTTGGTCCTTTGGGTGCTCGATTTCTTGAGATGAGGAGGTGAACTCCCTTGGTCCATGGCTGATCCTAGCTATTGGGTGGGATAGAAAGCTTAGGCACACCCCATTTGACTAGGATGGTGCCCAAGTGATGGGAGAGTGGAATTTACTTCTTATGGAAAGAATCCAATGTGGGAGGTTTGTCCAATGGCTAATTCCCTTGTGTGGGTCCACTTGGATTTGGGCTAGTTTGGGAGTGATCTAGGACTAGTTTGGGTTTGGCCAATTCCTATGGTCCCATGGGTTGGTTTGGATTCATTTGGTCAAATGGGCTCTATGGGTTCATGTTGGGTTGACCAATTGTCAAATTGGGTCAAACCAAGGCTTGGGTTAGGTTTAAATGATGATTTGAAGAGTTTTGGTTCAAATGGTTTAGATTAATTTGGCTTAGCTTCGATTTTGGCTCATTTGGATTCAAATAGATCAAATGGGCAAAGTTGACCAATTCAACAAATTTGACCAAATTGGGTTGGGTTAGGTGTTGGTTCATGTTCAATTGGTTGATTGAAAATGATTGTAGGCTTTGGTTTGGTTTGATTTGGGTTTAATTTAGATTTTGGCCAATTTGACCTTTAAATCAATTTGGGCTAGGTCAAGTTGACCAATTGGTCAAATTATTCAATCAATCATGGCTTTGGTGGTTCAATAAATGATTTGGAATGAACTTGAGCCATTGGTTGTAATCAATTTGGATCAAATCATGATTTGACCCATTTTGGCTTTTAGGCCAATTTGGGTCAACTTAGGTCAAATCATCAATTGGACTTAGTTTTCTCAATTGAGGGTTTGATCATATTCAATCATTGATTATGATTGAAATCAATGGTTTCAATTAATTTGGTATATGGTGGGTTTTGGCTAGTTTAGGTTTCATTTAGGCTAAAGGTTGACTTGGTCAAAGGACCAAGTTGACTTGGTTTGACCCAATTAAAGGTAGTTAATCACCCTAAGATGATTGTTGATCATGATATGAAGTTTGGATTGGCTTGGTTTAATCCAATTTGGGTTGGATTAGAACTTGGCTCAAAATGGACTTTTAGGTCATTTTGGGTCAAGTGGACCTAAATGGGTAAATTTTTTTTTTGGCTTGATTCAAGTTTAGTTGAACTCACATTTAGCCTAGGATGAAAATATAAATCCAATTGTAATTGTTTGGAGTCAAATGGATTTTGGTTCATTTGACAATTTCAAGTCAAAAGGGGTCAACATGGGCTTGACTTGAGTTGACTTGGATTTGGTTTGATAATTGTAGTTTATATTTATATTTGGGTAACTAATTGAAGGAATGATTGATTCATGAAGAAATCCATGGGTTTGGGTTGATTTGAATATCATTTAGCCAAGTTCAAGAAATTGGCTAAAAAAGGCTAAAATTGGAAATTTGATTTGATTTGGGTTTGTTTTGGCCATTTGATTTATATTTCATTTATATTTGTGAATATAAATTATGATATAAATGTTTTGAGAAAATCACTTGAGTTTGGAGTGATTTCAAATTTTTGACCAATTTTAAGGTTGTAAGTCAAAAGGCTTAAGTGGGGGAATTGATTTGGTTTGATTTATTTTTGGTCATTAGAGGTAGGTTTCATTTATATTTGTAGATATAAATGAAGAAATAATTTATTTATAAAAAATCAATTGAATTTGGGTTGAGATTTGATTAAGCTTATGGAGGTAAGTCTATATAGCTTAAGAAAGGTCTTGATTCAATTTGATTTAATTTGATTTGGTTTGGCTCATTTGAATTTGGATTTCATTTATATTTGTGAATATAAATGAAAGAATGATTGATTTATAAAGAAATCAATCAAGTTTGATTTGGTTTAATGGGTGTTTTGGTTAATCATATGAGGGTGGTTCATGGAAGGAATTTTGGAATTAGAATTTGATTTTGGGTTCTAGTCATTTGATTTCGAATTGATTTAAAATTTGATTTGAGATTCAATAGATATTTGAGAAAATCAGTCAAATTGGGGTTGATTTTAATTTGGTTAAGGCTAAGTCCATAAGATAAAATCAAAGGGCTTAGAAAGTTTTTTTGTAGTTTGAATTTGATTATGGGTTTCAATCATTTGATTTGGAATTGATTTATGATTTGGATTTGAATTGGTAGGTTTGAGGAAGGAAGCATGGATTAGGTCTAAGGATATAGGGGTAGGCAAGTTTTCCTAAATCCCTAAGGCATGATCTATTCTCATGGCTAATCCTTCAAGTCTTTAGCCTTAGGTTAAGTGTTCACCTAATCACTAGAAGTGTCTTAAGATTAAGAACTCTTGGTGTCTATAGAGTCCTAGATCTATGATGAGGAAGTTGAGAACTCACTCCAAATGAGGTCAATAGGGATTTTAGGGTTAGTTTTGGGGTTAGGGTTTAGGATTAGGGTTTAGATTTAGGTTTAGGGTTTAGATTTAGGCTATTTTTCTTAAAATTAAGTAAACCAAGGGTTTAGGTTTATTTAGTTTATTTAGATTATTTTATTTATTTTAGTTTATTTAATTTTTTTATTTTTATTTAGGTTTATTTTTATTTTTATTTTGTTTTTTATTTATTTAGATTTAGGTTTTTATTTTAATTTTATTTTTTTAGTTTAGGTTTATGTTTATTTTTTAGTTTAGTTTTATTTTTATTTTATTTTTAGGTTAGGATTTATTTTTTTTTTAGGTTTAGTTTAGGTTTTTTTTTATTTTATTTTTTAAGTTTAGGTTTTAAGTTTTATTTTAGATTTATTTTTAGGTTTTATTTTAGTTTTAGGTTTATTTTAGTTTATTTTATTTTATTTAGTTTAGGTTTAGGTTTAGGTTTTACTTATTTTAGTTTAGTTTAATTTAGTTTAGTTATGTTTTATTTTTTTATTTTAGGTTTAGGTTTTTTTAGTTTAGGGTTTAGGTTTATTTTTTTATTTATTTTAGGTTTAGGTTTTTATTTAGTTTTATTTTATTTTATTTTGGTTTACTTTATTTTTATTTTACATTTAGTTTTATTTTATTTAGGCTTTATTTTTAGGTTTATTTTATTTTTTTTTGTTTAGGTTTTATTTATTTTATTTTATTTTATTTTATTTTTATTTTATTTTATTTTTTTAGGTTTAGGTTTAGGTTTAGGTTTCAATTTTATTTTATTTTATTTTTATTTTATTTTAAGTTTAGATATTTTTTATTTTATGTTTTATTTATAGTTTTTTTTTAGGTTTAGGTTTTTTAGGTTTTGGGTTTGGGGTTAAAGTTTAGGGTTTAGGGTTTAGGGTTCAGGATTTAGGTTATTTTAGAGTTTAGGGTTTAGTTTAGGTTTAGGGTTTTTTGGATTTTTTTTAAGAACAAATTCAAATTCAACATCTCTTCTTTGATTTCATCAACCAAGTAACAAAAAGTGAGGTAATCAAATGACCTTGGGGCTAACTAAAGCATCGTTCTGATGTCTAGACTATATGCCCATTACCATTCAATGTTATATAAATTAACACATGAATAAAGGAAAGAGAACTCAACCTTCATACACTTAAGCTATAAGCACATGCATTTCTTATGTATTTATAACTAGCATCATAACACATATTATTCATTTATAAGCTTTTGAAAAATACATTTGGATTTAATAGTGATAATACCAATGCATATATTAAATTAAATCAACACATGCAAGCTTACTTAAAGGAAATCCATTTTATTTTACTTGATTTTGAAAAGATGGATGCATGAATTCAAATGACATACCAAATTTAACATGATTGGAAAGAGGACAATCAAATATAAGCATGTGATTCATTCAACCAAACTAGTTCTTAAAGATAATTAAATCAAATAAGATTTTTTAAAGCAACCAAAGCTTCTTGTTTTAAACCTATTCTAACATAAGTGATTTAATTTAATTTAAGGAAATGTAATTAAGTTGATTTTATGGGTTAATTAAGTTGAACCCCTAATTAGATGAATTAATTACCATTACTTATGTCACCTTAAAGTAATTAACTAAATAATTATGAGCCAACATGATATGCATGAAAAATAAACGTGCAACGATCCTAGGAAATAAAAGGGGCCTAATGCAATTGGCTCATGAATAATAGTTAATAAGATTAAGGGACTTAATTAATTACTCTTATGGTTTTCCCACACATGTGGACTAACCACAATTTTATTAAACTCCTTTAGTTATTAAACACCCAAAAGATCTACCCCATGATTTAATTAATTAAGGTCTAATGTGATTATGATTTCAATTTGATTAAGTGATTTAATTAATTAGCTAAATCTTAATTAATTTCATTTTAAAAGGGTGAAATGAACTTGGGAAAGGGGTCCCAACCCTATTCCTTAGTTCACTTACTATTGAACAATGATTAAATACTTAATTAACCAATTTATTATTGTTCATGGGATTAATTAATCATTAATTAACTTAAAAGAGTAGTTAAAGTTTAATTAGTCAATTTTCTAATTAAGTGAGGAATAAATCTCAAGAAAATCATGGGAGGAGGTCATCCCATTAAATTGACCCACAAAATTTGGGATTAATTGCTCAAGTAATTAAAAAGTAATTATGCTAATTAATTTTGTAATTAAACCTTAATTACTGTTCAAAATTAGTTAAGATCATTTTTAATTAATTCTCTTATGAATACATTTAAAATGAGTATTTATTTGCATTTTTTATTTCTCTATGATGTCTTATGATTTTTAGAAGTTTCAGTCATTAAAAATGATTAATTAAGCCTAATTAAACCCTAATCCTGTTGGCGTAATGTGATGCACTGACGCAGTGTACTTTCGACGTGCCACCGAGGGATTGGCTACTTAGAAGTTATACGACTCAACACCAATGTGGCGATGGTGGATGCACTTTCTTATCCTCCGTCCAATCTATGATCAGATGACTATGATTAATCCCATAACTTAATAAGATTAAATCATTTCGATCTAGCAGATCTAATCATGACCATCCAACGATCATGGAATGTCTACATGATATAACTTCACTCGAGTGAGGGAAAATGTAGTCCGTCCATCATTGCTCACTTGATCTGAGCTTACCCGAGCTCAGATCAACTCCAAAAGGATCCCACACCTTCATGACATCGATCGAGGGGATCCAACGGTCAACATCACATGAGATGTAAGTTTTCTTCAAAAAGCTCCAACCCATTTTTTGCCTAAGGATTGGTTTTGGAAGCATACCTCCGGAGCTCAAGATTGGTGGCTTGAACAATTAAGGAAGCTTCATCTAGTGGAGATGAAGCTCTGTTGAGCAGGTAATTGGATCAATTACTCAACATTCACTCAGAAGGCCACAACCGATGATTTGGAGCTCAACTTTGATTGAAGTCCCACCTCTGGTGCTTGGGAAGCTTGGGAGATGATTCGTTCTTGCTCGATGAGGCCTAGGGAAGGCTTGTGCAAAGTTAAATTGAGTTTGATGGAGAAATGGGGAAGTTAAGTTAGAAATGGGAGTGTCCTATTTCAGGATAGACGGGAATGGCATTTTCTGATCAAAGAACGAGCTTGAGCTAGGGAATGGCTCTGGCTCCTTAGCTTGGGGGCTGAGGAATGATTTTGTGTGTTTTGAGTGGAAATGAGGGGTGTATACCCCTTCATCTTCATTGGATAGTGGATCGCTTTTGCTGGTAGTCCACCATATTAGGGAGTCGGGGGTGGGAGGAGGTGAGTTGGCTCCTGATGGTTGAAGGTGCGAGGTGGCTGCCAAGGAGGAATCATGGGTGTCATATGGGTTTCAAATGCTCCAATGGTGAGGGTGAGGTGATTTCACCTCCCATGGGTCATGGTCGACCCAACCACCCCTTGGGTCAGGTTGGGCAGTGTTCTAGGTGCCTAGGTGGACCATTGGGAGAGTACCAAGTGGCCAAAGAATGGAAATGACCACTTACATGAGTGATTTGTCTTATGTGATGCATTTGACCCAAGTGTAGAATGATCATTTGGCATTGGATTTGATTTGGGTAGATTTGAAATTAGCCAAAAGTGGGTTAGCCCAAATTTCAAGTCAATTGGAGTTTATTTGGTTAGTTTGGTTCAATTTGACTCATTTAGGTCAAATTAGTTGGGTCAAGTTGACCAATTGGTCAAAGGGTCAAACCAAGTGTTGTCAAGTTCATATGATCATTTGGGAAGTTTGGTTTAATTGGTTTGGTTTAGTTTGGCTTAGATTTGATTTTAGCTCATTTGAATTCATTTGGGTCAAATGGGTTAAATTTATCAATTTGACCAAGTTGGCCAAATTGGCGGGTTGGTTTTGGGTTTAGTTGACCAAATGAAGATGATTATAGGCTTTGGTTTCAATTAATTTGGATTTGGTTTTTGATTTAGGCCAACTTGAACCTTTAGGTCAATCTAGGCTAAGTGTCAATTGGGTTCAATTGGGTCCAATCTTAGCTTTGGTCAAGTTTAACAATCAATTTGGAATGAACTTGAGCCATTACAATCAATTTGGTTTATATTTGATTTGACCCAATTTGGTCTTTTAGGTCAATTTGGGTCTATTGGGTCAAGAGGGCCAATTGGGTTTGGTTTGACTCAATTGAAGGTCAAGTCATATTCAAATATTGATTTTGATTTGGTATGAATCATTAGTTTCAAGGGATTTAGCATAGGTTGTAATTTGGCTAGTTTGTGTTCATATGGGTTAAGGGGTTGACTTGGTCAAATGACCAAGTTGACTTGGTTTGATCCAATTTATGATAATTGATCAACTTAGAGTGATCAACAATCATGATGAGGTTTTGATGGGCTTGGTTCAATCCAATTTGGGTAGGATTAGAACTTAGCTAAAATAGGTCAAATTGGCCACTTTGGGTCAAGTGGACCAATTGGGTTTAGTTGGCTTGATTTTGGGTTGAGTTTGATTTAATTGAATTTATATAAGGATTTGAGATTGATATATAAATTCAATTGCAACTGCCTTTGGTTCAAATGGGTTTTGGTTTATTTGAACATTTCAAGTCAAAAGGGTTAAGTTGGGTTTGGCTTGATGATTGTAGATTTCATTTATATTTATGAATATGATTGAAGGTATGATTGATTCATGAAAAATCAATTGAATTTGGGTTTTGGAATGAAGGAATTTGGCTAAGTCCATGGAGTTGAGTCATGTGGCTTAAGTTTGATTTTGATTTGGTTTGATTTAGTTTTGATGATTTAAATGTATATTTCATTTAAATTTGTGAAGATGATTTAAAATATGAATGATTTGTGAGAAAATCAATTGAGTTTGACTTGATTTGGATTAAGATTTGGCTAAGTTCCATGGGATAGGTCATATGGCTTAGGAAGGGTTTTTTGATTTAGTTTGATTTAGTTTTGATCATTTAAATGTAGATTTGATTTTATTTAGGAAGATGATTGAAGATATAAATTGATTATGAGAAAATTAATTGATTTTTGATTGATTTGGATTAAAATTTGGAGAAACCATATCCTGGGATAGGTCATATGGCTTAGGAAAAGTTTCAACTTTGGATTTGATAATGGGCTTCAATCATTTGATTTTTGAATTTGGGTTTGAATTTGATGTTTGAATTGAACTTGAGGTTTGGTTTGAGAAGGTGAACATGGATTGGAGTTGTAGGGTGGATTATCCTAATCCCTAAGGCATAACCTAATCCTATGGTTAACCCTTTTAAGTCTTTAGGCTTAGGTTAAGTGTTTACCAAATTGTTAGAAGTGTCTTATGACTAGGGAAGTCTTAGTGTCTAGAAAACTCCTAAGTCTAAGATGGGAAGACTGAATCCGCACTCTAGAAGTGAGGTCAATAGGCCTTAGGCTCCATAGTGTTGCCCTTGACGATAGATGATTGGAAGATCGAAGCCAAGTTTCACATTATAGACTGGATACATCTTTCAATGCTTTACTTGGGAGACCATGGATACATGAGAACAACATAGTTCCATCCTCTCTACATCGTGTATAAGTTTGTGAGAGGTGGGATCATCTTATGTCAAAGGAGATCTCAAGCTATTTACAGCTCACAATAACATGTATGAGGATGCGGTTTACTACCTCCCTCAAAATCAATAAGTTTATTCTCATGAACTTGGCCAAAGTTTAAAAATAAAACAAAAAGAAAAATAAAAATAAAAAAAGAAAGAGAAAAAGAAAAAGAAAAGAAAAGAGAAAATGAAAAAGAAAATAAAAGGGAGCAGAAAGAGACTTGAAGGAGGAAGTGGAGCTTGACATTAGATTCCAACCACGGTTCATTACTCCATTCGAACATATGGGTAGGGACAACCCCACCTCCACCAAAGTGAGGAAGAGTCAGGGCCCCCAAGGCTAGAAAACCTCATTATTGGCCATGTGATAGAAGATATGTCCTAGCTACCAGGAGTACACCTGCTATCCATATAGACCTAGAATCTAATTCATAGGATGAGTCTTATATGGTTAGAACACTAGCCAGCTCATCTCAATAGTAGATTCCTGTGGAGGTGACACTTGAGCCAGATAGAGATGAAGACCGAGCACCAAAGCAAAGCATAAGTGTATCCAAGTATATATGTGAAATAATTAGGCATCAGTTGGGAACCTTAGCTCTAACCTCACTTTCCTCTCAAAAGGCGAGGTTTGATAGTTAAGGAAGTCCCTAAGTCATCCATAGGTGTGAAGACACAAAGGTTCTTTCTGAGAGCATCATCCTCAAGTCAAGAAGTTAATGTAGAACTTGAGAATGATTAATATAAAGATTTAATAGAATTATCTTTTGGTTGGTACTTGCCTTGTGTTCATAATTTAGCAAAGAAAGGGTTAATTCCACATACATGGTCAAAGCATAGGTCAAACTACTTCAAAAGAATATGGAAGAACAAATGCAAAAGCTCTCAATCAAGACTGGGACTAGAATTCGATATAGTGGGCCCAGTCGATGATGACGATTACTGCTAAGTCATCACCAATCATTAGGAATCTAATAGGTTCTTTTCAAATCATATTAACTCATATGAGGAGATGTGCTTAGAAACTTCAGATGATCCAGATGATTTTGAAGTCAAAGATGCACCGCTAGAGTTTGAAGAAGAGATCAAGTCAACAATCAATGAGCTCAAGGAAATCAACTTAAGAACTGAAGAAGATCCATGCCGACATGTATCAGCTTTTTGTTGAATGAAATTGAAACCAATGACTTAGTTAGTTATTAACTAAGTTTAAGGATTGCTTTCCATGGAGTTATGAAAAGATGCTTGGATTGGCTTTTGACGTAATGGTCCATTAACTAGCAATATAGCCTACTGCTAACCATATCTAGCAAGCTCATAGATGCATGTGATTAGACATAAAATAATAGGTCATTTCTGAAGTCAAGAAATTAATCGATACTAACATCATCCGGGAAGAAAAATATCCAACCTAGTTAGTCAGCGTCATCCTAGTTAAGAAAAAGAATGGTCAAATTCACATATAGCCAAATAAAGATTTAAATAATACATGTCTGGAAGATGAATTCCACTACCAATCCTAAAGCTGATGGTGGACATTGTCTCATCTTATGCAGTCTTCTCTTTCATGGATGTCTCATCTGGATATAACCAAATAAAGATGGCCCCTGAAAATGAAAGAAACACTTTTAAACCCCGATCAATCTATTTATGAGGTCATGCCTTTAGCCTTAAAATGCTGGTGCTACATACTAGCGGGCTATGACTTGAATCTTCAACAAACTAATTCATCATCAAGTTGAGTGCTATGTCGATGATGTCATGGTCAAAAGTAGAGAAAAGGAAGACCATCTCTTTAACTTGAGAGTAGTTTTCAAACATTTAAGATAATTTAACCTCAAAATGAACCCTGAAGTGTGCATTCAGAGTAGCTTCATGGAAATTCCTTAGTTTTGTTGTCTGACACTAGGGAATCAAAATCAATTCGGAGAAGATCAAGGTGATATTAAAAAAATGCCACCCCAAAAGTTTAACTCAGGATCATTCCAAGGGTGGTTGGCATATCTAAGATGCTTTATATCCAACCTATCGGGAAGATGTCAGCCATTCTCAACACTTGTCAAAATGGATGCCAAGTTCAAGTGGGATGACAAGTGTGAGTATGCCTTCAAAGACATCAAGCATTACCTGATGGAACTGCCAATTCTAGCAGCCCTTATCTAGGGCAAGCCACTCATACTTTACACTACTGCATTAGATGACTCCTTGGTACTTTGTTGGCCCAAGCCAATGATGAAGGAAAGGAAAACACACTCTACTACCTCAGTTATCATCTAATCCCTGCCGAGGCTAATTATCCACCTATTGAGAAGCATTACCTAGATTTAATTATTGCATCCCAAAAGTTACATGACTACATGCTTCCTCATAAGGTGAACTTAATCTATAGATCAATCCACTACAATATCTCATGATGTGGCAATGCTATCCGACAAGCATATCCCATGATCCTCTCATAGTTTGATAAGCACAATTATCAACACACCACTTCCCGTTGACTCTGCTTAGTGATGATCTCCTTGATGAATAAATCATGAACTTAGGGGATACTAGCATTCACCATTGGGAGATGTACTTTGATGGTGCGGCTTCCTCTCAAAGAGGAGAAGAACCATAATCTACTATTCCAAGAAAGGCAGGGATATGAATAGTTCTCATAACTCTGGACTACGATGTGATGAGATTCTCATATCATCTAATCAACCAATAATATGATGCTCATTGTCATAGAGTTAGTCGTTACTCTAAGCATCCATAACATCAACATCTTTGGGGATTCTCAACTAGTTATCAACAAAATTGTTAGGTCCTATGAGGTTATAAAGCCCAAGCTCCACTACCATGGTATGGAGTGTTGGCCCAAATCCCAAAGGTTACCATTTATAAGATTCCTCGAGGAGAGAAATGCCAAGCATATGTCCGAGGATGAGTCCATCAATAAAGGTCCAAAATGACAAGTCTTATTACTTATTTATATTGAACTCATCAAAAGTACTCTTGAAGGGAGGTTGCCATAAGAAGAATGAGGAGTTAGATTGGAGGCAACCATTCATGGATTACCTAAATAAAGAAAACTACCTCAAGAGAAGTCCCAAGCCCATCAGATGAAGTAGAGAGAACTTTCCTATGCTCTTGTGGATTGTGTCTTGTACCAGTACTCTTTTGATCATATGTGGTTATCTTGTTTAGATAAGCATGAAGCCCGTAAGATCATGACCAAGGTACACTCAGGATTATGTGGAGCCAGCCATTCTGATTTGAAGATGAAAGCCAAGATCAAGAGGCTAGATACTACTGTCATATAATCAAAGATAGATTGATACATAATAATAATACCAATGTCAAACATAATGTGTGGTCCTACACCAACCACCCAACATTCTACATCCTACATTGGTCCGGCCATTCGAGTTGGGGTACCAACATAGTGTTTGATTGATCCTCCTTCTTCCAAGGGTCATCGCTCATCTTAGCTACAAACTAATTTTCCAAATGGTGAAGGTGATTCTCTAGAGAGGTCACAAGAATGCGCTACATGTACCTTAGGAACCATATCGTATATAGGTTCGGAGTGCCTTGACAAATTATATCTCATAATTATACGGCATTCAGGAGAACCAAGATCATTAACTTTGCCTATAGACACAACATAGATTGGAGATATTCTACCATCAACTACCTAAAGATAAACAGCTTAGTAGAATCCTTTAACAAAACTCTCATCCAAATAAAAGAAGATACAAAAACAAGCAACAGAGTATTAGCGTTAGTTGAAGCCTTGTAGGGTCTACCACACCACATATAGAACTCTAACCTCTACTACTTTTTCTTAGTGTGTATGGATCCAAAGCCATTCTACCATTAGAGTCCAACTCCCATCACTAATGATAGCAACAAGATCACAACATAGAAAAATGCCAAGTTGTGGTTAGAAGAGCTAAAAAGTTTGGAGGGGAGATGCCTGAGGGCATGCCAAAACCTCTAGTTGTACAAAGCTAAAATGATTCAAGCTCACAACAAGTTGGTACATCCTAGAGATTTTCAGAGAGCCTACTTTTTCTAAGGAGACGATTGCTCATAAGATGGGAGGCAAGTTTGAATCCACTTGGGAAGGCCCTTTTCCATAGAGAAGACCTACCAAGGAGGATCTTATCGATATTAATCATAAGGGAGAGTGCCCAATGCTTCTAATCAACGGCTCTACTAAAAGAAATATTATAAATCATATTTGAAAATAATTATCATCATTGAAAATTCCATTTTGAATTCAATTTCTTCCATATTGAAAGTATTCTTGTTTGTGAATCACATGATGTGTTTAGGGTAAGAAAAGAGTGGCATCCTATCTCTCATCGACACAACACAAACACAAAGTACACACAAACATATAAAATAAACACATATCTTTTATTTTGAGTTGAGATAATGCCCCAACAACACTCAATAATCGCTCTAGGTCGGCCGACGAGCTACCCTACTAGTGTGTCACCCTGGTTTTCTTGCTTTGAGGATGATGCTATGCTTTTCCTTCCTTACTTGGCCATTACACACCAATGAGCCTTGTTAGTTTGGTAGGCCTTATTGCATGGCCAATAAACTATCTCATGTTGGCTTCATTTAAGAGGATGTGAGTCTACTACACTTTCTTCTTGGAATAACCTCGTGCACTGACTGAGTTAAGTATATTTAAGGTTTAAGATAAGTACCCTAGCGACTCCTTCCCTCCTAGCTATTTCAAGTATGGGTCAAGTCCTTCCTCAAGGCTCCCTGCTTAGTAGTCACTCTAGGTCAGATAACATCTATCTCACCAATGATGACTATCCCTGATCAGTAAAAGTAAGCCTACTCTTTCTTTCAGATTGATCGCACAGGCACCTTAGATTAGTTGGTTCTCACTATGTTGATGGATACACCACTCATTGATGGATACACCTTAGGTTGATTGGTTCTCACCTTAGATACACCACTCATGGATGTAAGTCCGCTATGCTTTCTCTTGAGTTGGCCACCATACACCTATAGGCTTTGGATCAAGAAAAGCCTCTAGTAGCACCTCCCATGTGGGCACTATATTTGATCACATCCTTGAGACCCTATTTAGACACTACCCGGTTACTATGATTATTCCTTTCTAGTAACCACCCCATGGTTGGAGAATCCATTTTGTGGATGTGTAGATTCTCCCTTGGTCCAATAAATGAGATAGGTCATATATCCCTTCTTAGTGTGGTCCCTCACACACTAACAAGATCCACATAAACATATATATAAAATATATATTCACTTATGGATTAGAGGACACTGCATCTTTCCTTGCATCCATATCTTTAGAACCTAGCAAAACTCCCTATAGAATCACTTGACTACTCTTGAGTTGATATAAGTCCAGATTCACTTAGTAATTGCCCCTAAGTTGGTTTAATTATGCTACCAACAAGTCACCCTGCTTGTTCCCTACTTTAGAAGATGTAAGGCTATGCTTTCTTCTTAGCACAACCATTGCACATCAAAAGCAACCCCTTAGGTTGGCTAGTTCTACACCCAGACTATCCCATTAGATTTATAAATCTTAGATAAGTTTGATATAATTCCTCAAGGCCCACATGGTCCATAAATTAAATCTATCAAATTTGATCGAGCTCACATCCCAGTAGATATGCCCTCAATTCAAAATCAACTAAACCAAACAAACCATATCAAATCTCATGATATCTAGATAATTAATCCTTGACTACTTTGAGTTGACATAAGTCCCTGATATTCACTCAGTCACCAGGTCATTGATTTATTGTGCATCCAATAGTCACCCCAATAGTTGTTCCTCGCTTTGGAAGATGTAAGTCATGCTATGCCTTCTTCCTTGCATAGACAACCCCTTAGGGCTATCAACAGGACTATCCCTTTGGATTTGTAAACTTGAGGTCAGAGATATAGCCACTTCAGTGGGTCCATCACCAGGTCCATACATTAACTGATTAAATTAAACCCAATCTGATTTTGGAGTTAAATCACACCCTTCTCCCTGGAGTGAGCCAAATCATATATAAGTCAAGCAAAATAAAAAAATTCAAAACTTCTTAAATTAAAGAAATCCAACCAAACTCTTATCCCCAAAGTGGATACATCCCCAATCAAATCTAAATCAAACTCAAATCCTCAATCCTATAAGCTAAACCTAGTTGAAGGTTCATATCCCTACTCAGCCCATATCTCTAGCAAATATGCTCCAATCATCAATTAAAAAAAAAAATTAAAGTTGATTTGATCTTAATCTAGTTTCTTCATAAATTATATAATCAAATCAAATTCAAAACCTTATCCCAAGTAGATTCTCTTCTTTATGCCTTCTAGATATGTCATGTCCAATACATGTGTGATCCCCTAACAGATCTCCCTCCATGTCTTTGACATGGAATTCTCATCAAATCTTATTATTTCTTCTCTTTAATACCTAATACAACAACAATGTATTTGTTCAAATTACATCATCTTGACATTGTAATCACATTTTATGATTTGATGGTTCAAGCTAAAACTAACTATACAATACCATGCTAAACATATTATAGTGTGAATTAACACACTATATTATATTATAATATATGATGTTATATTATAATTTGCTATAATATATTATATTGTCTAACATTACACCACATTAGCATCACTTAAAAGGAACAAATAACAAAATTTTCCCAAAATATGAATAATGCTCATTTTGATGTAAAATTATTATTTTTCTACTAGAAATGGTACAAAATAGCATAATTTTTTGTGTTTCTTAGTGATGAATTTGGCCAAATTCTTCCATCTCAACCTTCAAATTAACATTTTTGTGAGTTTTGACCCAATGTATTATAACAAAAATAAAACATACTAAAATGTACAATAACATTTACTAACACACGACCACATTTATATATATGTGAAGTTATATTGTTATGTACATTATATTTTAATATGCTTTCATATAATATATTATCTTACACTTAAAGCAAAAAATTTATAAAATTTGGTTGAAAAATGAACATTTATTTTGGATACAAAATTCCATTCTTTTGATTAAGTGACACACCATACACCCCCCAATGATGTTCCCTAAAGCTTACCTTAAATTTGGCCAAATCCCATCATCCGAGCCTACAAATCATTTTTATGAGTTATACCACTACAAACTCTACTACATCATATATAACAAACTAAAATATGCTAAAAAACCAAGTAGTAATACACAATAGTATGCTATAATGCATGATGCTACACTATATGGCATCCTATATTATAATATAACTATAACATTATATTATATTATATCATATCACATCACAAGGGATTACTTAAGATAAAATTCATAAAATTAGTCTAAACAATAAAAAACTATATATTTTAATCATATCACTTACATATTTTAAATTGACACAATATATTATGATGCCATGCTCTACCTATTATGAATTTGGAAAAATTCCACCATTTTAAAGTATAAATCAATAGTTCTATAAATAATGTGTAGTCGATATGAATTATAAAATACTAAAAGAATTTAAAATGCATAACAATATATATATGATGCTATACTATGCTATAACATTTATTTTGAACATAAAATCTTTATTTTTAGACTTTTAGACTACAATGTAGCACACCTTGGTAAATACAACCTAATTCCCACTTCAAATTTAATAAATTTCATCAAATTTATTAAATACAATATTTATATGAATACTATAATACACCATAATAAAACATTTTAAAATATCTTATAACATCTAAAAACACATCACTACATGCCAAATATATGATGCTACATTATATATAATATAATATGATTATAATTTAGGTTAGTTTAGGTATTCAAAATCTAATGGTCAAGGGAAAGTCTCGAAGACATTTTCTTTAGCTACCATACTATGTTAGGATGAGGTCATTCTTTAGATCTACTCCAATGACATCTTTATTCAAGGTTTAGGTTTAGGGTTTAGGAAGGTTTAGGTTTAGGGTTTAGGGGTTAGTTTAGGGGTTTAGTTGTGGTTTGTGGTAGGGTTTAGGTTTTAGGTTTAGGTTTGTGGTTTAGTGTGGTTTGTGGCAGTGGGTTTAGGTTTAGGTTTAGGTTGTGTTTAATGTTTAGGGTTTAGGGTTTAGGGTTTAGGGTTTTAGGTTTAGGGTTTAAGTTTAATTTAGGTTTAGGGCTTAAGGATTTTTTTTAAGAGAATAAATTCAGATTCAACATTTCTTCTTCTTTCAAGTTCATCAACCAAGTAGCCCTCAAGTATTCTAAGACATAAGTGATGACATAAACAAAAAATGAGCTCCATAGAGAAAAAAAAAACCCAAGATAAGTAGAACCTATACTATAAAGACACAATTCCATAAGCAAGATTATCAAATTTTCAATTTCTCCAGCTCAGAACCACCTCGCCTCTGAAAGGATCCACCATCATATCCTTGATCTATCCCTCTACCACCACCACGGATGTAACCTCCATTGCTCCTCCTACCTCCATAACCACCACTACTATGACAACCACCTCCATATCCACTAGCACCTCCAAATCCCACAGCACCACTGCGATAATCATCGCCTCCACCTTCGCCTCCACCATAAGATTTAGACTGAGCCTAGTTGACGGTGATGTTCCTACCGTCAAGGTTCTGCCCATTCTTAGGGTTTAGGGTTTCAATTTTAGTGTTTAAGGTTATAAGTTTTAGGGTTTAGGGTTTAAGGTTTTAGGGTTTAGGGTTTAGGGTTTTAGGGTTTTAGGGTTTAGGGTTTAAGGTATAGGGTTTTGGTTTAGGGTTTAGGTTTAGGTTTAGTTTTTATTTTTATGGTTTAGGTTTAGGGTTTAGGTTGTAGGTTTATAGTTTAGGGTTTAGGATTTAGGTTTTAGGTTTCTTAAAATTAAGTAAACCAAGAGGTTTATTTTATTTTTATTTATTTATTTATTTTATTTTTATTTTATTTAGTTTAGTTTATTTATTTTTAGGTTTATTTATTTTTTAGGTTTTAGGTTTAGTTTTATTTATTTAGTTGGTTTTATTTTATTTTTTTTATAGGTATTTTTTTATTTTTAGTTTAGGTTTTAGTTTATTTTATAGGTTTAGGTTTTAGGTTTTATTTGGTTTATTTTTTTTTTTATTTTAGTTTATTTATTTTAGTTTAGTTTTATTTTATATTTATTTATTTATTTTATTTTAGGTTTATTTAGTTGGGTTTTTTTATTTTTTTTTATTTTTTAGGTTTATTTATTTTATTTTTATTTATTTATAGATTTATTTTATTTATTTTATTTTATTTAGGTTTTATTTTTAGTTTAGTTTATTTATTTATTTTAATTTATATTATTTATGATTTTTAGAGATTTAGTTTATTTAGTGGTTGGGTTTTTTTTTAGGTGAGGGTTTAGGGATTTAGTGTAGGTTTTAGAGTTTGAGATAGTAGAGGGTTTAGGTTTAGGGAGTTTAGAGTGGATTATTTAGTGGTTAGTTTAAGATTTAGGTTAATAGAGTTAGGTTTAGGTTTAGAGTTTAGTTAAGGTATGGGGAGTAGGGTAGGGTTTTTGGTTTTAGTTTTATAGTTAAGTAGATTTAAGGTTTATATTAGGTTTAGATTAGGGTTTAGGTTTAGGGTTTAGTTTTTTTTAAAATAATTAAGTAAATATAGGTTTATTTATTTAGTTTATTTATTTTATTTGATTTATTTTTTATTTTATTTAAGTTTATTTTTTTATTTAGTTTATTTATTTAGGTTTAATTATTTTAGTTAAGTTTTTATTTTATTATTTTTTGGTTTAGGTTTAGTTTATGTTTATTTTAGTTTAGTTTTATTTTTATTTTATTTTTTGGTTTAGGTTTTATTTGTTATTTTGGTTTAGGTTTAATTTTTTTTAGGTTTAGGTTTTAGGTTTTATTTTAGGTTTATTTTAGGTTTTATTTTTTTTAGTTTGGGTTTAAGTTTATTTTTAGTTTATTTTATTTTATTTAGTTTATGGTTTAGTTTTAGTTTATTTTAGTTTAGGTATAGTTTATTTTAGTTTAGGTTTAGGTTTATTTTATATTATTTATTTTAGGTTTTTTTTAGTTTAGGGTTTAGGTTTTATTTTTAGGTTTATTGTTTAGGTTTAGATTTTATTTTATTTTATTTTATTTAGTTAATTTAAGTTTTTTATTTTAGGTTTATATTTATTTTAATTTAGTTTAGTTTTAATTTATTTTATTTTAGCTTAGTTTTATTTTTATTTTATTTTATTTTACATTTTTAGGTTTAGTTTAGGTTTAGTAGTTTTTTATTTTATTTTATTTATTTAGATTTTTTTCATTTATTTTATTTTAGGTTTATTTATTTTTTAGGTTTAGGTAGGGTTTAGGGTTTTTTAGGGTTTAGGGTTTATAGGTTTAGGGTTAGTTTAGGGTTTAGTTTAGGGTTTGTGTGGATTAGCTCAGTTTTAATTAGGTTTAGGAGGATTTTTTTTTTAGCAAAAGGCAGTTTAGGTTTATTTATTTTATTGGTATATTTTTCATTTATTAGGTTTATTTTATTATTTTATTTAGGTTTTTTTTATTTTTATTTAGTTTAGTTTTATTTTATTTTTATTTTTTATTTAGGTTTTTTCTTTTAATTTATTTTAGGTTTAGGATTTATTTAAATTTATTTTATTTTATTTATTTTTTAGGTTTAGGTTTTATTTTTTATTTTTTTAGGTAGTTTATTTTATTTATTTATTTTTTATTTTTAGTTTAGGTTTATTTTAATTTATTTTATTTTATTTGGGTTTAGGTTTAGGTTTAGTTTATTTTAAGTTTAGGGTTAGGTTTTATTTATTTTAGTTTAGGTTTAGGTTTATTTTATTTTATTTTAGGTTTTTTTTTAGTTGGGGTTTAGGTTTTATCTTTTATTTAATTTTTTTTATTTTTAGGTTTTTTTTTTTTTTTTATTTAGTTTTTTTATTTTATTTTATTTTAGGTTTATTTTATTTTTATTTTAGGTTTATTTTTATTTTATTTATTTTATTTTTTAGTTTAGTTTAGTTTTATCTTTATTTTAATTTAGTTTTTAATTTTTTATTTTATTTTTTTAGGTCTAGGTTTAGTTTATTTAAGTTTTTATTATTTATTTATTATATTTTTATTTAGTTTATTTTATTTATTTTATTTTTAGGTTTTATTTTAGGTCAGTTTTGGTTTGGTTTTGGGTTTTAGTTTTAGGTTTTATTTTTTTTTTTTAGGTTTAAGTTGTAGGTTTATTTTATTTTTTTTTTAAATTAAGTAGGTAGGTTTTATTTAGTTTATTTTTTATTTTATTTTAGTTTATTTTATTTATTTTTATTTAGGCTTTTTTATTTTATTTAAGTTAGTTTATTTATTTTAGGTTTATTTATTTTTATTTTATTTAGGTTTAGGTTTAGGTTTACTTTAGTTTATTTTATTTTATTTATATTTTAGGTTTAGTCTTATTCTTAATTTTTAGAGGTTTTTATTTTATTTTAGGTTTATTTCAAGTTTTATTTTAGGTTTATTTTAGGTATATTTTTTTTTTTATTTTATTTATTTTATTTTATTTTAGGGTACATTTAGGTTTAGTTTTTATCAAATTAGTTTTATTTATTTATTTTAGGATTAGGTTTATTTTATTTTGTTTATTATTTATTTTAGGCTCATTGGGGTTGGTTGGTTTAGGGTTTAGGTTTAGATTTTTTTAAGTGGGTTTAGGTTTGGGTTAGGTTTTTAAGGTTTGGGGTTTTAGATTTTTTAGGGTCAGGGGTTTTAGGTTTTTAATTTAGTTTTTAGGTTTTAGAGGTTAGTTTAGGGTTTGTGGTTATTTAGGTTTTTTTTATCATTTTAGTTTGGTTTGTATTTAGCATTTTATAGTTGTGGTTTAGGGTAGGGTTTAGGTTTGTGGTTTATGGTTTAGGGTTTAGTTTTTTTTTTAATCAAGTAACCAAGAGGTTTAGGTTGATTTAGTTTAATTTTATTTATTTTATTTGATTTAATTTTATTTTTATTTAGGTTTAATTTTATTTATTTAGTTTGGTTTTATTTAGTTTTATTTATTTTAGTTTAGGTTTTTATTTTAGTTTATTTTTTTTAGGTTTATGTTTATTTTTAGTTTTACTTTATTTTAGGTTTAAGTTTTATTTATTATTTTTAGGTTTAGATTTAGGTTTTACTTATTTTTAGTTTAGTTTTTATTTTAGGTTTATTTTAGGTTTATTTTTTAGGTTTATTTTAGTTTATTTTATTTATTTAGTTTAGGTTTAAGTTTAGTTTAATTTAGGTTTTATTTTATTTTATTTAGTTTATTTTAGTTTAGGTTTAGGTTTATTTTATATTATTTATTTTAGGATTTTTTTAATTTATTGTTTAGGTTTTATTTATTATTTATTTTTAGATTTTATTTTTAGGTTTATTTTTTGGTTTAGGTTTTTATTTCATTTTTATTTTATTTTAGTTAATTTAAGATTTTAATTTTTAGGTTTATTTTATTTTTTAGTTTTATTTTTATTTTATTTTATTTTATTTTATTTTAGGTTTAGGTTTTGTTATTTATTTTATTTTTTTATTTTATTTTATTTAGGTTTAGCTTTAGTGTTTTATTTTAGGGTTTGGGTAGGTTTAGGTTTTGGTTTTTGGTTGGGTTTAGTTTTTAGGTTTTTGGTTTTTTAAGTTTGGGTTTAGGGTTTGTTTGGGTTTTATTTATATTATTTTATTTTTTTTTTAAAATTAAGTAAATAGTAGCTTAGGTTTATTTAGTTTATTTTTATTTATTTTATTTTATTTTGTTTTTTATTTATTTGTTTATTTTATTTTAATTATTTTAATTATTTATTTTTAGGTTTAATTATTTTATTTTAAGTTTTTTTTAATTTAGTTTATTTTTTTTTAGGTTTAGCTTTAAGTTTATATTTTAGTTTTGTTTTTATTTTTTTAATTTATTTTATATGTTTAGGTTATGTTTTATTTTATTTAGGTTTTTTAGGTTTTGATTTTAGGTTTATTTTTAGGTTTTATTTTTTTTAGGTTTAAGTTTATTTTAGTTTATTTTATTTTATTTTATTTAGGTTTAGTTTAGGTTAATTTATTTTAAGCTTAGGTTTAGGTTTTTTTATTTTAAGGTTTAGGTTTTTTTTTTAGTTTTTTAGGTTTTATTTTATTTAATTTGGTTTTATTTTTTAGGTTTATTTTTTTTAGGTTTTATTTAGTTTTATTTTATTTTATTTTAGGTTTATTTATTTTATTTTTGGTTTAGCTTTTATTTTATTTAGGTATTTTATTTTTAGTTTAGTTTAGATTTTATATATTTTTATTTAGTTTATTTTTTATTTTATGTTATTTATTTTATTTTATGTTTTAGGTTTTATTTATTTATTTTATTTTATGTTTAGTTTTAGTTTAGTTTAGTTTATTTTTTTAGGTTTGTTATATTTTTTATTTAATTTTAGTTTTTTTTTATTTTATTTTTTTATTTAGGTTTTATTTAGTTTTTTATTTTATTTAGTAGTTTATTTTATTTTATTTTAGGTTTATTCGATTTTATTTATTTTTATTTTTAGTTTAGTTTAGGATTTTATATATTTTATTTAGTTTAGTTTTTATTTTATGTTATTTATTTATTTTATTTATGTTTAGGTTTATTTATTTATTTTATTTATGTTTAGGTTTATTTATTTATTTTATTTTAGGTTTTATTTAGATTTAGTTTTTTTAGTTTTAGGTTTAGGGTTTAGGTTAGTTTGGGTTTAGGGTTTAGGGTTTAGTTTAGGGTTTGTGGTTTAGGGTTTATGAGGGTTTGGTTTTTTGAGTTTAGGGTTTTTTGGTTTGGGTTGGGTTTTAGGGTTTAGTTTAGGGTTTTTTTTAATTTTTTAATTTTTTAAATTAAGTGAACTAGTTTTGGTTTATTTAGTTTATTTTTATTTTATTTTAGTTTATTTTATTTTTATTTTATTTAGGCTTTTTATTTTTATTTAGTTTAGTTTATTTATTTTAGTTTATTTTATTTTATTTTTTATTTAGTTTTTTATTTAGTTTTTTTATTTTATTTTATATTTAGTTAAATTTTATTTTAATAGGTTTATGTTTAGGTTTTATTTATTTTTTTAACTTTAGGTTTTAGGTTTTATTTTAGGTTTATTTAGGTATTATTTTTAGTTTAGGTTAAGGTTTATTTTTATTTATTTTATTTTATTTTAGATTTAGGTTTAGGTTTAGTTTAGTTTATTTTATTTTAGTTTTATGTTTTATTTATTTTAGTTTAGGATTAGGTTTTATTTATTTTATTTTATTTTTATTTTTATTTTAAGTTTAGTTTATATTTATTTTAGGTTTTATTTCAAGTTTATTTTATTTTATGGTTAAGTTTAGTTTTATTTTATTTTAGTTTATTTTAAATTTTTATTTTATTTTATTTTAAGTTTAGGTTTTTAGATTTTAGTTTAGATTTTATTTTATTTTATTTATTTATTTATTTTATTTAAGTTTTTTTTTATTTAATTTATTTTTAGACTTTATTTAGTTTGGTTTTTTTTTTTAGGATTTTTATTTTGGGTTTTAGGTTTAGGGGTTTTAGTTTTTGGTTTAGGTTTACTTTTTTCTAGTTAGTTTAGGGTTTAGGATTTAGGTTTAGTATTTAGTTAGTTTAGGTTATTTTATTTTTATTTTTAGGTTAAGTTTGGTTTTAAGTAAGTTTGGGGTTAATTTAGGTTAGTTTAGGGTTTTAGGTTTAGGTTTAGGATTTAGTAGGTTATTTTAGGTTTAGTTTAGTATTTTGTGGGTTTTATTTTTTGGTTTTTAGGGTTTGTGGGTTTATTTGGGTTATTTTGGGTTTAGGTTTTATTTAGTTTTAGGGTCAGTTTAGTTTTAGGTTTATTTTTTTAGAAAATAATTCAAACTAGTAGTTTAGGTTTATTTAGTTCATTTATTATTTATTTTAGTTATTTTATTTTATTTTTATTTAGTTTTATTTTTATTTTAATTTAGTATTTATTTTATTTTATTTTTTTTTTAGTTTTGTTTTATTTTAGTTCATTTTTTTATTTTAGTTTAGTTTATTTTTATATTTTAGTTTAGTTTTATTTTTATTTAATTTAGGTTTAGGTTTACATTTTTTTATTTTATTTTTTTTTAGGTTTTAAGTTTTTTATTTTTTAGGTTTATTTTTTATTTTATTTAGGTTTAGGTTTATTTTTAGTTTTATTTTATTTAGTTTTGTGGTTTAGTTTATGTTTTATTTATTTTAGTTTAGTTTATTTATTTTATTTTATTTATTTTAGGTTTATTTCTTTTTAGTTTATTTTTATTATTTATTATTTTTAGGTTTATTTTTAGGTTTAGATTTATTTTAGTTTATTTTATTTTATAGTTTTTTATTTTATTTATTTTATTTATTTAGTTTTATTAGTTTATTTTATTTAGTTTTTAGGTTTTATTTTTATTTTATTTTATTTTATTTTATTTTATTTTAACATTTTTTAGTTTTTGATTTAAGTTTTTTAGGTTTTAGTTTATTTTTTTATTTTATTTATTTTTATTTTATTATTTTAGTTTTTTAGGGTTTAGGTATGGTTTTGGGTTTAGGGTTTTTTAGGTTGGCTCAGTTTGTGGTCAGGTTAGGGTTTAGGTTTTAGGGTTTAGGGCTGGTTAGTGGGTTTAGGGATTTGGTTTAGGGTTTGTGGTTTAGGGTTTAGGATTTAGGTTTAGGGTTTGTGTTTTAGGGTTTAGGGTTTTGGGTTAGGTTTAGGGTTGTGGTTAGGTTTTAGGTTTTGTTCAGGTTTAAGGTTTAGTGTTTAGTTTTTAGTTTAATTAGGGTTTTTTTTTTTAAAATTCAAACCAGCTTAGGTTTATGTTCTTTATTTTATTTTTAGTTTATATTATTTTTATTTATTTTAGTTTATTTATTTATTTTAGTTTTTTATTTTATTTTATATTTTAGTTTATTTTTTGAGTTTATTAGTTTTAATTTTAATTTGGGTTTAGGTTTATTTTATCTTTAGGTTTAGGTTTTGTTTTATTTTAGGTTATTTTTTAGGTTTTATTTATTATTTGGTTTAGTATATTTTATTTTATTTATAAGTTTGTTTTATTTATTTTAGGTATTAGTTTTTATTTATTTTTAGGTTTTATTTATTTTATTATTTATTTTAGTTTGGTTTATGTTTATTTTATTTTTTAGTTTAGGTTTTATTATTTTAGTTTAGTTTATTTTATTTTATTTAGGTTTATTTTATTATTTTAGGTTTAGTTTTTCTTTAGTTTAGGGTTTTTTTTTTTTATTTATTTTATTTATTTTTTTGGTTTATTTTATTTTATTTTTATTTAATTATTTTATTATTATTTTTAGTTTTTTATTTTATTTAGTTTTTATTTTTTGAGGTTTATTTTATTTTATTTAGTTTAGCTTAGGTTTTATTTATTTTATTTTATTTTAGTTTTAATTTTATATTTTATTTGTATGTTTAGGATTAGGTTTTAATTTAAGTTTTTATTTTATTTTATTTTTTATAATATTTATGTTTTGGTATTTTAATTTATTTTATTTTTTTGGTTTTATTTTAGTAGGTTTAGGTTTTAAGTTTTTTTAATTTGGTTTAGGTTTTATTTATTTTAGTTTAGTATTTTATTGGTTTGGCTTATTTTTTTTTAGTTTATTTTAGGATTTATTTTTTTATTTATTTTTTATTTTATGTTTTTTTTTGGTTTATTTTATTTAGTTTTATTTATTTTATTTTATTTTTTATTTTTTATTTAGTTTAGTTTTATTTTATTTAGGTTTTATTCTTAGTTTATTTTATTTTTTTTAGTTTAGTTTAGTTTTATTTATTTTATTTTATTTTTATTTTTATTTTATTTTATTTTAGGTTTAGTATTTTTTCTGGTTTTATTTTTATTTTATTTAGGTTTAGGTTTTCTTTTAGGTTATTTTGTTTATGTTTGGGGTTTTTTAGGTTTTAGGTTTAGTTTTTGTGGTTTAGGGTTTATTTTATTTTGTGTTTTATGTTTATTTGGGTTTGTTTAGTGTGGTTTCTTTTAAAATTAAGTAAAACCAAGAGTTTACATTTTTTATTTTTATTAATTTATTTTATTTGGTTTTTTTATTTTTATTTAGTTTATTTATTTATTTTAAGTTTATTTATTTTAGTTTAAGTTTTTTATTAATTTATTTTTAGGTTTAGTTTTGTTATTTTTAGTTTAGTTTTATTTTATTTTTATTTTTTTTAGTTTTTATTTTTTCTTTAGGTTTAGGTTTAGGTTTTATTTTATTTTTTAGGTTTTTTAGGTTTTATTTTCAATTTAATTTTAGGTTTTATTTTAGTTTTAGTTTAGGTTTATTTTTTATTTTTTTTTATTTTTTATTTTAGTTTTAAGTTTATATTTTTATAGTTTAGGTTTTATTATTTTAGTTTAGTTTATTTTTGTTTAGGTTTATGTTTATTTTGTTATTTATTTTAGGTTTAGGTTTTTTTTTTAAGGTTAGTTTTATTATTTATTTATTTTAGGTTTATTTTTTTATAGTTTTATTTATTTTTTATTTTAGTTTTATTTTATTTTATTTAGTTTATGTTTATTTATTTATTTTTTATTTTATTTTATTTTATTTTATTTAGTTTTTATTTTATTTTATTATTTTATTATTTTTTTAGGTTTTTTTATTTATTTTATTATTTTAGTTTTATTTATTTTTTTTAGGTTTTATTTTGGTTTTATTTATTAGTTTATTTTTTTATTTTTTTTATTTATTTTATTATTTATTTTCTTTTATTTTTTATTTTTTTTGTTTTTTTTTTTATTTTATTTTTATTTTTATTTTTATTTTTGGTTTGGGGTTAGGGTTAAGGTTTAGGTTTGGGGTTTAGGGTTTTAGGGTTTGAGGTTTAGGATTTAGGTTTAGGGTTTAGGTTTAGTGGTAGTGGTTTAGGTTTGTTAAAGTTGGTTATTTTAATTTTTTAATTTATTTATTTTAAATTAAGTAAACTTAGTTATTTATTTATTTTAATATTTAGGTTTATTTTATTTATTTTAGTTTAGTTTTATTATTTTAGGTTTATTTTTTTAGGTTATTTTTTATTTTAGTTTTATTTCATTTTATTTTTTTTATTTATTTTATTTTTTATTTTTATTTATTTATTTTATTTATTTATTTTATTTATTTAGTTTAGTTTAAGTTTAAGTTTATTTTTTATAGTTTTATTTTATTTTATTTTTAGTTTAGTTTTATCTTTTAGGTTTAGTTTATTTTATTTTATTTTAGGTTTAGGGTTTTTTAGTTTAGTTTGTTATATTTTTAGGTTTTTTTTTGGTTTAGGTTTTTTTATTTCTTATTTATTTTATTTTGGTTTATTTTATTTTTATCTTAGGTTTATTTTTATTTTATTTAGATTTTTATTTTTTTTTAGTTTAGTTTAGGTTTTATTTATATAATTTTAGTTTTATTTTTTTTATTTTATTTTTATTTTAGTTTAGGTTAAGGTTTGTTTTTTCATTTATGTTTATTTTATTTTATTTTATTTTATTTTAGTTTACATTTTATTTCTTTTTAGGTTTAGGGTTTAGTTTTAGGTTTTATTTTAAGTTTATTTTTAGGTTTTACTTTTAGTTTATTTTATTTTATTTAGTTTAGGGTTTAGGTTTTGGTTTATTTATTTTAGTTTAGTTTAGTTTAGGTTTAGTTTATTTTATTTTTTATTTTAGTTTAGGTTTTATTTTTAATTTTAGGGTTTATTTATTTTTTTATTTATTTTTAGGTTTATTTTTAGGTTTAGGTTTTATTTAGTTTTTTTTATTTTATTTAGAGTTTTATTCTTAGGTTTAATTTATTATTTTAGTTTAGTTTAGGTTTTTTATTTATTTTTAGTTTTATTTTATTATTTTATTTTATTTTTTTTGTAGGTTTAGGTTTAGATTTTTATTTATTTATAGGTTTAGGTTTTGGTTTAGATAAAAATGAGCACGATAATCAAAACCCTAGATAACTGCTCTACTAAAAGCAGCTCCATAAGCAGGTCGACGTGCTCTTTCTTGTTTCTCCAGTTCATCAACCACCCCCATTCTAGGATCCAACATCATATACCCAGATCTCTTCCTCCACCACCAGTGTAACCTCCAGCCTGCCCATAACCACCTGCTCCTACCACCAACCCATATCCACCATTAGCTCCATCCCACCACCTGTGGATAATTGGCCTGCTTCCATGTCTAAGCCTAGTTGAGGGTGATGTTCCTACCTTCAAGGCTCACTTTCTTAAGGTTTGGGTTGTTTAGGTTTAGGATTAGTTTAGGTTTTAGGTTTAGGGTTTGGGGTTTAAGGTTTAGGTTTTATGTTTAGAGGGTTTAGGGTTTAGGGTTTTAGGGTTTATGATTTGGGTTTAGAGTTGTAGGTTTTTGTTGGTTTTAGGTTAGGTTAGGGTTTAGGGTTTTTTTATTTTACATTAAGTAAACTCGAAGGTTTAAGTTTATTTAGTTTTTTATTTTTTTGAGATTATTTCAATTTATTTTATTTTTTCATTTTATTTAGGTTTATGTTTATTTTAGTTTATTTTATTTATTTTAGGTTTATTTATTTTAGTTTTTATTATTTTATTTTTTTAGGTTTATTTTTAGTTGAGTTTTATTTTTATTTTATTTTTTAGGTTTACATTTTATTTATTTTATGTTTAGTTTAAATTTTATTTTATTTTTTTTTAGGTTTAGGATTTAGGTTTTATTTTAGGCTTCTTTTAGTTTTATTTTTTAGTAGGTTTAGGTTTATTTTATTTATTTATTTAGTTTAAGGTTTAGTTTATTTTTGTTAGTTTAGGTTTTATTTTATTTTAGTTTAGTTTATTTTAGTTTAGGTTTAGGTTAATTTTGTTTTTTTTTATTTTAGGTTTATGTTTTCTTTGTATTCATTTTAGGTTTTATTTTAGGTTTGTTATTATTTGGTTTTAATTTTATTTTTATTTTAGGTTTATTATTTTACATTTGGGTTTATTTATTGGTTTTAGGTTTATTTTATTTTTGTAGTTTAAGTTTTTATTAATTTTATTTTAGTTTATATTTTATATTTTATTTTTTAGATTTAGGTTTAGGTTTATGTTTAGGTTGAGGATTAAATTTAAGTTTTTTATTTTATCTCATTTTATTTTATTTAGGTTTAAGTTTTATTTTTTATTTTAGGCTTTATTTTATTTATGTAGTTTTTTTAGGTAGGGTTTAGGGTTTGGTTTAGGTTTAGGGTTTAGGGTCAGGTTTTAGGGTTTAGGGTTTTCAGTTTTGGTTAGGTAGAGTTTAGTTTAGGAGGTCAGGATTTTATTTTATTTAAGTTAGGTTTTTTTTAGGTTTAGTTCAAGTTTGGGTTTTCAGTAGTTTAGGGTAAGGTTTTAGTTGGGTTAGTGTTCAAATTTTTTTTTTAAATTAAGTAAACCAGTTAGGTTTATTTAGTTAATTTTTTTTATTGTATTTTAGTTTTATTTTTTTATTTTTATTTAGTGTTTATTTATTTTAAGTTTGTTTATTTATTTTTTGTTTAGGTTTTATTTTTTAGTTTTTTTTTTTTTTTTAGGTTTAGGTTTATGTTTATTTTTTTAATTTATTTATTTTTTTAGGTTTATGTTTTAATTTTTAGTTTAGGTTAGGTTTTATTTTATTTTTTTTTTAGGTTTATGTTTTAGTTTTTATTTTAGTTTATTTTATGTTTTATTTTTTTTAGTTTAGGTTTTCTTTTTGATTTTAGTTTTATTTTATTTTATTTTAGTTTATGGTTTAGGTTTAGGTTAGGTTTTAATTTATTTTAGTTTAGTTTATTTAGTTTAGGTTTAGGTTTATTTTATATTATTTATTTTAGGTTTAGGTTTTCTTTTAGGGTTTAGGTTTTATTTTTATTTATTTTAAGTTTTATTTAGGTTTATTTTAGGTTTAGGTTTTATTTAGTTATTATTTTATATTATATTATTTATTTTATTTTATTCATTAGTTTTTTATTCATTTAGTTTTATTAGGTTTATTTTATTTTAGTGTAGTTTAGGTTTTATTTATTTTATTTATTTTAGTTTTATTTTTTTTTTATTTTTTTTAATTTTAGGTTTAGGTTTTTAGTTTTTTATTTAAGTTTTATTATTTTATTTTATAAAGGTTTTTTAATTTTAATTTGTTTTATTTTCAATTTATTTTAGGTGGTTTTTAGGTTTTAGGTTTGTGGTTTAGGGTTTGGGGGTTTGGGGTTGGGGGTTTAGTTTAGGTTTAGGATTTAGCTTTGGTTGGGTTTTGGGTTTAGGGTTTAGCTTTGGGGGATTAGGGTCTGATTTAGGGTTTTAGGGTTAGGGTTTAGGGTTTAGGATTTAGGGTTGTAGGTTCAGGTTTAAGGTTTAGGGTTTAGGGTTTAGGGTTAGCATTTTATTAATTTTATTTATTTAATTTTTTATTTTTAAATTAAGTAAACTCGTAGGTTTAGGTTTACATAGTTTATTTTTTATTTATTTTAGTTTATTTTATTTTTTATTTTTATTTAGGTTTATTTTTATTTTGTTATTTAGGATTAGGTTTTATTTTTTATTTTAGGTTTAGGATTAGGCCACCAGGTATCTCCTCCTATGATTTTAAAACCATGTAGTTGGCCTTATGAATTGCAAGATAGCTAGGGTAGTTATTTAATTAAAAAGAAACTAAAGTCCTAAACACACTCCCTAAGAGATTAGAGCATGAGTGGTATTATGACTTAATTTATAGATGCAAAATCTTTTCAATTTTTTTCATTTTAGACACATTATTTTGATAGAGGCTTTAGGATTTATTATGCCTAAATGCATGATGAAATAGGTGGGTCAATCAGCTAGAAGAAGGTGTTCTCCACAAGGGATGCCTCATAGGTCAAACATTCTTTATCGCAAGGATAGAGATCCTTCATGTTCAAGAGTGAAAGAATATGCATGGATGATGTGAAACATACAACCATACAACTAAGAGGTTGCTAAATCTTTTAATTATCTTATTTATGTCTTAGGATTTATGATGAGATTATGAGTTGTTTAAAATTTAATTATGATGATTGGGTAGAAAAGTTATTTTTATCCTAAGAGCCTAATCATATCCAAGCCACACATTAAAGCATCAATCATTTAAGAAACTATGAAAAGCATTCGGTCCTAATGCACAATGTAAACATAACATCAAACAATTATATAAATTATCATAAAAGAATAAATGGTCAGTGCGGTCGGGTACCGTCGTACAACCCGAAGAGAGAAAAGATGGGTAGCCGAGCTCTACCCTTATATAACCTGGAATTCGAAAGAATAATTATAATTGTATTAAATGCTATGGGGGTCTTCTTTCTTCATATCTCTATTTCTAATTTGGTTCCTTTTTTTATTTGGATGGTGCTTGCTTCAAAGGCATCATAGAGCACCCCAGAACAAAGCCTTCTAGCCACTGCACATCCTAATCTTCCATAGCACTAATCTTAATTCCTATTATAAAAATTACATTTATGTGGGAAAAGTAAATCTAAGTAAACCTGCAAAATAGAGGTTAGCTAAATATACATATAATCCCAAGTAGTTGTATTTATAATTTTGACTTAGCACCCTACACATGAGTAACTGAGCCCAACATCATAACTTGGATTATGCTTAAAGATTTAAGCAAACTGCAAAAAGAGCATTCACATTTATTTTTAAGCATCCCTTAAGCATAATCCCCTATAAAAATATGATTAGTTATATATATCAACAACAAAAGCATACACCCTAACATCCAATCTAAAATAATACATCATAAAATAAAACATACATCACATCATTCATTGTCCTAACTTAGAGCTAGAAATGGTGACTTAATTCTAATGAGTGTATTAAGGCTTGTGTGGTAAGTCTTGTTAGGCATTAGTGTTGTATTTTCTAAGTGTAGAAGGATTCAATTTAACATGAAAGGTTGATTTCACTTGAAGTAGTTTAATTGGTTTGAGAATTTTAATTTGTGTTTTCTTTTGTTTCATTTGATTACACTTAGCAACTAAGTGTTATAAAGAGAGGAAAAGAGGATTGTCATCTTTGATCCCTACCTTAAGTCACTTTCTAAAGTATATTAATTTGATTTAGTTCTCTTTAGCGAATGGCTTATTAAATGATTTAATAAATCTTAAGTTTAGGTTCACTTTAAATAACCCTATTCAAAATGAAAGGCATCTTAAGATTAATTTAATTCAATTACTACCACATGACATATATTAAATCATTCCTTTCCATCACATGTATAACATGCATATAATTTAATCCTAAGTGTATCTATACATGCAACATATTTTAGCACACTTAAATGATGAATGTATGTGTATGTTTAGAATTTATATTTTATTTGATTGAATTATTTAAACATATTAATTTAAAATTTTATCCAAATTCTTATACAAAAGGACAAAAAGAATGAAATTAAATAGGCATGTTCATTGTTAAATGAGAAGTGAGGTAATCAAATGACCTCCTTGGAGCTAGCTAAAGCCTCATATTCTCGATGTCCGATATATATACCCATTTGCATTCAAACATATGTAAATTTGTATACATGAACATAGGATGTAAGCTCCAAATCATATGTCTAATTAATTCAACCACTTAGTCAATTATGAATGCATGCAATTATAATGTAAAATGGGATTTTCATTCACTAATCACATATACATGTACAAAGATATAGGCAAGAACATGTCATTGTTAAACTAGGGAAGTGAGGTAATCAAATTACCTCCTTGGTACTAACTAAAGCCTCGTATTCCTGGGATGTTTAGACTATATACTTGCTTTTCTTGGACACACATGGATGTATACATAAATGAGGGAAAGAAAACTATGCAAAGATTGTATATTTTTTATTGAATCATTTATATATATGAATTAAAGCTCTATCTAAATTCTAATGTTGAAATACATAAGAATGAAATCAAATGGGTATGCCATTGTTAAACCAAAACTAGGGAAGTGAGGTAATCAAATGACCTCCTTGGGGTTAGCTAAAGCTTCGTGTTCTGGGATGTCGGACTATATACCCATTAACATTCAATCTTATATAAATCAACAAACGAATAGAGGAAAGAGTACTCAACATTCATAAACTTAAGCTATAAGCACATGCATTTATTATGTATTTATAACTAGCATCATAACACATATTATTATTCATTTATAAGCTTTCAAAAAATACATTTGGATTTAATAGTGATTATAGCCACACATATATTAAATTAAATCAACACATGCAAGCTTACATAAAGGAAATCCATTTTATTTTACTTGATTTTGAAAAGATGGATGCATGATTTCAAATGACATACCAAATTTAACATTATTGGAAAGTGGACAATCAAATATAAGCATGTGATTCATTCAACCAAACTAGTTCTTAAGGACAATCAAATCAAATAAGATTATTTAAAGCAAACCAAAGCTTCTTTATTAATTAAGTTTTGAATTTGATTTATTTTAAAGAGGTGAACAGAACTCATCACTTGTTGTTTTAAACCCATTCCCACATTAGTGATTTGATTTAATTTAAGGAAATGTAATTAAATTGATTTTATGGGTTAATTAAGTTGAACCCCTAGTTAGATGAATTAATTACCCTTACTTATGTCACCTTAATGTAATTAACTAAATAATTATGAGCCGACATGATATGCATGGAAAATAAAACTTGCTATTATCCTATGAAATAAAAGGGCCTAATACAATTCACTCATGATTAATAGTTAATTAGATTAAGGAACTTAATTAATTACTCTTATGGTTTCTCCACACATGTGGATTAACCATAATTTCATTAAACTCCTTTAGGTTATTAAACACCTAAAGATCTTCCGCATGATTTAATTATTTAAGGTCCATGAGATTATGATTTCAATTTGATTAAGTGATTTAATTAATTAGTTAAATCTTAGTTAATTTCATTTTAAAAGGGTAAAATGAACTTGGGAAAGGGGTCCCAACCCTATTCCTTAGTTCACTTATTGTTGAACAATGATTAATAAACTTAATTAACCAATTTATTACTGTTCATGGGATTAATTAATCATTAATTAACTTAAAAGAGTAGTTAAGGTTTAATTACTCAATTTTCCTAATTAAGTGAGCAATAAATCCCAAGAAAATCATGGGAGGGTCATCCCATTAAATTAACTCACAAAATTTGAAATTAATTTCTAAAGTAATTAAGGAGTAATTAAGCTAATTAATTTTGTAATTAAATTAATTATACTATTCAAAATTAGTTAAGATCATTTTTAATTACTCCTCCAAATACTATTAAAATGAGTATTTATTTGCTTTTTTATCTATGATGTTTTATGATTTTTAGAAGTTTCAGCCATTAAAAATGATTAATTAAGCCTAATTAAAGCCTAATTTTGTTGGCACCATGTGGCGCACTGACGCGGGGGCACTTTCCACATGGTGTCATAGGATTGGCTACTTAAAACTTATCTGACTCAGTGCCTATGTGACAACGGCAGATGCGCTTTCTCATCTGTCATTTGATCTAAGATCAGACATCTATGATTAATTCCACATCTTCATAGGATTAAATCATATCGATCTAGCAGATCTAATCACGATCATCCATTTCGATCACATAGAACAGATGGTGCATGATCTAACATCATGCAAAGTGAGGGAGAATGGAGTCCATCCTTCATTGCTCACTTGATCTGAGCTTACCCGAGCTCGGATCAACTCCAAAAGGATCCCACACCTTCACAACATCGATCGGAGGGGATCCAACAATCAAGATTACATGAGATGCAAGTTTTCTTCAAAAATCTCCAACCCATTTTGCCTAAGATCGCTTTTGGAAGCATACCTTGCGAGCTTAAGACCAATGATTGAGAAAACTTAAACTAGTAGAGATGAAGCTTGATTGAGCAACAATTGGATCAACTCCTCAACGTTCTCTTAGAAGGCCACGAACTGATGATTTGGAGTTCAACTTTGCTCGAAGTCCCACCTCTGGTGCTCGGGAAGCTTGGGAGATGATTAGATCTTGCTTGAAGAGGCCTAAGGAAGGTGTGTACAAAGTTAATTTGAGTTTTATAAAGAAATGGGGAAGTTAGGTTAGAAATGGGAGTGTCCTATTTTAGAACAGACGAGAATGGAATTTTTCAATCAAGGAACGAGCTTGACAGCTTAGGAAAGGGCTCTAGTGGCTCATCTTGGGTAGCTAGGGCTCTAAGGAATAATTTTTGTGTATTTTTGAGTGGAAACCAGGGGGTGTATACCCCTTCATCTTGAGATGATGGTTTCTAATGGCATCGACCATCTTAGGAGTCATGGGTGGAAGAGGAGAGTTGGCTCTGTTGGTTGAAGGTGTGGAGGTGGTTGCCAAGGAGGAATCATGGGTGTCCTATGGGTTTTAAATGCTCCAATGGGGAGGGTGAGGTTATTTCACCTCCCATGGGTCATGGTCGACCCAACCACCCCTTGTTAGTTGGACAGGTCAGTGCCTAGGTGGACCATTGAGAGAGTACCAAATGGCCAAAGAATTAAAATGACCACTTACATGGGTGATTTTTCTCATGTGATTCTCTTGACCCAAGGGTAGAATGATCATTTGGCATTGGATTTGATTTGGGTAGATTTGAAATGAGCCAAAAGTGGGTCAGCCCAAATTTTAAGTCAATTGGAGTTGATTTGGTTAGGCTTGGCTCAATTTGACTCATTTAGGTCAAATTGGGTTAGAATGGGTCAAGTTGACCAATTGGTCAAATTGGGTCAAACCAAGGGTTGGGCTAAGTTCATATTATCATTTAGGATGTTTTGGTTCAATTGGTTTGGTTTAGTTTGGCTTAGATTTGATTTTGGCTCATTTGAATTCATTTGGGTCAAATGGGTTAAGTTAACCAATTTGACCAAATTGGCCAAATTAGCTTAGGTTGGGTGTTGGTTTGGGTTTAGTTGACCAATTGAAGATGATTATAGGCTTTGGTTTCAATTAATTTGGATTTGGTTTTGATTTAGGCCAACTTGAGCCTTTAGGTCAATTTGGGCTAAGTAGGTCAATTGGGTCCAATCATGGCTTTGGTCAAGTTCAACAATCAATTTGGAATGAAATTGAGCCATTGGTTGCAATCAATTTGGTTTATATTTTGATTTGATCCAATTTGGTCTTTAGGTCAATTTGGGTCAACTTGGGTCAAGATGGCCAATTGGGATTGGTTTGACTCAATTGAAGGTCAAGTCATTCAAATATTGATTTTGATTTGGTATGAATCATTGGTTTCAAGGGATTTTGCTTAAGTTGCAATTTGGCTAGTTTGGGTTTATATAAGGGTTGACTTGGTCAAATGACCGTTGACTTGGTTTGACCCAATTTGTGATAATTGATCAACCTAGGGTGATCAACAATCATGGGAGGTTTTGAGCTTGGTTCAATCCAATTTGGGTATGATTAGAACTTGACTCAAATAGGTCAAATTGGCCATTTTTGTGTCAAGTGGACCAATTAGGGTTTAGTTGGCTTGATTTTGGTTGAGTTTGATTTAGTTGAGTTTATATATGGATTTGGGATTGATATATAAATTCAATTGCAATTGGTTTGGGTTCAAATGGGTTTTGGTTCATTTGAACATTTCATGTCAAAAGGGTTAAGTTGGGTTTGACTTGGGTTGATTTTGGTTTGGCTTGATGATTGTATATTTCATTTATATTTGTCAATATGATTGAAGGTATGATTGATTCATGAGAAAATCAATTGAATTTGGGTTTTGGAATGAAGGAATTTGCTTAAGTCCATGGAGTTAGGTCATGTGGATTAGGTTTAGATTTTTATTTGGTTTGATTTTGTTTTGATGATTTAAATGTATATTTCATTTAAATTTGTGAAGATGATTGAAAATATGATTGATTTGTGAGAAAATAAATTGAGTTTGACTTGATTTGGATTAAGATTTTCTAAGTCCATGGGATAGTCATATGACTTAGGAAGGATTTTGATTTAATTTGATTTAGTTTAATTTAGTTTTGATTATTTGAATGTAGATTTGATTTATATTTAGAAGATGATTGAAGATATAAATTTTTATGAGAAAATCAATTGATTTTGATTGATTTGGATTAAGATTTGGCTAAGTCCATGGGATAGGTCATATCACTTGTAGGGTTTCAAGTTTGGATTTGATCATGGGATTCAATCATTTGGTTTTAGATTTTGGGTTTAGATTTAGATTTGAATTTGATGTTTGAATTGAACTTTAGGTTTGTTTGAGAAGGTGAACATGGATTGGATTTGGGTTGTAAGGTAGGCAGATTATCTTAATCCCTAAGGCATAACCTAATCCTAAGGTTAACCCTTCTAAGTTTCTAGGCTTAGGTTAAGTGTTTACCTATTTGTTAGAAGTGTCTTATGACTAGGAAGGTCTTAGTGTCTAGAAGACTCCTAAGTCTAATATGGGAAGATTGAATTCGTACTACAAAAGTGAGGTCAACAGGCCTTAGGCTCCATAGTGTTACCCTTGGAGATAGATGATTAGAAGACCGAAGCTAAGTTTCACATTATAGACTGGATATTTCTTTCAACACTTTGCTTGAGAGACCATGGATACATGAGAACAACATAGTTCCATCCTCTCTACATCGATGTATGAAGATTATGAGAGGAGGGATTGTCTACTCTGTCAAAAGAGATCTCAAGCCATTTATAGTTCATGAGGTCGGCATATATGAGGATGCAGCTTACTACCTCCCTCAAAATCAACAAGTTTATTCTCACGAACTTGGCCAAAGTTTAAAAATAAAAGAAAAAGAAAAAAGAAAAAGAAAAAGAAAGAGAAAAGGAAAAAGAAAATAAAAGTGAAAATGAAAAAGAAAATAAACGGGAGCGAAATAAACTTGGAGGAGGACATAAAGCCAAACATTTGATTCCACCCATAGTTCAGTAATCCATTTGAATATATGGGTAGGATGACCCACCTCCTGTAGAGAAGAGGAGTTCAAGGTAAGGCCCCTGGGTGGAAAACCTCTTATTGGCCACCCAATAGAAGATATGTCCCGCCTACTGTGAGTACACCTACTATCCATATAGACTTAGAATATAGTCCAGTTGAGTCTTATATGCACCGGCTCTTCTCAGTAGATTCTCTAGAAGGTGACACTTGAGCCAAGGTGATGAAGATCGGCTCAAAGCAAAGCATAAGTGTATCCAAGTCTATATGTGAAATAGTTAGACATCGTTGGGAACCTTAGCTCTAACCCCACTTCCTCTCAAAAGCTAAGATTTGGTAAGGAAGCCCCTAAGTCATCCTGTGTGAAGACTCATAGGTTCTTCGGCGCATCATCCTTAAGTCAAGAAGTTGATGTAGAACTTGAGGATGATTCAAGTAAAGAATTAATTGAATTACCTTTTGATTAGTACTTGCCTTGTGTTCATAATTTAGCAAAGAAAAGTTTAATCCCACATACTTGGTCAAAGCACTAGTAAGACTACTTCAAAAGAATATGGAAGAATAAATGTAAAAGCTCTCAATTAAGACTGACACTAGGATTCAGTATAGTGGGTCCAATCAATGATGACATTATAGTCATTACCAATCATTCAATCTAAAAAGGTTCTTTTCAAATCACATTAACTCATATGAGGAGCTATGCTTAGAAAATTTAGATGATCCAGATGATTTTGAAGTCAAAGATGCACCACTAGAGTTTGAAGAAGAGATCAAGTCAACCATCAACGAGCTCAAGGAAATCAACTTAGGAATTGAAGAAGATCCACGCCCGACATACATCTGTTCTTTGTTGAATGAAATTGAAAACAATGACATAGTTAGACTATTGATTGTGTTTTAGGACTACTTAGCATGGAGTTATGAAGAGATGGATTGGCTCTTGATGTAGCATCCATAAACTGGAATAGAGCCTATTGTTAACCTATCAAGCAAGCTCCTAGACATGCATTAGACATAAAATACAAGTCATTTATGATGTCAAGAAATTGAATGATGTTGGCTTCATTGAAGAAAATACCCATCTGTTAGCCGTGTCATCCTTAAGAAAAGAATGGTCAATTCACATATACACGATTTTAGGATTTAAATAAGGCATGTCCAAAAGATGAATTTCCACCGCCAATCCCAAAGTGATGGTGGACATTGCCTCATCTCATGCGCCTTCTTATATGGATGGCTCATCTAGATATAACCAAATAAAGATGGCCTAAATATGAAAGAAACACTACTTTTAGAACCCCATCAAAATCTATTACTATAAGGTCATGCCTTTAAAAAATGCCTGCTACATACCAGCTATGACTCAATCTTCAATGAACTCATTCATCAAGTCGAAAAGCAAGGCCAATGATCTCG